>JARFJB010001883.1:2882500-3270000 GCA_036346205.1 Vesta saturnalis
GTTAAATTAGTTTAGTAGCATAAAATTTTAATTATAATTATAATTAATTTTTGCTAATTATTTAATGGTTTTTTCTTCCTTACCTAAACTAGTACTATACCGTTAGAATGCAAAATAATGCAGCAATAATTTCGGTTTCTTTGTTTTATTTCTCCGATAACGTTTAAAATTACGATAAGTGGTGTTATTATTAGTAAATGCTTGATGTATTTGATTGTCAAATGTTTAAGTAATTTTTAGCCCACAGTTTAAAGAAGCTATCTAACGATGATTTAATACTAATAGGTAGTAGTAACGCTAAGTCGGGTGTCTACTGCGTCGACGGAGGATTGCTCCTTAACTATTAGAGATATCAAAACCAATTTTGGTGTAGTAATACACGATCATTGAACCCACATCCTAAAAATATTTAGGTATATACAGGGTGATTGACAAAATATGCTAGCACCTGTGTTCTTTTTAATGGAACAGCCTGTATATTTATGCATTTTCACTAGCCGTTTTGCAGATATCGTCACTTTAGTACCAAAATAGAGTTAACTTTGGAATCCACGATTTTAGTAAATCTTGCCATTTATACACACACGACTTTTAATAATAGTCTACTCGACAAATAAGGGGACTGGGAGAGATTTTTCGAAAACATGTAAAACTACACAGCAATGATGTATAACTTACGCGAACATTTTAAAATATTTTAAGTAAAAGCGTCAAATATCTACCAGAAGGGTTCGTCTTTAATGGCTATGAAACCTATTATCAATTGGTATCTACTTTTCACGGGGATCGAAATGTGAAAAATATATCTGGGTATCGCAGTTTGAAGATATCGTACACTTTCGCGCAAAATAGAGTTAATCATTCTGGTATAGTTTGTAAATCTGATTTCGATAAACCGACTATTATTAATGGTCGGTGGTCACAATAAACTGGGAAATTTTCGAAAATCATGTAAAACTACACAGAATGGTTTAACGCGAAATTTTAAACTATTTTAAGTACTAAAGCGTCGATATCTGCAGAAGGTTAGTGATACTATGGCTATGAAATTTCTATTATCATTTCATTCAAATGTAACAGTGGAATCGAAATGTGCAAAATATACAGGGTTCTGTATAGTTACATTTTCGAAAAATTTCACAGGTTCGTTAGTAGACTATTATTGGCAATCGCCCGTGGTATAATACAGATTTAGAAAATCGCGGTGACATTATCGTCGCATCATGGTTCACAAAGTTAACTCTATTTTGCGTCACAAATACGATATCTGTAATGTAAGTAAAATACTTAGCTTTTGTGTTCTTTGAAATGTTACAGTGAATCCAAATGCAAAATATTAGTGTTCATATTAATTTAACACAGTTTCGATAGGCAATTAGATTTATGGTCAATCATTTGTAAGCCATTAGATCAATTGATCGATATTACTAGCAAAATTTTGCGCCACATGAAATTATGATTGTAAATGTAAACCAACGTTCATAGAATAGCTATAGAAGGTAATATTTGATTGAAACTTTAAATGTTGTATTGATTATATTTATGTTAATATTAAAATTTAAATACGTTTCAGATAACAATAGATTTATGGTCCTCATTTGTAAGCGATGCTTGAGATATTCAGCAAAATTTAATCGAAATTAGCGATAGTAAATGGTAAACGCAACGTTCTAGCAAAGACTGCAGTGGGTTCAATATCTTGACTCGAGGGATAGCTTCATTCTGTATTTTAAATTTTAATATATATATATATATATATATATATATATACAGAAAATAGATATATATAGTTTAGATCGAAGGATATTGCTCTCGGATACGTTAGTTGGTAACACTTAGTTATCTATCAAAACTGCGTGGGTTCAAATATAACTCGATGGATCTTTCTGTAGTATTTTAAGATTTATTATATATATATATATATATATATATATATATATATATATATATATATATATATATATATACCAGTGCCCAAGATAGGATGAACATGAATCTAACTATATTATTAGAGAGTATAATTAGTATAGTTTGCAAAAGTTCATTCTTGTTTATCGTTTCCGAGATTTAAAACAAAATGCGATTTTTTTCATATTAATTATTCAAAAGATTTTTAAAAACCAAAGGTACTTCTTCATTTCACTTAAATTCTATTCGATAGTAAACATATTTTAAAATGAAGGAATTATGAAAAAGATAAATCCTAAAAATCGCATTTTGTTTTAAATGTCGGAGACAATAAACAATAATGAACTTTTGCAAACTACATGAACATGCCCTAAATTATGCAACTTTTCTCTAATTTATCTGCCTTTGCATCTCTTGGTAGAATTCTGAACTAAAGTTATGACGATTTGCCGAAATATGACCTTAATAAAATGTTGATAATTAAAGTTAGAGGTGTTAGAGATTGAAAATTATTAAATTGTTAATGGCTCTAGCTTTTTAATACCCTGTAGTTTTGTACTAAATTTAGTTTTACTGACCTAAGCGACCCAGTCGTAGAACAATATATTAAATCGCGTTTGCCAGTGGCGTACAACATAAATGACAAACCCGTTCACCCTTACTAAATATTACGCCACTGTGCAAATATCAATTTCAACGATTAATTCATACTTTCCAATATGTACAATATCTACTGTTAAGAACCCATACAGTAGATAATAATCGAGATATTAACCATTAAAGAGGTAAAAAGACTGTAATTTTAACTTTTTGCCTATCCATAGTACATTTGGTAGGGCAGGATTGCTATGTTTACAATTCATTATTTTGACATTAAAATTGTGCACCCTTTTTAGGAATCCAAAATAATAAAATAAATAATAATAAAACATGGTTTTGGTTTTACTACCAAATATAATGTAGATAAGCAGAAAATAGTTATAATTACTGTGTTTTACCTCTTTAATGGTTAATATCTCCATAATTATTCACTTTATGGGTTCTTAACAAGAGTACATATTATACGAACAAGACATTGAAAATATAAAGTTATAGTTGAAATTGATATTTGCACAGTGGCGTAATATTTAGGAGGGTGAAGGGGTTTATCATTTAAGTTGTACACCAGTGGCGAAAGCGATGTAATATATTGTTCTACGGTTGGGTGCACCTTAGGTCAGTAAAACTTTCCACTACATTTAGTTAGAGCAATTAACAATTTAATAATTTTCAAATTTAACACCCTGTAAGTTCTTAATTATCAACATTTTATTAAGGTCATAATCGTCATAATTTTAGGTCAGCATTCTACCATGAATCCATGTACCATTAATTATGAGACACCCTGTATATATAGGGTGTCCCAACGATTTGGGGTAATATCACGGGTATACTGTTGATTAAAAACAGATTATTGTAGTCAATAACGAGGGCATCTTATAAAAATATTTTGTATATACAGGATGGCCCATTTTCGAGCACCACATTAAACTTGTGTTTTTTAATGGAATAACCTATAGTTTTTATATATTTGAATTCTTTGTTAAGTGATGAGTAGAATGATATAAGGTTCTATGCGTCTACGACCAACGGTTCCGAAGTTATTGACACTTTTATGTAAAAAAAAATAGTCAATTGATTAAGTAGGCTCATGTTCCGCCATCTTGGAAGATATTGGAGTGAAATTTCTGCATTCAGATTGCAGACTTTTTTCTCTACATATATAGGGTGGTCCATTTTGCTCAATGTTATATTTATAATTTTTTAAACGGCACACCCTGTATTTTATTACAGATTTGAATAACATTTTTACAAGCTTTCAATTTAATGCTACCTATTCCTGAGTGTTTTGGAATTATTTAGTGATAAAGTTGAAAATTGTAAAATTTTGCTACTTTTTTTGATTTGTCATAATAGGGCTTATAAAATAAATTAATACAATGTCATAATTCACGGATAAACAAAAACGAAACAATGCTAATTGCAATAAAACTGTGAAATTATAGGTTTTGTGACACAATACAACATTTTGGACTATAAAAGGGCAACGCTTAATAATTATTCACTCGTAGAACAGCATAACTATAAACTTTAAAACGGAATTAAGGAACGCAATGGATCATAGTAGCTTGGTTTTCGCTTGTCTCTTTCTGTTCCTTAACAACTTTACAAATGAAATCCACTTATTGTAAATAATTCGGGAAGAATTGTCAGATATTTATCTGTACAGTAACTTCGTTAGTAACCGGTTATTTACTTAGTGCGCGATGAATTTCTCAAAAGAAGAGCTAATTAATATGATCTATGCTTTGGGAGAAGCTGAAAGGAACTGTTTGGTGGCATCCAGGATTTACGAACAAACTACCCTTTAACTAGATATACAAGACCTGAATCGTTTCAATTTCTTCGAGAACGATTTGAGTACACAGGAGACATCAAATGCAAAAAAAAGAGATGTAGAAAAACGTAGTTAAAAACGAGGAAAACGAGAAAAAATCGCGATGGTCACATGCGATTGAGCAGGTCGTTGAGTAAACACTTAAAAGATGCGACAAACATTCAGGAATCAAACGGCGTTAATTACTTTGACTTATCTGCAAGGATTTGGAAGGTGCGAGTTTTTGAACAGACCCCTGCGTTTCGAAATTTTGGCAAAAAAAGCGCCACAGATCTAAGTTGATGGCAGACAGGTAAAAAATCTTATATAAAAGTGATTCGTAATTTAGCATTAATTAGCTATAATCTAAAAAAATGAAAGTGAAGGTTTATTTCGAAAGTGCCTTATACATTTTTGTCCAAAACTCAATGGTTACGTAGTTATGGGCAATCTTAAATTTAACAAAGTGGGTAGAAAAAAGTAAATAGCATCTTGAATAAAGTAATGGAGCCATAATATTTTGCATTAGCGGATCTCTGGTTTGTGGTTTATTTGAATATGCTATAATCTTCATTCGCCCCACAGATAATAGTCAAGAAACGTTAGATCTGGTGACCTCGGAGACCTGAGAACTGGACCTCCTCTTCCAATACACCAGTTTGCTGGTGCTTGTTATTTAGATATTCTCTTACATTTACACCAACCACATGTCTGAAGTGGAACATCCTCCATTAATCCTGGCAGAGTTATTTTGTAAAAAAATTAGATAATGTTCGTATGTTAAACGTTTTTGAAATACGAATGGCCCAATAAGAAGGTTATTAAGAATACCATACCAAATATTCACTGAAAAACGATGTTGAAAATGCATTTCCCTGGTTTCAAACAGCTTGTGAAGCGCCAATGAATGTGAATTTCTGGTATTCGTAATTCCATCTTTAGTAAACATGGCTTCATCCGTAAACATTATTTGTCCACATAGCTGCTGGTGTGCAATCAAACTACGACAATACTCCACACGAGCTGCGTACTCTGCTGGTTGTAAATGCTGAACAGATTGTATGTGATGTGGGTAAAAACCAAATTGTGTAATGTTCTCCACATTTTCAACTAACATGAACACAATTAGATATTCTTCGTACAATAGTAGAGGGACTTCTTTCGATCATGTTAAGAATAGCTTCTTCCTCTTGCAGTACGGGACGTTCTGCGGTAGCTTTAGGAAAATTACATGCACATTTATGAACACTTGATTATTAGATATTCTGCGATTAAGAAACCTCCGTTGATATTCCCGCACTAAAGCTCTTGCATTTCCGCCACAGTATCCGCAAATAAAGTGAATATCGGCATATTCTTGATTTGAAAATATATACATATCCAATTAATCTTAAAATTACAACGTCAAAGAATAAATAATGTCACCATAACAATATGACAAAATAATTACACGGCCTACCAGATTTGGTTTACTGTTAAATTTAATGTTGCCATAACTCCTTCACTATTAAGTTTTGGACAAAAGTGTATATGCATAGACCTTATAATACTCTGGACGGAGTGTTGATGTAACCGTAATGCGTCAAAGGTGATAGTTTAACACTAGAACGGCGAAAATTTAAGTATACCTAGAACGACTGAGGCGGTCAAAATGACCGTTCATAAGGTAAACATTAAAAAATATCATTTTTCGTAAAGTTTAGGTTTTATTGTTACATCTTTCTTAAACACACTTCTTGCACACTCTTTTAATGTTTGCAACACATTGACCACACACTGGTTTTAAGCATTTAGCACAGGAATCAGCTGTCTTGTTACCTTTACACATTGATACTTGGCACTGACGACGTTTTCTTTATGTGCTTGGTGAATTGTTTTTATCCATTGTGTTAACTTTTTTGTTTCTAATCGATTTTAATTCAACTGCTAGTTGTTGGATAAATGATTTTCTTTTTATATTTTTCCCATTTACCTCCTTATACAAAATCCATGAATTAATGGCAGCCAAATCTAGTAAATTATAAAAAACGTGCATAGACCACCTTCTGCTTGCAGCTTTAGTGCTATATTTTCTGCACATTTGATCAACAACATCAACTCCGTACTTTGTAGAGTTATAAAACACAACTGTCTCTGGTTTTTTCTTTCCATCTTCTTCAACTTGAATAGTTTCGTGTAATGTACTCAACATGATAACATTTTTGTTTCTTTTCCCTTGATACACGGTCAAGGTAGTGTTATTACCGTTTTCTTCCATTAGTAATGTCGAAGAGTAAAGTTCTGCTTTCATTTTTTTTACTATCTCAGGCACCTCACGTTTTAATTTGTTGACAGTTCCGACCAGTGTTGTTTTTTTTCGTAAAGTTTTTTGAAAGGGAAAGAAGTAAAAATTATCGGTCGTAACATTTCTTCCTTGATTTAAAAGGGTTCCATCAGACGAAGTACAACGTATTCTCCCAATGGTTGTTTATTAGGTCTGGCGTCTTCTTTACCAATGTAGGGAAAATATTGCAGATGTATTTACTCGCTACATCAACAGCAACCAAAATTTTATCCCAAATTTATCAGGCTTATTTGGCATAAATTGAGTAAACTTCCAGCGTATATTAGAAGGTAAAAGCTGTTCGTCTATTGTTATATTTTCAGCTGGACGGTAACACCGTAAACAATTTCAACGAAAGCATCCCATATTTCCGACACCAATGCAAATTTATCCTCGGTGATGCGCTGACTACGAGTTGTCTTTTCATCAAAGCGCAAAACCTTAAAATCTGTTTGAACCTGTCTTTGGTCATAGTTTTTGATGAAATCTGGTCCCCAAGATTGGGACCACAAATCGTCTATCGAAATCCCTTCAGCACAATACGCTCCACGGCCGTAGATAATAGCAAGCATCGCCTCCATCTCTTCTAAACTTACAGTCCAGTTTGGCGTTTCCAGTGCTCTTCTGGCCTCTATCTCAGTGCATTTTTTTAACAGGCGCAGCATGCACTCATCGAAAAGCAATCTGAACGCACTCAGGGTAGACCCATCCTGCTTTTGAATGGCATAAAAAGTCGGTCCTCCTTTTTCTTTCAATACATTCTCTGAAGGAGTTCGGCCAATCCGAGCCGTGTTTTTAGTGATGACTTCCCAAACTGTGCCATCCTTAGCCACCATCTTCTGTGACGCATCACAAACAACAACCTCGTTGCATGAAGCTGGTTGATCAACCCCTTCAATTTCTTCATCTGTTAAAAAACGTTAATCATTTCAGTTGGATGACTGCTTATTTTGCTTCTTATAAAATTAAAAATTATAGCCTAGAACTCTACTGGGCTTCAGAGAGACTCACCTGAATCAGACGATGAGCTGGCTAATACATCAAAACCCTCATCCTCATTCTCATTCTCTGCTAAATTCTCTTCTCTTCATCAGTAGACTGGTCTAAAAGTTTTGAATTTCTTCAACTGTAAGCGCACGATTTCGACTCATTTTCAAATAAACACGAACTTGCTAAATAAAAAATAAGAAAAGGAAATAAAAATGACACACCTTTCAGTTACGATAAACACTACTGAATGAAAGAATGAAATAAGATACAATGCAAACGAAGCAATGAATCAAGTTTTAACCTGCAGAGTTTGTCTGCCATTGAAATCACATGACGGTCAAATTGACCGCCTTCGCTGTTTTAGGGTAACTCGTCTGACTAGTCAAACTAAAAACTAAACAATGTTTTTGTAACATAAATAAGTTATAACAAGGAAAAAAATAAAGTCACTGAATTTTAATGGAATCAAGCAAAATAACAATTTTTACGAAGAAAAATGAACTTTAAACGGTCATTTTGACCGCTTCGCCGTTCTAGTCTTTTAAGCCAAAAGAGATGGCCAATGACAATCCATGGTAGTTAGTAAAGAAGGGGAAAAATGGTCACGCGACGACTGGCAGAAAGCGGCTTTGTGAATGGCGTTTTAAATACTTTATGAAAGTAAAACTCAAATTATAGAATTAATAGTTTATAAAAACACACACTTTATATAGTTATATATACAGTAACAACATTAGATACATTTTATCTAAAATTAAAAACAATATTAACTGCAATAAATACAAAATAAATGTCTATTTGCTTTCATACTAAAGTAGGTGTATAAACAACTACTTTTCCGAAAATGATATCCAACTCATAGATGACACAATTATAATTTTGTTAACTTCTTTTCTCAATGTGTAAGTATAGTAAAAGTAAAAGGTTTATGTTCGTCTGATGTAAAATTAAAAGTATGGACTTTATCTATTTCCCTAAGCTATTGGTGTTTAAAATGAATTAATTTTGTATATTGGTACCTAATTCTCTCTTTCACCTCATTAAAACTTGAATTTTGATGATGTATTTTAATGGTAAAATATATTTTAAAAATTTTATGCACGATTTGTGTGATTTTTTAATGGATCTTGATTTAAGATATGAGTTGATAGATTTTTAAATATTACTTTAAAATTGATTAGTTTTGTGCCAAAGATAATTCATTTACTTATGAGGTTATTTTCCGAAAAATTAACAGAAGAAGGTTTTTATCAAACCGCCTTTGCTTTTTTGATTCAACAATTTCGAAAATGAGTTATTTTGTATCAGTGACGCTGCACAAATGTTATTAAAGATATAATTAATTTTCTTGAAATAAAGCTGGCAATTAACAGTTTTACCAATGTTTTCCCAACCATCATCTGATTATCTTTTATCTCATTTATTCTCGTGAGTTCTCTGTCTAGACTCTGTCCATACTAATATTAGATCTAAATGTATATGGCACTTTTGATTTAAAACTGTTCAAGGAATACGCTATGAACCTATAGTATATACCCGGTACATATTAATGACCTACCTAGACTACGCATCTGCATCTATTTTGAATTTCACAAAGTGAGTGTGATATGGTCCGCTTGATGGTTTTCTTAACGTCATCACTGAAGGTGGCCCTCAATATTTTAAATTGGTAACGTTACCAGATAGAAGTGTAGCTCAAATGATTTTATGTAAGTTCTCAGTTTCCGACCGACTGTTGTTTGTCGTTTCTTATTTTTTTAAATGAATGCATCTTTACCGTTACATATTTAAAAAATTGTGATTATTAGCGAATCATACTTTTTGAATTTAGAGTTACCTGGAACTTGTTTGGTAAATGGAATGAGTTGCTGAAACTTCCAATTGCTTGAAATTCAGAGGTAAATTGTAGAAAATAGTTTATTGCGATTTATAATACCGTTACGTAAGCGTTCATTTTAAAATCTTATTTGACATTTATCAACACCTACTTCTCAGGCTACTTTAAGATATTCTAATTGAAATGCTTAATTAAGGTATTTTGAGACACGGATTACAATAATTTAATTGGATTGCTTTGATAGAAATATTTTTGTGTGAATACTTTGTACAAGCTGGATTAGTTGAAATGCTTTACTTGCCCTACATGGACTACAATATTTAATTGCATTATTTTTCATTACACTGAAAATATCCAGCTCTTACTTGAGATACTAGATAACTGATCCGACGATCAGAAAATTCCGGGTTGTATTCCCGCCAATAGGCTTTTATTGTATATTAACCACTTTTCCAAATGTTATCTTATTGCGAGTGCAAAGTCATATTTATGTGTGATTTAAAAAAAATTAATTTCACTCCGAGAAATTTACTTCATCATCACCATACCAAACAATTAAGGTTTGGTTACGACAAAATATGCAATTTGCTTTGTTTGCATTTTGGTTAATTTCGCATTCAATCACTAACCATTTGCAATTTAGATTGTTTAGTCTGTGTATACCTAAATAAATAATTTTTAAATACAATAACTCATTATATCTATTTTTATGTGCTTCCCTATGAAATATTTGTGTAACTAATAACTATTGAATTTATCTTTTTGCGTCTATTACAAAGGTATAACTGTCTTTGTGTATAGATATATTAGTGCTTAGATTGGTGTTAATTTCAGTTGCAGTAATATGCAGTATTACACTGCATTATTTTTAAAGGTGTCCAAAGATTAATTATAATTATTACTTATCGAAGAACTGTTTTAAAAAGAAAATACATTTGTTTCAACAGAATTAGCAAATTCTTTTATTTACCGTGACAAACGTAATTAAACACATAAACTGCAAAAATTATCCTTGTTTAAATTTGGAAGCTGTGACAGGTATCTCCATTTTACGGCATTTAATTTAATTTATGTATTCGATAATTATAACTATTCGTTAATATGCAGGTTTATGTTAATTCCAATATTGTTGAGAACATCAGTGTCATTCTTTTCATAGTAGATGATTGTTAAAATGCATCATAATCGTTCTAAATTGCTTAAAGGACTTACCAGCATCATTTTTGTGTATTTAGTTCCACATACCTACAAAACTCTATAATGACCTTGCAGACTATTAACTGAAGTGTACATAAAAAAATAAACACAATAATTTCATACAAAATGTCCAATGTTTTGAATGACATTAATTTCGTAAATCATAATTATTCGTTAATTTAAAATAATGCTACTGTATATAATATTTAGAGAATAATTAAACGTTTTAACTAACGTTGCAATTAAGCACGTTTCATTGCCATTTTTGGTGAAATTACATCGTGCTTGTTTAACAGACATAACCTGTGACCTCACGTTCTCGTATACATCAACATTTCACTAGCATTACTCTTTTTTAAAGCTTACACAAGTAAATTGTGAATTTGTTTAATCTGTAATATACATTTTCCATTCCTTAAACATTTAGGTAACGCTAAGTAGGGTTTAAAACTACTATAATTACATCTATTCTATCTATATCTATAAAACACAAAAATTGTTTCTACCAATGTACGTTATAGACTTTGAAACCATCCAATCGATGTGGTTTCATTAGAAAGGCAATAATGCGAAGATGGTTTTAGACCAATAAAATAGGCTCATTCGATTCATTCATGATTTTGATTTTCCGGAATTTTGAAATTTTTTTAATTTATATTTTTAAATAGGGTATCCGCTATGTTTTATATTGTAGCTTAGTGCTGACTTTTAATGGGGTTTCAAAGTGGGTTAATCCACGGGTATTGAATTTATCATTTTAATTATATTTTATACGTCTATACCATTTTAAACAAAATATACCTTTTTTTTTACTTTTAAATAAATATTGTAAACGGTTATTGAGGTGTATTGTGTTTAATATAAAACAGGACAAAAGTATCGATTAAAAAGAAAGTGGCGATTAAAACTAAATATATACTAAAACAGGCAGTATAATAGTTTAATTTTAAATCGTAAGTACGAGTATAAAGTTCGATAGTTCAGTATTCAAATTAGGTTGAGTTATGTTAAACTGTACACAAGATACTATTTAATATTTACGTAAATTTACCCTCAACTTAATGTAAAAACATGTTCGCCATTCATTAGAACCACCATTTTCTAAAGTAAGTTACTCTTGAAGCTGCAGAAATTTGAAAGTTCTTTGCTGATAATACATTTAAAAGAGAATCAACGATTACGACGTCTCTGAGAGTGTAGTGGTGCTCGATCTTAATGAACTGCACATGGTGTCGAGCTTCTAGGGAGCAATATTTCATCTAAATAAGTAATTAAAAAAAAGTGGCATCTCAATAAAATAGTGCACAACAGGATAGTAATTTAGCAACTTACATGATGCATTTAAGCTTGGTCTGGCCCATAAAAGGTATATGCATAATAATTCCCAAGTGTTAATGATACCAATCTCTTACAATTATGTTCATAAATTTATCTTCTAATCAACTCAATTAATATCTAATTGGAGTCAGATAAATATTTCCCCATGTGCCGAATTACACATTTTATTAAAAAAACAAAACTACTAAATTATCTATATACAGAATGCCGATGAATTTATAATTTTACAAAATCTTATAATGAAAACGCTATTCATTTTACAATTAAAAACAATGCAACGGGGTATGTCCGTCTGAATATATCACTATCATGATTATAATATACTCAAATGCATCAATAAAAACATTACTGTTATTATTATTATAACAGTAACATTATTAAATCATTATGATTATGTTCTAAAATTGTTGCACCTAATCTAGAGATCCGTAACTAATTGAATTTGGATTGATGGTATCCCTATATAAAAACACACATCAGGATTAGTCTCATACACGTTTTATCCTTACATTCCCGCGTACTATTATAAGTATTATAGTAAAGGGATGGTATTGCGATCATGAACAAATTCGATCTCGAAATTTTGACAGTTCTTCGCGTTTTGAAAGTATCTTAATCCATTTTGACCATTTTTGGCATGCCGTCTGTGTGTGTGTGTGTGTGTGTGTGTGTGTGTGTGTGTGTGTGTGTGTGTGTGTGTGTGTGTGTGTGTGTGTGTGTGTGTGTGTGTGTGTGTGTGTGTGTGTGTGTGTGTGTGTGTCCGTGCAATTTGCGTGTGTATGCAAGCGTGCGTGTGTGTGTCGTGTGCGCGTGAGGCCGGACGTAGGCAGTCGGACGCGTGACGTGCGCGTTTTTGTGTGTGTGTGTCGGTGTGTGATTGTGTGTCGTGTGTGTGTACGTGCGTGCCTGTATGTTGGGTGTTGGTGTTGTGTGTGTGTGTGTGTGTGTGCGTGTGTGTGTATGTTGTGTGTGTGTGTCGTGTGTGCCTGTTGGTTTGGTTGTGGTGTTTTTGTGGGTGTGTGTGTGTGTGTTTGTGTGTGTGTGTGTGTGTGTGGTGTGTGCGTGCGTACGTGCGTTGTCGTGCGTGCGTTGTGCTGTGTGTTGTTGTGTGTGTGTGTGTGTGTGTGTGTGTGTGTGTGTGCGCGTGTGTATGTGGTGTTGTGTGTGTGTGTGTGTGTGTCGTGTATGAGTCGCGCACGTGTATTTAGTATTCACGATAATTGTAGAACGACAACACGTACGTACTAAAATATCGTATTTCTCCTGGAGCTGATTATATTTTGGTAGAAATTCAACGGTGGAGAATGTGTATTAGAGCAGTTTTGGTATTTATCAATTTCTGAAACAGCTGTATATTTCAAAAACATAAAATACCAGACCTTACAAGTCGATTAATTATGTTCTATGTAATTGTTTGCGTAATTTGCCAAAAATCCTAAGGTATAATTTAAGTGTTACTTCAAATTTATTCAATATGTGAATAATGATCAACGTTATGTCAAATGTGACATTTTAAAGAACATTTCATTTTACATACCTTTGTTTACAAAGTTTCTTAGTACACTGCAAATAAGTCTAACAATTAATTAACTCAGATTGAAAATACTTAAACTATGCTATCGATATTTTATAGAGCATATATATATATATATATATATATATATATATATATATATATATATATATATATATATATCAACATATCATTCTGTAAACAATAGTCAAAATCAAATATTAATTGCTTCATCAAATATTATCACATGGAAACTTTCATATGTGTTATTATTGTAATTTAACAATTCTTAGAGATGTTAGTTATCTTAAGTATATTAATAGTCAGAGTTCATTTTAACTTATAGTTAGTGAGGTCTCAGTCTTTAATTGTAATAATTTATTTTTAAATAAATCTTATTTGCAATAAAAACATAATTGCGCTACGAACAGGATACCCAAACGACTCTATATAATACAACATAATGTCGGCGATTTTAAGTCTTTATTGGGTATACCATCATTATTCATCATCGTGCTAAGCAAATTTTGGTAAGAATATCTATCTAGCCTACCGAGGTACTCTGCCCTTCAACGGACCTCAACTGTAGACAACGCCTAGGAAACAAAACCAGAGTCTGAAACTATAGCAACACCATCCATCGAGAATCCTCAACCGCTGCGGCACTTTAACCGTGGCATCTGAGATGCTATTATCAACCTTACTTTTGTAAGTAATAACATCCTTTTCTTTCTCTTTTACAATATACGTGTTGGAATCTTTCATGACTGAATTCCGTGATAGATCACCTATAAGAATATCTAGTCATTCAAGTAACTCCCATTCTGATAATCAATTAATTAATAATCAAATAATAATGGCAAATTATACTAAAATAAACATTGCTAAAGAAATGATTCCTCAATATGAAGGGGAAGTAGAAACTTATCATATTTCATACAACAGTGTGAAAAATTTATAGCTAATTATAGAAATAATTCCAGGTCATGAAAACTGTACATTAAGTAAATTGTTGTTTGAAATTTACTGCTCCAAATTAGTTGGTACTGCTAGGATACTTTAGTAATTTCAAATTGCTTAACTTGGGATAAGGTAAAGAAAACATTAATAAACCGAAACATTACTAGAAATTGATTTAATAACGTGTATTCAATTAACAAATTAAACTTACGATGAATATTATTAAAATTAAAAGTAAATTGCAATAGTAGTTAGACACGTAACCATAAATGAAACAGATGTTAACCTTAAAAATTATAAAACTAATGCTTATACAAAAAGGCTTTATTCACTACATGGCAGGTTTATTAACCATAGATCTTTTATATCTTATAAAAATGTAGAATCACTAGAAGATTGTTTACTTCAGTTAAGAAACTATGATAATTATAAACAACAGGTCAATTTTCTAAATTTTGTTCTACAAAACCATCGACAGCTAGACAATTCAATAATTTCTCGAATAAAACTCAACAACCAAAACAGTTCAACGGGCAAACGTAAATCATTTTATAAACCTTCAGCACAATTTACAAACCGTAATCAATTTCCAGTGGTCCGATAAATTTCCAGACGAGACCAGTGTTCACAATTATCCTACAAATTCCAAGTATTTGGCAAGAAGGAACCTGAGTCAAACCAACCCGATATTAATATCCAACAAAATACTATCAGACTAAATCAACAGCCCATTAATTCACGTAACCCTTCGAATTATTTTCGAAACACGGTCCCGTAATTTCATTCCGAAGAACAATAGCAATATAAAAGACGAAGATAATCAAGAAGATTACCAGAACCCTGAAACTTTTGAATTTACGAAAATTTTCCTGAAACCCTATTTGAATCCTGAAAATTTTCGAATACCTGCCTCGAACCACAAATTTAGATTTAAATTCGCTAACAAGCAAACCAAAACTACCATTCATAACGATTCCTAGTTTAAAATTAAAGATTTTAATATATGGAGCTACTAATTCAATAATAAATCCGGATCCCGCCTATGAACATTTTAAAAATAATTTTTTAAACCATTTACTGTTAAAAGTTTAAATAATACGATAACCGATAATCAGAATGTATTTTAAAAGAATTTGGACTGATAATAAAATTAACTTTCTATAATACAATGGCATGATAGATTTGACGCATTAATAGGAAGTGAGATTTCAAAACTTAAAGCTACGATTAATTATAATAATCAAACAATAGAGATAGGTAAATACCGTTTTTATGGAACAAACCCGAAAATTTTAACCAGTAAAACAAATTATTAAAAATAGTATTAGAATTTCCATAATGTCGATCGAGGACAAGTTATAATCCAGAAATTAACTAGACAATTACATTATTGCAGAATCAATTGCCGTTGCAGAAAATGGCATTTGAACTATTCCTTTGAAGAAGAACAAGTAGAAATAAATTTTCAACAACAATACGGTAGAACCTATTACCAATGTTGATTTAGTAAATCCAAAAATTCAAAATTTTAAGATTGGTATCCCAAATGTCATTCGAACTAGTCATCTTAATCTAGAAGAAAAACAGAAATTATATCTTTGTGCAAGAAATATAAAGCACCACAACAAAATTGTGACTTAACCAACGCTGTAAACACAACGTCAGAACAAATAATAACGAACCAGTTTATTGTAAATCATTCCGATACCCACATCAATGAAATATGAAATCCAAAATCAAATTCAAAAATGCTATAACAAAATCATTAGACCAAGCATTTCACTTAAAGTTCACCAGTTTGGATTTAAAAAACCAGATGCGAGCGGAAAAATGGCGACTTGTTATACTATAGGAAACTAAATAAAAAAACGGTTGAATAAATATCCACTCCCAAGAATTTGACGAAATATTGGACAATCTAGGAAAATGCATGAACTTTTCTACCTTAATTTAAATTTGTGAAATGGACGATTTATGAAAATCTTTCTCAAAAATTCATTTTATGAACTTTAAAAAACCCAAGAAAAAATTTTTAAAATTTTAAGGGAAAAAATAATTTAAAATTTCAAAAATTAGAAAATAAAAATTGAAAATTTTTTTGTAAAGAGCCTTCTAAAGAACCACGGAAAATTAACCAAATTAAAACCTAAAAAATTAAACTTTAAAAGAATAACTTCCTATTATTATCGATAAGTATATTTACATTACCTTAGTATTATTAAGCATTTCTTTTTCCGTTCAATAATTAAATTTTTATATCGCAATATTTTCTCTTCAGTCTACATAATTACGAACGTCCCTGTGTATATTTTAGACATTCAGTTTTAGTTCTGTGCGCAGCGTAAGTTGAGCATGTTCGATGCATTTCCTTTTACCATGCCGTGGAGTTCAGACGTTATCTTTTTAAGTTTTGCTTCCCTTTATAAGGAAACAAGAAACAAGAAACAAGAATCAAAACAAGAAATAAGAATCAGAATCAGAATACGGAATAAGAATACAGTTTATCTTCAAGAAAAAGCTTTTATTTCGGTAAATTTACGTATCATTGAGTGGCTTGGGTATGACGTCACGTACAGTTACTTTGTTAAAATGGCAGATTAATGCAATGTCATCTTTATGAACATAAATGGAGATACCTTTGTTTTGCATCAATCACACATGCTGTTAGACATATTCTGCGTTTTCGTTCGATTCTACGTTCATTATATCGTTCAGTTGTTGTAGGGTCAACAACATTTGGTGCTAATATTTGAATGTTACCAAATGCTACAGTACGTCTATTCTTTTATGTTGAAGACAGGAAAGTTATACTGCCTTCCCTTACGTTTATGTTTCGTTATTTGTACGTTAGTTACAAATGGAAATCACCTTTACATTATCGTATATTTGTCTTTGAATTGGAAATGAAAATTCTCAAGCTACAGTTCGTTTAAGACGAGATTAAACTATTTGTTTTGTACAAGTAAGTACTTATTCTTTTAGTGCAGTTAAGTAAATAACAAATCAGTTAGTGTTATTTTGATACGGTTAAGAAATAAAACATTTCAGTTCATAACCCATCACAACTGTAACTTGTTGACATTGGTCAATATACGTTTCATGATTGAATACCTACATGTTGAATAAATTACATTTTGAATTCTAAGTATACGTTGAGTGTACGTTTATCTACTGTGTTTAATTTAGTGATTTTAAGATTGTAAGGTAGTACAAGAAGTAGCGTTTTAGTTATTTTATTCTGATATTAATCAGACATTTTGTTTTATTAAATGTACATATAAATACAGATGTTTAGTGCTTATTCAGATTACCTATTATGTTTTGAGATACAACCTTTCTCAATTTTTGTTGTATTTTATTAATTAAACCTAGAAATTGAGTGGTGCCCAATTAAACAAATGCTAATACTGATTATATGTATGAAAATATCTCTGCTTTCCTCACACCTGATGATCGAGTTCTCATATTCAGTAAGTTTTATAAGTTTGTACCTCACTGAGCTAGACCGTGGTGCGATTTACCTTTGTAACAACCACAGATCAGGATTAGTCTCATACACGTTTTATCCTTACATTCCGCGTACTATTATAAGAAGTGTAGTACAGGGATGGTATTGCGATCATGAACAAATTCGATCTCGAAATTTTAACAGTTCTTCGCGTTTTGAAAGTATCTTAATCCATTTTAACAATGTGTGTGGGCGCGTGCGAATTTGCGTGCGTATCCGAGCGTGCGTGCGTGTGCGTGTGCGCGTGGAGCCCGGCGTAGGCGAGCGCGCGGGCCTGTGGGCGTGCGCGTTTGTGTGTGTGTGTATGTGCGTTTGCGCGCGCGCGTGTGTGTGCGTGTGTGCGTGTGTACGTGTGTGCGTGTGGGTGTGTGTGCGTGGGTGTGTGTAAGTGTAAGTTCTGTGTGTGTGCGTGTGCGTGCCTGTATGGTGTGTATGCGTGTGTGTGCGTAAGTGTGTGATGTGTGTGCGTGTGTGTGCGTGCGTGTGCGTGTGCGTGTGAGTGTGCAGTGCGCGCACGTGTGTATTTTAGTATCCACGATAATTGTAGAACGACAACACGTATGTACTTAAAATTTCGTATTTCTAATGGAACTGATTATATTTTGGTAGGAATTCAATGGTGGAGAGGTGTATATTAGGAGCAATTTTGGTATTTATCATTTATTTCTGAAACAGCTGTATATTTCAAAAATACAAAATACCAGACCTTACACAAGTCGATTAATTATGTTCTATGTAATTGTTCGACGTAATTTAGCGCCAAAAAATCCTAAGGTATAATTTAAGTGTTACTTCAAATTTATTCAATATGTGAATAATGATCACCTTTATGGCAAAATGTGACATTTTTAAAGAACATTTAATTTTACATACCTTCGTTTACAAAGTTTCTTAGTACACCGCCAAATAAGTCTAAAATTAATTAACTCAGATTGAAAATACTTGAGCTGTGCTATATTTTATAGAATCACAATATATATATATATATATATATATATATATATATATATATATATATATATACAGTGTGGGTGAGTTTGTATTGCACACCCGTAAGTTTCTAAATATCAAGATGTTTAAATCTTTCAAATAGTATTTCTAAATAATTTTTTCCGCTCTTTTCAATGCTCTTGCTTAAAATGCTCCCATGAAAAAACAAAAGAGCAGCAAAATAAGTTAGTTAGGAACAACAAAAGAAATTTCCGGTAATTGGTCATTCTTGCGGCCATAAATGGGTCCCCTGTTTCCAAGCTACTTATTACCAAATTCTCCATTTAAAAATTTGTCACTGGTTGTGCATTATGTGGCATTATTATTATGCATTATTATCCTTAATGTATGTGGATTTTGCAAAAAAATTGTCGCTAGTAGGCCACATTTGCGGTAGTTATGGAAATAACTTAAATGTCACTTTGTTGTCAAAATTGCCAGAAATAAGTTTAATAAATCAATAAGTAAATTTGTTCCGTTAGTCGTACGTGTTTTGTGAGTTGCAAAAAGAAATGGCATTTACAAATGTAGAAAAATCAGATATGTTACACTGTTTCTACTTATCAAATGAAAACTGCCGCCAAGCATCATATTTCTATAATAATCAATATCGTGATAGAAGACAACCTCATTACAGAACTTTTTAAATTTGCACGTCTCGTTAACAAGATTTGGGAGTTTTGAAAACCACGTAATTTAAGGATTAGAAATGTAGATAGGAATGAGGACGAGGAAATAGACATTTTAGCTTATTTTAGAGCTTTTCCGACCTCATCTACCCGGGATGCAACTCGTGAGTTACAAATTTCAAGAAATAAAATACGGAAAACTTTAAAAGTATGTGGTATGAAGCCCTTTAAAGTACAACTTGTACAAAATCTACAGCCACGTGATTCTCAAAATCGAATAAATTTTTGCAATTGGGTATTAAATGAGGGAAGACAGTATTTGCCTTTTATTTTGTGGACCGATGAGTCAAATTTTCATCGGAATGGTGTTTTTAATAAACATAATAATCATTTTTGAGATGATGTAAACCGTCATAAAGTTCGCGAAGCAAGGAATCAAGTTCATTTTTCTACGAATGTATGGATAGGTGTAGTTGGTGATCATTTATTAGGACCATATTTTTTATAACGGAACACTTAATCCACATTGCTACTTAAACTTTCTTCAAAATGAACTTCAAGATTACTTAGATAATCTCCCTTTAAATCTTTTGACTTAAATATGGTGTCAACATGATGGTGCACCGCCGCATAATGCACAACCAGTGACAAATGGCCGCTCAGATCACCTGATTTAACTGTACTCGATTTTTTGTTTGGTGATTATTAAAGAATAAAGTGTGCAGTACCATTTCTCAAACTTTGGAAGAGCTGAAAAATAAAATAAGAATGGCAGCCCAGCAAACAACACCCGAAATGTTACGCAAATGTCAACAGAATTTATTCAGAACAGCACAGCTATGCCTTAATAACAATGGTGGACATATTGAACAATTAATGCACTAATATTTTTCTTAGTCTTTGTTATTCATTTTAGTTTTTTAATAAATTAATGTTTTCACAACAAACTGACATTTGAACGTTTGTATGACTACCGCAAGCATGGGCAACAACCGGATATTTCTTTTGTTGTTCCTAACTAACTTATTTATCGATTTTAAGAAAAAATAAAAATGGTGTCATATGTAGAATTTCAGATAATAGAAAATAACAGGGTGTTCCATTTAAAAATCACTTTAGTTTTTGCTGCTCTTTTGTTTTTCATGGAGCATTTTAAGTAAGAGCATTGAAAGAGCGGAAAAAATTATTTAGAAATACTTTTGAAAGATTTAAATATCTTGATACTTAGAAACCTACGGGTGTGTCATGCAAACTCACCACACTATATATATATATATATATATATATATATATATATATATATATATATATATATATATATATATATATATTATAGTTATATTCTCCGTATTTTTTATAATATATATCATTATTAAATAGCTAGTATAACATATCATTCGGTAAACAATAGTCAAACATAAAATATTAACTGCTTCATCAAATATTATCACATGGAAACTTTCATATTTGTTATTATTGTAATTTAACAATTCTTTGAGATGTTAGTTATCTTAAGTAAATTAATGATTGTTATAAAAGACGCTGCATTGATAACAATAGTCAGAGTTCATATTCATATAGTTAGTGAGGCCTCAGTTTTTAATTGTAACAATTTATTTTTAAATAAATCTTATTTGCAATAAAAACATAATTGGCGCTGCGAACAGGATACCCAAACGGCTCTATATAATATAACGTAGTGTCGGCGATTTTTAAATCTTTATTGGGTATACCATCATTATTCATCATCGTGCTAAGCAAATTTTGGTAAGAATATCCATCTGGCCCACTGAGGACCTCAACTGAAGACAACGCCTAGGAAACAAAACCAGAGTCTGCAACAATAGCAACACCATCCATCGAGAATCCTCAACCGCTGTGGTACTTCTCAACTGCAAGGCATACCTGAGATGCTATTAGCAACCTTAGTTTTGTAAGTAATAACATCCTTTTTCTTTCTATGTTTTTACAATATACGTGTTGGAATCTTTTATGACTGAATTCCGCAATAGATCACCTATAAGAGTATCTAGTCATGCAAGTAACTCCGATTCTGATAATCAATTAATTAATAATCAAATAATAATGGCAAATTATACTGAAACAAATATTGCTAAAGAAATGATTCCTCAATCTGAGAAGTAGAAAATTATCATATTTCATACAACAGTGTAAAAATGTATAGCTAATTATAGAAATAATTCATCAGGTCAAGAAAACTGTACGTTAAATAAATTGTTGTTCGAAATTTGCTGCTCTAAATTAGTTGGTACTGCTAGGGATACTTTAGTAATTTCAAATTGTTTAACTTGAGACAAGGTAAAGAAAACTTTAATAAATCGTTTCGGCGACCCTAGAAACGAAACATTACTAGAAAATGATTTAATAACGTGTATTCAATTAACAAACTTACGATGAATATTATGAAAAAATTAAAAGTAAATTGCAACAGTAGTTAGAACACGTAACCATAAATGAAACAGATGTTAACCTTAAAATTGCTTATACAAAAAGGCTTTATTCACCTACATGGAAGGTTTATTAGAACCACATAGGTCTTTTATATGTTATAAAAATGTAGAATCACTAGAAGATTGTTTAGTTTAGTTAAGAAATTATGATAATTATAAACAACAGGTCAATTTTCTAAATTTTGTTCTACAAAAACCATCGACAACTAGACAATTCAATAATTTCTCGAATAAAATTCAACAACCAAAACAGTTCCAACGGGCAAACTCAAATCATTTTATAAACCTTCAGCACAATTTACAAACCGTAATCAATTTCCGCGTGATCCGATAAATTTCCAGACGAGACCAGTGTTCACAAATTATCCTACAAATTCGCAAGTATTTGGCAAGAAGGAACCTGAGTCTTAACCAACCCCGATATTAATATCCACACAAAATACTGGCAGACCAAATCAACAGCCCATTAATTAACGTAACCCTTCGAACTATTTTCGAAACACGGCCCCCGTAATTTTCATTCCGAAGAACTTTACAATTTTCAAGAACAATCAATAGCAATAGTGGAAAACGACGAAGATAATCAAGAAGATTACCAGAACCCTGAAACTTTTGAATTTACTGAAAATTTTCCTGAAACCCTATTTGAATCCACTGAAAATTTTCGAATACCTGCATCGGAACCACAAATTTAGATTTAAATTCACTAACAAGCAAACCAAAACTACCATACATAATGATTCCTAGTTTAAAATTAAAGATTTTAATATATAGCGGAGCTTTAATTCAATAATAAATGCGGGTCCCGCCTATGAACATTTTAAAAATTATTTTTTTTTGCCACCATTTACTGTTAAAAGTTTAAATAATACGATAACCGATAATCAGAATGTATCATATCCTATTTTAAAAGAATCTGGACTTGATAATAAAATTCATTTTCATATAATGCAATGGCATGATAGATTTGACGCATTAATAGGAAATGAAGATTTCCAAAAACTTAAAGCTACGATTAATTATAATAATCAAACATTAGAGATAGGTAATTCCAAAATACCGTTTTTTATGGAACTGAACCGGAAGAATTTTAAACCAGTAAAACAAATTGTTAAAAATAGTATTAGAATTCCCGTAAATGTCGATCGAGGACAAGTTATAATCCCAGAAATTAAATTAGACAATTATTGCAGAATCAATTGCCGTTGCAGAAAATGGCATTTACGCTATTCTTTTTGAAGAAGAACGTGAAGTAGAAATAAATTTTCAACAACAATACGAGGTACAACATATTACCAATGTTGATTTAGTAAATCCAAACATTCAAAATTTTAAGATTGGTATTCCAAATGTCATTCAAACTAATCATATTAATCTAGAATAAAAAACAGAGATTATATCTTTGTGCAAGAAATATAAAGACACCTTTTACAACAAAAATTGTGACTTAACTTTAACCAACGCTGTAAAATACAACTTCAGAACAAATGATAACGAACCAGTTTGTTGTAGATCATTCCGATACCCACATCAATTGAAATATGAAATCCAAAATCAAATTCAAAAGCTGCTTGATAACAAAATCACTAGACGAAACATTTCACCTTAAAGTTGACCAGTTTGTATTGTACCGAAAAAAACAGATGCGAGCGGAAAAAAAATGGCCACTTGTTATAGACTATATGACAGTAAATAAAAAACGGTTGAAGACAAATATCCACTCCCAAGAATTGACGAAATATTGGACAATCTAGGAAAATTCATGTACTTTTCTACCTTAGATCTTGCCCAAGGATTCCATCAAACAGAAATGGATCATGATTCTATCGAAAAAACTGCTTTCTCGGTAAAAAATGGTCATTTCGAATACGTTCGCATGCCGTTCGGACTTAAAAACGCCCCGAGTACATTCCAAAGGATAATGGACAATATTTTACGCCCATACCTGTATAATTATGTTTTGTATATATGGACGATATTGTAATCTTCTCAAAATCACTTCATGAACACTCAGTACACATTAGACAGATATTTGAAAAATTAAGAGAATATAATTTAAAAGTTCAACTAGATAAGTCGGAATTTTTGTGTAAAGAAGTAGCCTTACTAGGACACGTAATTACACCACAAGGTATAAAACCCCGCAAAAATTAAAGCCTTAGAAGAATACCCATTTCCGAAAACAGTAAAAGAAATAAGAGCTTTCCTTGGACTTGTGGGATATTACAGAAGATTTATAAAAAACTTTGCTAAACTTGTACAACCATTTACCAAATGTCTTAAAAAGAATTCAAAGATTGATGTCACAGATCAAAATTATTTGCAAACATTTTATCAATGCAAGGAATTACTAACCAATGCACCAGTAGTCAAGCATCAAATATTAATTGCTTCATCAAATATTATCACACGGAAACTTTCATATTTGTTATTATTGTAATTTATCAAGTCTTAGAGATGTTAGTTATCTTAAGTAAATTAATGATTGTTATAAAAGACGCTGCATTGATAACAATAGTCAGAGTTCATATTAACTTATAGTTAGTGAATTGTAGTTAATTGTAATAATTTATTTTTAAATAAATCTTATTTGCAATAAAAACATATATATATATATATATATATATATATATATATATATATATATATATATACATATATGTGTGTGTGTGTATATATATATATATATATATATATATATATATATATATATATATATATATATATATATATGTCGATATCTATTAATCTCTATCTGACATGAAGTTTTAAACGTCCATCTGAAAGATTATTGTTTTTGTTTTTACAATGTTGCCAATTTTCGCTATGAACGTATTAAAAATAGGTTGCATAATTATTTTAAAAAAAATATTATAACTATTTCATTCGTTTTAATTTCTATTTTGTAGGTTGGATGGTCGTGTGTTGTTCCACACTAGATATTTATTAATATGTATGGCGTTCTTATTCTAAATTTTTTTACAATAGTTGAATATTAAAAACTACTTATAAATGCATTGTTTTAAATACTGTCACGTGTGGTTAAAATGTACCAGGGATTATTTTGTTTTCTCGGACTTTAGGAAATTTAGTAGTACCCAGTCTCGTGGACGGGGTATAGATTGTTAACATTGGATATTTATTCGAGTATAAATTTTGGAAGCAATAAGTTAGTTACCAATTTTTACTTTGTTTGACGCTATTTGGAGATATTACAAATTGAAATAAGATTTAGAATCCTAATTTTGTGAATGTTGTGTAGTTTTTTTTTGGTTTGTTTGTGCCAGTAAATTGAAGTTTTTAAAATACTATTAGGTTTCACACGTTGACATTAGTATATTAGTAATAAGGGATTTTATATGGGAGTTACTTTGTATTAGAAGAACTTCAGGAAACGTAGTTTGCACAGTTAAAGCATTGGCGATGGTGATTTTGAAAGACAAAGAGTTTGGTTTTTATAATACGTGAGTTTAGAGCCGATTTTTGAGTATGTAGTTGACGAAAACATATCGATTTACAGTGATGTTTGTATCGAAGTGGTCCGATGCTATGACGTAATTTTTTCGATTGGGTTTCCGAAATGCATCTCGTTTTATCACACTTACGATTTGAAGAAATGGTTTTTTTTTAAGATTGGTGATTTGGCGTGATGTACAGTATGGCTGAAACTGAAAGATTGGTAAGACAGAAGAAGTCTAGCTGTTAGAGGGAGCGCTTGAGTGCATGATGTGTGTTCTGTCGTATGGAATTTGCTCATCAGTTATAGGGGTCGCTTGAATTTTACCTTGCACATTCTATACAACCAACCCATCCGTGTTCACATCTATTCCGAATAGATAAAAACATTGCTGTAAATATAAACTTCCGCTTAATATAATTTGTGTACGTGAAGGACCAAGAACGTCTCGTAAATAAACTAGGTGATACAGCGATTTAATCATCTAATTTTGATTTTAAATACTTTCGTCACTAAATATTGAGTTTACATAAATTCAAAAGTAAATTGAAATTTGTCGACTGCGAAGCTGCTAGATTTGGAACAGTATTAGGGAGTTTGAAGAGATATTGTTGTTCATCGATCAGTTACCGGTAAAGCCAATTACACGAAAATACCGTGGTCGCAGTACAAAGAAAAGGGAAGAACGCTTAGTGGTCAATTTATGCAACGGAGGTAATTATTTACATACATTTTGTTTTGCGGTATTTTTAATTATATTTGTCAAGTGAATGAATACGCTTTCTTTGGTTACGATTTTACATAGAAGCCCTTTAGACGATAAAATTAATTTGATGAAGGTGTATCCTCCCACACGTTAACCGTAGCGTGTTGTGCATTATGTTTATGTTATTCTGATTACGCTATACAACATTACGTATTGCAAAATTTGTTAAATTTATATCTTCGGAGTTATTAATATTCATTTTGGTGTTATGTAAAGTTAAGATACAAGATATTATTTTGGGCAATTTGGAACTTGCAGGCTCTAATCCTCTTGAAATATTTGAGGTTTCGAAATTGGGTATGTTTCAATATTGTGCCATCACGTTGATTGTTTATTTTCATTCAGTTCAATCTCATCAATATACGAATAGTGTTATTTCTTTATAAGGTGTATATTATTGTGACTTCATTTCCTTTATTACTTCACTGTTAATTACGTTCGACCAAAATTCCTAGATGAGATATTTTGTTTACATTCAAGATACCCATTAGTTTATTTTGTGAGAATTTTGGATTTACGCAACTTTGCAGTGACAGCGTTCGATTATTTTTGTTGTTATTTTAGTAGAAGCTTTAACGTAACCATCTGCGAGAGTTTTCTTTATTAGCTAATCTACCATTTTTACAATTTCAGTTTAAGATGCAATTATTTTGAGTTTTATAGAAACCAACGTACGGGCTGGAATTCACTGATTCACGTGGATTTGCGTCTAAAGATAAGCCATTTTTTTGTTTGTTTGCAACTAGCTGTGAACCGTTCACATTTAGGTATTGATATTGACATTTATAAACATCCTGGCGCCCAAATGATTTGTGACAAACCCCTGTTTTGTTTACCATATGAGCTATCCCAAACGATTTTCCTTATCTGTTACTTTCGTTCTCTTGCCATTTTGGACCGTAACAATACAAGATATTGGACATTGCCTACATTATCATTTGAAAGTGCACCTTAAACCACTATTAAAAGATGTATTAAACAAAAACTGAAAATCCTTAAGAAACTTACTGTAATTTTTGTTAGAGTATAATTAATGTGTTAGAGGGCATGTAAAACATGAAATCAAAATACCTCAGTTTCATTTTTGCATTGTACGTATAGTTTTATTATGCAAATATGTAAATCCGGTTATTTTATCATCATATGGGTGCTCATTTTGTGACAGGAACATTTTGTCAGAAAAGAGAGATGGGTTGTGTAGTAAATTATCATTTCGGTTTCCATGTGAATGGGTAACGGATATTGTCAATTGAATAAGTTTTGTGCAGCAATGAACATTCCAACCATGTCAAGTAAGATTTATGTCAATAACCATTCAAAGTTATCATTAGTAATTCACTGGCAGTTGAAAAACGAAATGTGTACCGCTGCCAAGGAGAATGTATAACTGGCCATAGCAGTCGGCGATATCAACGCGGACGGTTTTCCGATAATATTTGTAATAGTAGAGGGAGCATGGAGTGAGAGAGTTTACAAAAGGAATTATAACGCATTATCTGGTGTGGTGAGTATTCTATCAACACAGTACAATTTGATACTAATACGCCTAAGCATTTAATTTTATAGTTGTGGAGTTTGTGGACGGAAAAGAATTAATTTCCGCCGAAAGAAATTATGTGAGGCATATTGTAAAGCTGGAGCAAGTGAATATAACCCCAGAGAGAATATCTTAAAAAAAAATTCTTCGATATCATGATGAACAAGAGCCTAGATAGTGTACAGAATTATGAAGTAAACAAAGAAAAAAGTTTGTTCAGAATTAGGCAAAAGGTACGTTCCTTTGCAAATATCTGTTTGATTCATAATTTTGCAGAAGAAAGTTGGAGTTTTCCAACAATATTCTACAATCAAGCAGTAAACCTTGAATAGCTGAACGCAACACACGGATAACTGTATCAAACTCCGGACGTATTTTTAAATTAAAGAAATGTACGCCAACATCAAAAATGGTATCATCATTACAAGGAAAGATTTGCACTGCAGCACGAAAATTCTGTAATTCTGGGAAATCAAACGCTCTATAACGGTCGATAAAGCAGGCCTGACAATAACCTTGGTCACCAGATGGTTTGGTATAAAATTCAGCACTAGTTGAAATTAAATGTTCACCAAAAAGCGGTAATTTACACCTCATGGCTTCAGTAAAAGACGTTAAAGAATAATAACAATATAAAACCAAAACGTATTCAATTTTAGACACAAACAATTGAAAACAAAATCTTTGTTGCCTGAGCTTATCAAATCCAGAAGATGTCGGCAGTTAGATATATGTAAAGTATATTTAACATGAATCAGACACGAAAACGTTTTCCCGAGTTCAATTATGTGTTCGAAAGGATACGAATTTGCAATTTTTTTAAATGTGTAATTAAAAATAAATTAATTAACCTGTAAATGTACAAATATTTGAAACACAGTATCGAACTCGGTGCATTAAATCGTAAGTCGTAAGTATATAGGTATTATGTATATTTTCGTAACATCATTAACGCTGCAAATTCTATGTACTTGTAAACAGTAAATACATTAAGAATTGATACATTAACTTGCGGGTATAAGAATTAATTAAATTTGTGGGATTAACTGGTTTACAGTCATTAATTTTTGGATAAAAACATTAACGATGATAATAAAATTTTCTGTGAAAAGGTATTTCAGTGATCTTAAAAAACAACTACGTAATAAATCGTTGTTCACTTAATTTAATTTAAATTTGTTCGCAGTCATGCTTTGTCATTGTGAAAATGAATGCAGTCTATAACAAATACACTTCCTTACTTGTCATCTACTTTTACGCAAAAATTCTGAAAAATTTTATGACAGTTATATTACAAAAATTACGAACACTAATTTCATAAATGAAGAAGGGTAAAGAAATTCCACATAATTTGAAATAAGATAGAGTTAGGAGAACTTGAAGTTAGTCACATACAGCAGTGGTCGACAAGACTTTGTAACAAGGAAACTTATTGCCGACTCTCACATTCATTATAAAATCAGTCAGTTCCTATTTAACTATGATGTCACTGTGACTTCTTGGTGTTTCCATTTTCTTGGGCTGCCTTTTTTGGTCCTGCCCTTTTCTAATACTAGCAGATACCTAACACTTCAGAGTCAAAAACAGGATCTCACCCATTAATTAAAAAAAATTACCTAGAATACTCTGGACAAGCGTTTAGCTACTCACATCGATTACATGTGGTCTAACTAGATGGACAAAGAGAATGAGACGTATACTTTTCAAAATTCCGATGGTTTGCTCAAAACCCAAAAGCTTGTCACGTGTGGATGAATTCTACGTAGCATTTTTTTTTTTAATATTCATATATTCGGATATCGTATTATAGAATTCCGATAAATGTAGTTAGCTTTGCGTAAATTATGTTTTAAATATTGTGTGCTTATTACGGTGAAAGGAAATAGTTTCGTTTTGGGAATTAAATTGGTTATCATAAAGGGTTTTATCAAATATAAATATAGGTGTTTTCGCCGTTGAAATTTATTTTGCTTATCGTGCTTATGTCGCAAGTTTGTCACGCTTTGAGTAATTCTTGGTGTCTTGTAGTTGACTAGTTTATTTTGCATACAGAGGGTTTATTTGAGTGATAAGGTTTATTATTGAAAAGGGATGTGTATTTCGATTCTAGGTATCACATCTGTTCTTTTTCCTGGGAAATGTCCATTGTGTAGTTTTAGTATGAAAGATTTTTTAGTATGGCGATTAAAATCTGGCGTGATTTTAGTGGGATAAAGGGTTTTGTGTTTCGATTAGTTAGTTAGAGTTAGGCTGTGAAGAGAACAGGTCGTAAGTTTGGCGAGTGATGTAGTTATCGGGCGCTCAAAGTTTACCTACATTCTACCCAGTGGTGACTAAAGATAGCATGTGGGAGTTAACTCTTTTCACTGCTTATGGATAATAGATAGGATTCAACCACCCCGGGGAAATTTTTGTGTCGATTCGTTCTGACGTTCTCGTTTTTTTTTTATTTTGAAGAAAGATAAAGTGTTGGGTTTTAGTATTTATTTTTTAAAATCGCGCTTAAGCGGATTGTGCCATTCTGATCAAAACATCAACATTTTTCGGAGGACAGAATCACCACTGAAGAACCGACTGTTCCTATGGTGTGCGATTCCGCCAGAAATATTCAAACCCGTACTTTTAAATCCAGTTCAACCTTGCCCCAGATCCCGCTTTAGTATACAAAAATATATTATACACAGGTACTTAAATTTTGATCCAAATCAAGCCAAAATCACAGATTTCTTTGAAATATGCGAAAAACTAAGTGAAGTTATTGACGACAATACTTTGATTGGCCAAGAGTTCTTAACCTCAGTCAAGATTTTAAAAGAAAACACTGACAGGTTTGCAGTTGATTCAACTCCAAAGAATTTTTTTTGAAATTTTAAAAGAAACTGCTTCAAAGAATACTTCCGCAAAGTCTAGGACTGTGGTTATTTACTTCTAACTTCGGGAAGACTTGCATACAAAGCACTCGTATCAAATATCCCAAACGGAATGCCTTCAATAATAATGCTAAGTCGAAGCTTGTCGGGTATTCACAGAATACCCGACAAGAAGTTATTTTTTGACTATTTTTTTGTTTTACATGTAAAGATTTCCATGGATGGAACCTGTTCCACTACAAGATACTATCCATACAGGTACCAAACTTAAAACACGAGTGTTAAACTCTAATATTATTTTAAAAATGGGCGAATGTGAAGTTTATCCCAATATATTAGTGTTCCTATATGTGTTTTGAATTACCTGTGCATATAAATAATTGTTATTGTTTATTTTTCAGTTACAGACAAAATGAATTTCGAAGAAAGGTTTATTGATAATGATTGAGGGGTACAGAGCTTCACCCGAACGCTTTTGTCCATCGTTATGTAGTAGTCAGTCGCGTGAGAAATTTTTCAGACAAACCAAATTCATGGCGACTTGCTCTACTATAGTGAACTCTGGTATGCTTGACTTCCTACACAGAAGGCATCGAATACAGACTCTCAACACAATAATTAGTTACTTAGGCACGTAAAGGTTCGCTCTTGAGAGGAAAAGCCTCGGGAAGAGCGTTTTCAGAAAAAAAACATATTTCCGTCTTTCTTAGTGATAGTTTAATGTAGAGTCCGGGGTCGACATCGCTCTTGCAGCGTCGTACCCGAATCGCATCTAAACCACTGAAATTTCAAACGTAAATTCATTATCCCGTCACACTTCCTCTTAATATTTACATTCTTGCATGTTATTAGATATTACCTGTATCCAAACATTTATTTTTAAGTGACAATTTCCGTTTTACACGTGAAAAAACCGACTTGGGACAAATAATACTTTTCACCGTGTCATTTTCCCTACAATTGATGATCTACGTATTGTTTTAAATCAAGCAAAAGATGATGCTGTTAGAGACTTTCAGGATTTGGGTGTGGCGCTCACAGAAGTACTAAGAGAGTTCACACTTCAAGATGTATCTATTGAATCGGTTACGTTGGATACAGTTTAACAGAAAATGTCGAACAGACAGGTGTGGAGAAAAATATTTTAATGCATGAAGAAGATCAAGAAGAAGTGCAACGGGAAATCCACCTCTTTGAGACTGTAGAGGATCTAAGCAATCTCAACATTCGAGATTTCAGTGGTAAAAATAAATAAACAGATCAATCTGTTCTCTGTATTGGAGTTGATAACAAAGATATGGTCGTCAAAAAATCTACCCTGTGTTGGTTATTTTCCTCCACTAACTTGGTCCGACTTTCCAGTTACCGCCTTCTTCGGTATCGAAGTATGGGAGGCGCACCAGGGGGATCCTGCTCAGGAACCTTAAAGGTCAAATAGAGAAGTGACACACTAACAACTACAAAAAGGTAAAAAAAAGCAGGTAAAGGGGTTAAAAAATTGAAAACTAAGACCGTTGGGTCAAGCAACTCCGAGTCAGTAAAGGTGGGCTCATACTCGGAAGAAAGTGAGCTGGAATATGAAAGTTTTGATAAAGTGAGATCGACAGAAAGTCAAGAAGATTCGTAGCAGGAAATTTGCATATCTGTATTGAGAAGTATTATTCTGTGTGTTACCTGAAGTCTTGGTACATTGGCATGGTGATGGAGAAAATAAACCATAACAACTACAGAATAAAATTTCTTAAATCTGTCCTACATAGCTATGTGTGGTCAAATGACAATGATGAGGATATTGAAATTGTTTCAAGTAAATTCATTTTTTATGGACCATTATCACATGTGGGTAATATCCCTTTTTATTTAAAAGACAAAAAATTGGAAATAGAGAAGCACTTTAAGGTTACTAGAAATAAACTAAAAGAATAATATCCTTAAACTAAATGGTTTTTGACTAATTTTAGGTTTATAAGTTTTATTATATTTTTCGTTTCTTTATTAAAGAACATTTATTTTCCTTTTATTACAAGTTTTGTTATGAACGAATAAGTTCAAAGGTAAATATGTAATTAAAAATTATTATTTATTTTATTAAATACATAAATAAAAAGTTCACCTCCAATTCGATTTGAACCTACGACCTGTATTTTGCTGGAGTGCCGCGCTAACCATCTGCGCCATCGAGATTCAAGCCCCAACCGATGCAAACTTTGTCTTTATGTATGTAGAACTGATGTAAATTCTAAATATAAATGTATTAATATTAGTCAAGTTGCTTTGATATGTGTGAATCCTTGCGATATTGCAGGCTCACATTCCATTAATATAAGTAATCTGATTGTAATCTCATTATATTTAGAATTTACATCAGTTCTACATACATAAAGACCAAGTTTGGATCGGTTGGGGTTTGGATCTCGATGGCGCAGATGGTTAGCGCGGTACTCTAGCAAAGTACAGGTCGCAGGTTCAAATCCTACGCGAGGTGATCTTTTTATTTATGTATTTAATAAAATTAATAATAATTTTTAATTTATTTTCCTTGTTTTTTTTTTGTGTAGTAAGTTCTTATTTTGTTTGTATTGTTGTATTTACATACAATATATTTGTTTTTGATATTGATTTAGTTTGTTTACCTACGAATAATTAAATGCTGTGGCCGTATTATTATCTAGACATTGTGCCAATTATTGTTAATCTTTAAGTACAGGGTGGGTCGAGGGGTGGGGTTTTCAGTTCAAGTAAAATTTTCGGATAACCCTCGTTGTATGCATAGCGATATTACATTAAAAAGAATGGGTGTCTCAGAAGACGAAGAAACGCAAATACAACAAGGATGGAAGACATAACTGATTTGAAGGGTCATATAAATAGGTCGCGATATAGGTATATGACTCGGAAGTTGAATTTTTGTAGCTGGCAGTTACTCGAACAACCTGGCTACAAAAGTAGTTAGTACCTACTTCAACTCTTGATAACATTTATGCCCATAAATCCACAGTGATTATTTCTGCCTAATTACGTGAAGTGGTAACGACTTTCTGCGATCTTATCTAAATAATACAGTTGTTAAAAATCCCGCACCCGCTGCAATTCCCTCGCAAACACTAGAAATCTCTTCTGCAATCCTCCACTCCGCTGTAATCTCACTTTCACGCATCTCTCTGCAATTATTAAAGTTTTCCTGCAAGCTTTGGAAATCCCCCGCAATCCTTGGAAATCTACTCGAAATCCCAAACTTTAGCAGTATTGTCATATTTTTTTCCTAGCCCCTCGGTTAAGTGCGCCTGCCAATGCTCTCTAAGATAAATTTTACAAATAAACGCATTTTTCTGAAAAATTGTCCTGAATGGGTGTTCTGTATGAGTAACATACAAAACATTATTTCATAATTAAAATACTTAGCTTTTTGAATTTTTAATGGTGTGTTTTTGTATTTATACTTTACATAAATCTGAACGTTTCGATAACAATTACAGATATCGGCCTCAGTAGGGGTAATTCTGTAAAAATTATTTAAAATGTTAGAATACATTTATGAAACATGAAAAATATGAAAACGCAAACATAGGTCTGCTACTAATATGACAGTTTAATAAATGTATAAAGCCAACTATGGAATCTAATATTAGTAAAGGATAACTAGACCCTTAACAAAATTAAATATTATTAAACTGACTTGAAGATGACAGATAAGAACACCCTTTAACGGCCGAAGGTTAACAGTGAAAAATGTTATAATCAAGGAGGTATGGAAGAGAAACATTACATTTTTAATTTTTATAAATGGTATTCATCTCAGAATCCAGTTTACCATGGATAACGAAACTAATGGAAGTTTACAATTTCTGACATATTAACCCATTTGCGCCCACTGTACTCGCTTGAGTACGCCTTAAACTATATCGCTGGGACCATCTATCATTCGGTAGAAAAGCTTGCCAACGGTTTTGTGTCATTAAGACGACTTTCATAATACCGCCTTTACCCGCAATGTCGGTAAAAGCTCATAGGTAACTTTATATAGAATTCAGAGTTACGCACTATTTGTGTAAATTCGCGCTTTTACGTCGTGTCTCTTGATATAAGCAGTTGTTCTGTTTTCAGATTTCTCATAATGGACTCTGATAGACTAGCAATATCGACTTGTTTTTTATGGCCGTAATAAATTGCCTAATTTAACTGCAGCAGCTGATTTTACTGCCTCTTGTAGTAGCAATAATATTGACATTGTTTACCTACCACCAAATCCTGACCCACTGACAGACGAAGAAGATCTGAATGAAGACGTTATAGATTCTGCGGACCCACCCTTCAGACAATGTAACGGAGATTGGGTCGAGTTCTAAATCTGAATGGGACGACTGTGACAATGAAACATTGGGTGCTAAAAGAACCAAGTTATCTGCTAAACAAACAAACAGCGAAAAGTCTCGAAAGAAGGATCTAAATTTCTTTACACCAAACTGGAGAAAGGATACAAAAATTACAGCGGTTGGCAGGCGATGTCCAATAATGGTGCTTCTGGAAGAGCTCAATGCGTTATTGAGGAACTAAAAACCTTAGACTAAAAGATTTATTTGATAAATTGGTTGACGAAACAATTGTTCAACATATTTTAGATTAGACCATGCTTTATGCCCTCCAAAAAAATAATCATGTATTTTCTCTGGCCAATGAAGAATTAAAACACTCTTTTTGACTGGATATCACAAATTGCCTAGAGAGCGTCTGTATTGGTCACTTGATGATGATCTTCATGTAGACATTGTTTCCAAATGCATGTTTAGGAGCAGGTATTTATAAATAAAAAAATATTTGCATGTATATGACAATGCACAAATAAATAATATAGAATGTTCAAAGTCATGCCGCTTATGGATATGCTAAAGGTAAACTTTCAACAATGGGGTATTTTCCACAAAACATTGTCAATAGACGAAGCAATGGTCAAGTACTATAGTCACCATTTGGCAAAGCAATTCATTAGAGGTAAACCTTGTAGATTTGGTTTTAAAAATTAGTCTCTTTGTAGTTCAAATGGATATTGCTACGTTGTAGATACATACTGTGGAAAAACCAACAATGATGATATTCAACTTCCACTTGGCTCTAAAGTTGTATTGTCTCTACTACAGTGTGTTGCTGTACCCAACGATTGTATCGTCTTTTTTGACAACTATTTTACTAGTATACACTTACTAAGTAATTTGAGAGTCCAAGGATTTAGGGCAACATGTACTTTGAGGCAAAATAGAACGGAAAAGTGTCCGTTGACAACAGTCAAGGAAATGGAAAAATCACAGAGAGCATCTTTGGAGAGCTCATTTGACGCCGTGCATGAAATCCTTTTGATACGTTGGCGTGTCAACAGTGTATGCACGATAGCTTCAAACTATGACAGTGCGGCACCTAAACAAAAAGTAAGCCGTTGGTCCAAGGAGAAAAAAGGAAAGATCGATCTGGAGCAGCCAAATGCATTTAGATCGTAAAACCGGAGTTGATTCAAGAGACCAAGGTGTAAATAATGTTGGGTACTGATTACTTTTATACTAAATGTTGCATTAGTCAACGCATGAAAAACTCATCAGTTGGTTTCTGAAGACAAGATGGATCTATTTTTATTTACAAGAAATATTACTCGATATTATCTCAGATGTTCAATAAAGAAAAATTAAAAATTGAGAAATAGTGCTAGTGTTCCTCAAGATATAGTTCATGATTCTAGTGGTCATTATCCCCAAAAGAACCCAAATCGACTTCGTTGTCATGTATGTCACACACGCGTTAGATGGCAATGTAAAAAGTGTGTTATCACTCTGTGTGTTGAAAGGCCAATGAAAATTTTCATACAAAGTATTATATTATGTGTCCAGTGTACTTTTCTGAGTACACCTTTCTAATTTTTTTCTGAATTATTTTTTTGTTTGTTTTTTCTTTAATATGTACTTCATGAACGTATTTTAGCTATTTTTTATTAAAAATTTTAAAAGTTTTAAGCTGGTATTATTTTGCGCATGAATGGGTTAATAAATAATATCTAAAACCAATAATTCTGTTAAGGTTTACAGAAAGCCGGCATACACTGATAGGTACCTTCATAAATTATCAAACCACCATTCCTTTTAAAAGATTGGTGCAATTAAATCTAACTTTTTTTTTGTGATCCTGGAAGATGAATATAAATGTTTAACAAAATTACTTCAAGGTAATGGATATTCATTTCAAGATATTAATAATATTATTACACCTGCTAGATATAAGATAAAGAAAAACTAGTGCTTATTGTTGGTATTGCTTCTCTTTCTTTTATAACTAATGTTACAGATAGAATTGAATAAAATTCTAGTTAATCATGGCATTAGGACTGTTTTTAAACCTACAAAAAAAATTAATGATCGTTTGTCACCTAAAGATGTTTCAAACCCATTATCATCTTCCGGAGTATATAAGTTATCTTGTTCTTGTGGAAAAGTATACATTGGAACGACAAAAAGTAGTTTTGATATATGATGATATGAGATTTTGTAGATTAGGTCAATCATAGAAATACGGTCAAGACAAATCCGTTATTAAAGTATTATAAGTTTTTGTTATGAACGAATAAGTTCAAAAGTAAATTAATAATAATTTTTAAATCCATTATTTTGTTTATGAAAATGTAAACTTTCACCATTCGAACACATATTTAAAATACTTACCTTTTTGGGTTTTTTAAATCCTCTTTAAACGGAGATTTTCTTCTTGTCTATTGAAATTATTAGGATATTTGTACATCTCAATAGCTCCACGTTATAAACGAACGTAATAATGAGTTTGCCTTGACGATATTTCCATATTATCAAATTGAATGCATGTTTTAAATTATTTAATCTACAAAATCTCATATGTTCTTTTTATTTTGTATCAAAGCTACGTTTTGTGGTTCCAACTTTTCCATATGAACAAGATAACTTCAACACTATTTGGCATCTTATAATTAAAAAAAGGCACAATGGTACCGTCTTAATTTAAATTTTAGCGATGTCTAGATTTTTTGCTGAGTTTTTTTTTAGGCCTTGAATAAATGCTTTACCCATTATATGCTAAGTTACCACAGCACTATAATAATTATCATACGGAGTGGACGATCTATTCTTGCTTGGAGAATAACTGCTAGACTAATAATGAAAATAAAAAGATTTCATGGTGAGTGTATATAGTCCACAAGGCTAAGTATGTACCCAAAATTTTGTTTAATGAATAAAAATTACGTTACATCTGTGTAGAGTTCATGAACATAAGTTTTATTAAAAAACAACAATATTCGAAATTAGTAATTAAAACAATTTTATTTGCACAAATATTCAAAATGCCTTCCATTAACCTCAATACTTTTTCGAGCTCGAACTTTCACAGAATTTCTTGTAGCAGTTAATATCGCTGGGGTTATAGACGCGTTAGCTTCTGTAATTCTTCTCTTCATGTCATTCGAACAGTTTCAGAATAAACTTTTTCTTTAACGTGTCCCATTTAAAAAATCACATGTGTCAATTCTAGGGACATTGCATGCCAAATTATAGGACCCTTTCTACCGATCCATCTGTCTTGAAATCGAATAGTTAGCCATTGGCGAACAGGTGCTGTAAAATGAACCGGTGTACCATCCAACTAGAACCACATAGTATTTAAAATATTTTGAGGAACATTCTGAGGCAGACAACTCAAATGATTTTTTCTAAATGAAACAGGTTCATGAACTCCTGGATGTAATGTAATTTTCAGTTTTCATTTTTTTAGTCATTAAACAAAATTTTGGGTACATACTATAAATACCGATAGAAAATTCTAAAATACGAAATAATATACAGGGTGTTCCACTTGAAAAAATGGGCTTTAGTTATTTTAAAATGATGAAATGGGGCCATTAATTTAAAACACTTTCTGTACTGTATACATGCACAAGTTACATGCAGGATAGACATTTTGAGCCTGGGTTTATAAATGTAAGTTAGAGGATTTTCTTTCTCTGTATAGTTTTCCCGAAAAATTATTTAAATCGTCAGAAACTTGGAAACATTGCATTGAAAAGCCAAAAACTGTACATTACTGTAAAGCAGACGTCAAGTGGATTCTAAAAATGCAATATTATACAGGGATGTCATTACAAAAACGGCCCCCTTTTTTTGCTACAGAGTTACGACACGCTCTGTATACTTGAAAATAATTGTTAAACCCGTATGGATTATACAGGGTGGGCCTATAGTGCTTGGTGGATTGTAGGTTTATTAAGAAATATTTCTAAAGGTTGTTGCTAGGATGAGTAATATACAGGGTGTCCCACTTGAAAAAACGGGCTTTAGTTATTTTAAAATGATGAAATGGGGCCATTAATTTAAAACACTTTCTGTACTGTATGCATGCACAAGTTACATGCAGGATAGACATTTTGAGTCTGGGTTTATAAATGTAAGTAAGAGGATTTTCTTTCTCTGTATAGTTTTCCCGAAAAATTATTTAAATCGTCAGAAACTTGGAAACATTGCATTGAAAAGCCAAAAACTGTACATTACTGTAAAGCAGACGTCAAGTGGATTCTAAAAATGCAATATTATACAGGGATGTCATTAAAAAAACGGTCCCCTTTTTTTGATACAGTTACGACACGCTCTGTATACTTGAAAATAATTTTTAAACCCGTATGGATTATACAGGGTGGGCCAATAGTGCCTGGTGGATTGTAGGTTTATTAAGAAATATTTCTAAAGGTTGTTGCTAGGATGAGGTCGGGTATCTTTAAGGCTACAAACCTAAAATATTTTCACTTGAATCACGAAATTTATACAGTGCGGTTTATATCAAAGTTGCATTTTTTTAATGAACCCCTGTATATTATTGCATATTTGGATTCATTTGTCAATTTTAGTGCAATTCTAGTATTACACACGGTACTTAAAACAAATTGTTTAGCCGCAATTCGTCATTATTACAAAAAATAGATGCCTGAATACATATGGCTCTGATCACAAAGCTTAGAAGGTCATGACCCTGCAATGTTACTAGACATGAGATGTACTAGCGTAGACCGGATGGTCAAATCCGAATTCTTCTTGTGATTAGATAAATTACTTGTCAATTTAGAAAATGTCAATCTTGATTTTTCCAAATGGAACGGCCATTTTTTCATTTTTGCATCAAATGCGGAATTTTTCCAATAATATAAATTTGTCCGTATCTATTTTCGGTAGATTTCTTTTAATTTCACAACTTCTGATTGATTTGTTATATTTTTCAATGTTTAGTTTCTGTTATCTAGTGACCCGTGGAAAATAAACAAAAAACGATTCACATTATATAACATAATTTATTAAGTAGAAAAACACATAAACACAAAAAACAAAATTACGAGATAAAATAATCACTGGTAACCTGATTTTTTCAAGTGGAACGGCCATTTTTTCATTTTTGTCTCAAATCCGTAATTCCCAATTTCAAATGTCCCTTCCACTGCAATGGGTTTGTTAACCAGCACAATTTTCCTTATTACTCAGATAAAAACCCTCAGTATTTTTCGAGTTCATAGTCAAGAGAAATGGTCGATTAATATTCGGTACTTCAGTTGTTGGTCCCTTTTTCTACGATAGTATTTGCATTTGTACTTGAATTTCCTCGATAATAAATTATTTGGACTCCTTGAAGATGTACCGCCCGCTCAAATTAGGGACATGTATTTTCAACAAGATGGCACAGCTCCACATCGTTCCCGTGAAGTAAGTGAATGGCTTAATAATGCATTTGTTGAAAAGTGAGTAGAAAGGGATGAACCAACACGACGGCCAGCGAGATCTCCTGATATTTCTCCTTGATTTCTTTTGTGGGGATACCCACGTCAAGGAAAAAGTGTATGCTGAACTACCAATCACTGTGGAATATATGAAAAATCGAATCCGAAACGTTTTTGCAACTATCAACCCAGTAATGTTAAATATCGTTAAAAAATATTTTCGTAGAATTCAAATTTGCTTAGAACAAGATGGTAGACGTTTTGAACATTTATTAAAATAATTTGTATTTTATTTTTACTTTAGCTCGTAATTTTTTAAGTTTTTTTGTAATTATGTGTTGTTCTATTTAATAAATCACGTTTTATAATTTGAATCGTTTTTTGTTTATCTTCCACGGGTCACTAGCTAATACAAACTAAAAATTGAAAAAAACAGCAAATTAATCAGAAGTTGTGAAATTAAAAGAAGTCTACCGAAGATACATACCGACAATTTATATCGTTAGAAAGGTAAAAAAATTCGCATTGATGCAAAAAAATGGCCGTTCCATTTCAAAAAATCAAGTTGTCATTGATTGAAATTTTCTAAATGAACAAAGTAAGAAGAAGAATTCGAATTTGACCATTCGGTTTGCGCTAGTACCTTTCATGTCTAGTAACATCGCAGAGTCATGGCCTTCTAAGTTCTGTGATCACAGCGACATTTAGTTTTTTCAGACATTTACTTTTTGTAAAAATGATGAATTGCGGCTAAACAATTAGTTTTAAGTACCATTTGTGATACATAAAGTCGCACTAGAATTGATCAAGGAATCCAAATATGCAATGATATACAGGGTATTCCATTTCAAAAAATGCAACTTTGATATAAATCGACCTGTATAAGGTTTGTGATTCAAGTGAAAATATTTTAGGTTTGTAGCCTTAAGGATACCCCACCATATTCCATCAACACACTCTAGAAATATTCCTTAATAAACCCACAATCTTCCACCCACGCACTATTGGCCCACCCTGTATACACTCACCATCTTTTATTTTTTTATTAGTCTAGCAGTTATTATCCAAGCGAGAAGAGGTGGGCCAGCCTGTATGTAGTTAAAATTAAAAATTATATTAATCGTACTACATTATGTATTCAATTATTAACAAAACACTATTTCGTCATTAAACTTGACTTGATCTTTAATTAGTGTGTCAAGTTTCTGTTAGTGAATACTTTTATCAATTTTCAGAACTTAATTTTATTAAATTTTGCTAAATTTGCTTTTAACATCTTTGAACGTTAGAGGATGTTCTGGTTTGCCATCCTCCAGGAAGTTTAATAATATTTGATTTTATTAAGGATTATTTCTAAAATTATATTCCATAGTAGTACGTTTATCTACTGTTATATTAATAGCAAGCTTATGTTTGCGTTTTCATTTTTCATAAATTTATTCTGCAATTGTTATCGAAACGTATATATTTATTTAAAATATCAATATAAAAATACCCCATAAAAAAACAAAAATTATCTGTAATTATGTGTAATAATGGTGAAAGTTTACATTTTCATAAAATATTATCTCATTTCAATATAATGAGTTATGTTGCCTTAACCTTCTGTGGTTTAGGCCACTGTAATTTAAACACTCCGCAACTATCTTTAAAGATGAGAATAGTACGGCATTTTGCAATAGGTACGGTTAACTGTGGTAATGAAATATTTATTACAAGCGGGAATCAATCATAAAAACGTAAAAATTTTGTTTAGGTAGGACACTGTATAATTAACAGAACTTGTTTATAATCTGTATTTATGTTTGAAATACTCTATATGTATACGATTATGTGTGTAAATTGCCGAAATTACCGTTGGATGTTACCAAAAACTAAGAAAATATGTTTTTAAGTTAAATACCATACAAATAAACTGTTATAATATCAGTAAAATGTAAATTAAATAATAAATTAGTTATTAGATAATTCCATTGCCTAGGTTAAAGAATAATTATTATTTAAGCAATTTCTTAGGACCGACAACACTGAAATTTCAATAGCGTACGCCAAAAACTTTTTCATACGAAAATAGTAGTAGTGATAAAATGTTTAGCAAATTATTAAGCTACTCAACTCAAAACAATCTAAAAATTTGATAAAAATGTTAAAAATGTACTTATTTTATATTATATATTTATATTATCAAAGTACTAAACACTAACTAACCCTTTGATAGATCCCATATAACTAAACATAAAAATCTGGACATCCTTTTTTGCGAATTAAATGTGCATAAGTTTGTCACTGTTTTAATTGAGAAAGCAAAAAATTAATAATTTTATGTTTTAAAGTTATTACAATACGAGTATAACGTGCTTAATTTTACTTAATTGTCCATTATTACAGGTGTAAGTAAAATTGTTGCCCAAAAAAATAAACAAGCAATGGGACATCGCGTGATGTTTCTAATTTTTTTAACAGAATTTTAGTAATTAGTTAAACAATTATTTATATATTTTTTTAATAAACTTGTCATATTGTTTATGTAAGCAAAGTAATTAATATTAATTCAATTGTAGAAGGATAACATAATTACAAAGTTAATCGTACCTTTTTGGAATATGAAATCTCCTGTAGTTCAGCATTTTCTCCATCACTGATATATTCCACAAAAATAAAAATTAAACAATTACGAACTTAAAAAAAAAATCACACGAAAATTGTTTTAATACAAATTCATTATTTGCGCGCACACGAATGATTGTCGGAGGAAGTAGGTTGAACCATCGAGTTTGTGAAGGAACTGACTGCAAACTACGGTACCCTCAGCTTCAGCCGGTATCACGAAGAAATACACCACGCCTGCTGCATAATTACCGTTTCCGCACATGGCCTACTCTGTTTTTCGGCTGCTTCTAGTAATATTAATTAAACACATTCACACCTGAGCATTTTTATGTAATTTTCTAAATTTTATGTTATTTACTAACAATGTATACAATTATTTTCAAGGAGTTTATCGCATTTACCATGGTAAGAACCGTTAACTATCGAGATCATTACGAACATGTGATAAATCCCACAAATATAAAACCAACGACAGAGTAATACAAGATAGCTTAAAGTAGCTCAATTAGTTTAAATGTAAAAGTAAAGTGAATCGTATTTTTGTCAACCTACTTAAAAAACATAAAGATATAATATAAATTAGCGTTTCCTGGAGCACAACGTATTCATTGACAGGAAACTTCAGCATCTACAACTGTTACACAAAGGGAAGTCTTTTTTCAAATTCAATCAATCTTCCAACTAATTCATACTTCAACTTCAATTTTCTTTTTAAAATTGATTCTAATCTACTTTTTCTGCACGTAAGAAACTCTTAAAAATACTTCTAGTGCTAGTTTAATATCTCTTTGTTTACCCACCTGATGTTTGTTAAAGTTAAACGGTTCGATGCGTGTAAGTGTAGGAGGTAATTCTACAATTTACATGTATTCGATTAATCAGTTTTTAATTAAATTCATATAGAATGCGGTTTCTATCTTTGTGTACAATCCAACATTTGAACTAATAAATGTTTGTTCTTAAATAAATTGGTTTATTAATTAAATGAAGGATTCTGTATACTTATACAACTCTTTTTTACGCCTGAATATTTTAAGTTTCCATAACAAAGAAAAAGGACATATCTGCCATTAAAGCTAGAACCATTATCCACGAATAAATAAAACACTTATGTTATGGATTTAATCGGACCGGGTCACAATGCCCACCGTCTTCAACAACCTTCTCCCAGCGCACTACGTTCACTTAAATTTGATCATAACCTCCACTAATCACAACTTCCACGTTTAAATTCGATCACAACGTCCACTTTGGTCACTACTGAGTTTGAAGACAACCTTTCCTCTGGTTACAACATCCACCGACCCCTTCTGGTCACATTGCTCAACGATGTTCATCGTAACCTTCACTATTTTTTTTAATAATCACTTCACCCACTTTTAAAATCGGTCAAAACCTCCACTCTGTTCACACCTCCAACGATGCCTGCTGATTACATTTCCCACCGACCTTGATCCACTATTTTTTGGCCACAACGTTCACCGACGTTCTTTGCCCACAAGGCCAACTCTTTGAAAGAAAAATCAATAACGTTTTGTAAACTTACTTTGAACAATTTCATGATTATGTTTAATAATTCAACAAAATTCACTAATTATATTTGTATCAATTTGAAACCCAGTTAATGGGAAAAATCGGACCATTAGGGTTGACGGGGAGGTGATAGTTTGACCGGGTATGACATTGAAGCTGTGTAATTTACTAATGTAACACTGAATTTAATAGTTAAATGAAGGTTTCTGTATTCTTATCCAACTTTTTTTACGCCTGAATATTTTATGTTTCCATAACAAAGAAAATGGGCATTTCTGCAATAAACCATTATCGACGAATAAATAAAATAGTTATGTTATGGATTTAATCGGCCCTGGTCACAATGTCCACTGGTCAACACTTCACTTCACTCTAGACACTACGTTCACTTAAAGCTGATCATAACCTCCACTAATCACAACTTCCACTTTTAAATTGGATCATAACCTCCATTCTGGTCGCTACTGAGTTTGGTCATAACAATCGATCAGGTCACAACGACGCCTTTTGATCACATTGCTCACCGACGTTGATCGTAAACTTCACTATTTTTTTAATGATCCCAACGCCCACTTCCGGTTAGAAATTCTTCAATATACTGAATTCCTTGCGAAAAATGACGAGCAAATATAAATAACAATGAAAGTAACATTGTAATAGCCTTTTATGCCCTCCAGTTGTCTAGAAAGCTGTATCGTGCCCAGTATCGCACATAAGCTTATTATTGCCTGAAAATTAACAGATCACTTGGCAATAATGAAAAAAACATCCCGTATTCATATCATTAGGGTTATGTAGTGAGAGTGTTAATTTAGCTTCATAATTAATCATAATTTTACTTTGGACGTCGGCATTTATTCCATCAGATCATGAACAGATTTTTTTAGAGTGTGACCTTTCGTTTGCGCAATTTGACGAAGACCTCAAGGAAATGTGTGTATAGCAATAGGTTTTGAACAACATTTGACATAAATGCTGTCCAACACGAATACACCAACTTCCAACGAAACTCGTGTCTAAATGTAGATTTTGGTGTTACTTCAACACTGTTGAAACACTGAATTTACTCATGGTCATCGATAGAATCTATTTTGATGCACCCGACGAAATTGGTGTATAAAAATAGGTTTTGGGGAAAATTTAACCTAAATAGTCACCAACACACATGGGTGATGGAATTTAGCTAGTGGCTATCGGGCTGACAATTTAGCCACGTTCACAACAAAATCTATGTATAAATATAGATTTTGGGCAAACTTTTGTCCAAATGCTGACCAATACTCATGGGTGACAGAACATATCCCTTGTCTATCCAGGCAATTAATTTTATCCTGGCCTCGATGACATTGGACTAGAAACCGATTGTGAGACGATCCCGACCCAATAAAATCGGCGAATAAACATGGATTTTGGGCAACGTTCAGCTCAAATGCTGACCAACACTCATAAATCACTGAACGAGGAAAAGCTATTCTATTCAGCACATAAGGTATCACATACCGAAAACGAGATGGTGTAGATGCCGAGTTATATTTTACAACGCGCGCGCGCATGCACGCATGCATGCACGCACATCGGTGTAAGAAACAATAAGGTGTTTTAGAAGCGACGTAATAGGAAATTAAACCCAGACATTTGCTCTAGTTCGTAACTGTGCACAAAAATGCATGCTCCTCACGGCATTTCGTTTAAAATTTTTTACTCGTTTTTTAACCAATGCTTTAGTATACGTATAGTGAAGCTGTGCACTTTTGAAGAAATTATCTTTACTTTTGTAGAAGTAATGTAATAGGAAAACAAAGCTAAACATGCGCTGATTTTCTAACAGTGTTAGAAGTAACTTGAATTTCTCACGAAATACGCAAAAGTATTGGTCTTTCTATAGCAATGTTTGGCAAACTTAATGAAAAAAACCGCAGTTTAATATCTTAAACGGACGGACAAAGCGCCGTTAATAGTGAAAGTTTGATTTTAAACAAAAAGAAGAAACATGGCAATTCGTACGATTCCAAATTTAATAGCAAACAAACTCATTTCTGACAAGTCACACAGACAAGCGTAGCCTGGAAAATTTATTGAAACGGGGCGTGTAGACTATAGAAAACCAGTTAAGAGCAGACCCGTTCAAAGTGAAGAAAATGAATTGTTTGTTTTGTTATCTGTTACCGAACATCCTTCAGTTACTTAAAAAGCAATTAGTTCTGCTGTAGGTGTTAGTGAACGAAGCATTCAAAGTATTTTGAAGAATAACAGTTTCCATGCGTATCATATCCAGTGTCATCAACAACTATTTGATATGGATTTAGAGCGAGGCGTATTGACTACCAATACAAATGGTCAATAAATGTTTGGGGCAGAATTATTGGTGTTATTGGACCTTATTTTTTTAACGGGTTTTTGAATGGAGCTATATCTCTTGACTTTTGAAAAATCATTTGCAAAATCTATGTGCAAATTTGCCAATAACTGCCAGGAATGAAATGTGGCTGCAACACGATGGAGCACCCGCCCATTATTCCGTTCACGTCAGGGACCATCTTAATTCATTCTTTCCAAATCGTTGGATTGTGGCAGAGGAGGGCCGTGTAACTGGCCACCCCAATTTAACTAAACTGGATTTCTGCAAATATGCAACAAAGAATAAGGAACGCGTTTGAGAGTATTGCGCCGAACATGTTAAGAAGAGTAGCAAGGTCTTTTCAAACTCGCCTTCAGTTGTGCCTCCAAGAAAACGGAAGGCATATCGAACATAGACTTTAACAAAAAAAATTTTGAAATACTGCATTGATATCAAAAACTTTATTTATACATACGCTAACGATGTAACAATAATTTTCAAATAAAACTATTCATAAGCTTGCCATGTCTAATAACAGCTTTTGATGAGTATCTCTGAAACTAAAAGATGTTGCCTACTTTATTCCGCACCTAATAGGAATAAAATATACTGGTGTTCGCTTTAAAAGATATAACTTTTACGCCTAGTTTTGATTAATAACGAGTAGTTTTGGATAAAGACGAATTTATCCGAAAAACGAGTGGATTTGGTTGTGGAGAATGCTTAATAAAATTGATAGAGTAGCAAATAAGTTATTCCGTGCCGATCAAAAATATAAGGTGTAGCCACCTGTATAAAAATAAAGTAGGCCTTAGACATAAAATATCCTACTACAAATAATAATTAATTTCGGTTGTTCTTGAAAGATACAGAGTGATCAACACATGTCCATTCAGACAAAGAAATTGTCATATCCTTGTAAGTACTCGGCATAAGATGCTGAAATTCTGTTGAGGTAATGTACGAAGCGAGGAGAATCTAAATCTGGAATAATATATGTGTGTGTGTGTGTGTGTGTGATATATATATATATATATATATATATATATATATATATATATGTATATACACGGTGTTCCATTAAAAAATATATAAGTTTGTGTTGCCAAGGGCTTATGGGCCACCCCGTATTTGTGAAAAATTTTTTGAAAATGTGCAGTCTAGCAAGCATTTTATTGCCCCACTTTAATATTCTTTTGTAATATAAATCATTTAGCTGTAGTCAACCATTTTATTTTTATTCCCTTCATTATCTCCTCCTTTGCCCTCCCATTTCTGTTATCTCCTTCCGCGTGATGTACCACCCAATCAAATTCCCCTGGCATCTCCTTTTCCCATCGCTCCAATTCCTATTTCATCATCATGTCTCTTGTAATCTCAACCGCCTTATATCAGAACAGTACCTTTAGCTCTTGTTCTCTTTCCCTCCTTTCCTTGTCTAATTCTTTTCTTTTTCCATTACTAATTTTTTCGTTTCTTTGTCGTTTCGTGTCTTGCTTTTCCCCTTTATCGCGAACTTCTACTATTAGTTTTTTGCCCTTTGATTACCCCTCTTCTCTCCCCTTTCTCTACTTAACTCCCTCGTGCTCTCATTCCGTATATATCTTTCTCCATCTGTCTCCATTTTTCTGTATCCTACCCATACTTTCTTTTCTCTCCCGCTCTTCTTTCCGCCGCCCTGATCATTATTTCTCTTTGTATTCTCCTTTCTTCGTGTTCTATGTAAAGTCTTGTATTCCGTAGTTTCCTCTTCTCCCTTATAATTTTTTACCTCTCCTTCCATCTCTCCATTTCCACCAACACAATTTCATTTTCTTTGCCTCTATTTATCACCATCACTTTTTTAAATTCTACTTTTAAGTATAATTTCTCTCCCATCATACAGTTACACCAAGTTTAGAACCGCCACGGGAAGGCGTAACCGAGGGAGCGGTATGTTTGCAATGTACATTCATATGCACAAGTACAAAGAAATCCATTTGGCGGTCTTTTCAAAATTGTAAACAGAAGAAACTATGACATACAGTTTTGTAACATTGGTTGCCTAACTACCAGTATATGTGTTATTATAGGAACCAGATTTATTTTTATAATTGTATTTGTATAATTATACATACAGACATTTCAAAGCAATTCATATTGAAAATATAATGTCAACAAAGTTTAATTAAATCAAGTTTCGAAGTAAATGTTATAGATAATGTAATTAATCGATCCAAAAATTTACTCCCACAACCAGTTCGTTCATTCCGAATGATATTACGTGATTCGGAGTGAATGACTCATGTTTTAGTACACATAAAACAACACAAAAGACAATTAGACTTTCTTAAATTGTCATAAAATAAACAACATACACTTGTAAACTTATTTTAATAACATAAATGCTAATAAATTACGTGACAATGACAACATATTTACTTATCAATATTTATGTATTAATAGATGACAAAGGTCTTTAAAAAGACGATTTAGTAGGCAAGACATGAAACTGGAAGCAAAATGAAATACAAACAAATAAATTAAGGAAAACTAAAAAGCGCGAACTGACAAACGAATTTATTAAAATATGTATTTTACAGAGAGTGTACACTAAGTAAATTACAACCGCTGATTGGTTGTTGGCGTTTGTTATTGAAATTAATTGACATTTTTTTTGGGGGTCGTTTCTAAGCTTGGTGGCACTCTAACTTGTAAATCTTTTTCTGGCTGCCTCATTTTTCCCTCTCTCTCTCATTTTTCCTTCATTACCTTGATTTCATTCTTTATTCCCACCGTGTTGTGTTCCATCTGTTCCATCATTTCTTTTATTAATTCTTTAACTTTCTCAATTTCGTTTTCTTCTGTCGTGATTGCACTTTTCCTTATCTCACTTCCAAATCCTCCCTTGAACGTTGCACGTCTGGCGACTATATTATTTTCTTGCTCTTCCCAAATATTCTTTGCCTTTCTGTTTCTTCTTGCTCCCTGCCTCTGTTATTCATTTCTCATTTATTCGTTCTTATTTTTGTTTGCCGATCCTTAGTCCACGCCTTAATTCATTCACTTACTTAAACACGTTACCTTCGCACTACACCTGAATTAGTATTGTATCTATACGCGCACCCATAAACCAATAAAAAAATTGAAATCAATCAATGTTCAACTAAACTAGTTTTTTTGCAATATAAACTCAATTACACAATAAATGAATTCTTCGGTAAAAATCAGTATCAATTTTTGTACAAATTTTAACAAACACCCGCGAAAAGTGAAAGGTTTTGATATAGCCTTATCGTTTCCGCACGTAAATATTGTATATTATCGTCGCCAGGAATGTTCACCGCTACGTCATCATATACAATTATGTTTAATGTGAGTCAAAATTATTTTCGTTATAATAAATTCTGCTTAGAAAATATACCCCGAGATGGCAGCATTTAAAGCTGCAGAATTTTAAAATACAATTACTTATTTATTGTGATTTATTTTGTAAAAATTATAGAACATTGATTATCGGAATGATAACGGTTGAAAAACAATATTCTTGAAATCTAACAGGTGTTTGGTACGTTATTTTTGCAGCCTGCCGGTTACGTAGGTTACAACTCATTGATGCCCTATTACAAACAATGCAATTTTCAACAAAATGTAAACATTTAATAATTGCAGCGCAATTATAAAAATAGGAGGATGGTTGTGTTGTAAGTTGCTGATAAACAATCATACAATCGATAATTTGAAAATTAAATGTATAGGTTAAACAATTGCATGGAACAACTTATCGAGCTGCACTGTTTACACCTCGCAAGGCTTCTACGTGTCATAATCATAATATCTTATTGTTGTTATCATTCAGTAGCAATGATGTCCCACAATAAGATGGTAACAATATTGTACAAAATGGATGCTAAGCGACTAAATAAAATTGAACTGGTACGAAGACGACATTTAATGTGGAACATAAATTCTATGGGAAATGTGTGATTAACATCTTGAAAAGCATTTTACAAATATATTGTACTTACATAAATGAAATATATTACTAATAGAAATTTATTGTATTAAATATGAACTAACACACTTGTATTATATTAATTGTAGGTTGTAGAAACGTGGTTGTCAAAGTGTTAAACTTCTAATCGGAGTCACTATCTACCGTATATCCGAGCGTTCAGAATAGTTTCCGATGTTAATAATCAATTTATCAACTGTGATGTTCAACATTTCCTCCCGTTTATACCATTGCTTTATTGTTTCTTCAGTACGTCGCACACAATTAGACCATAATGATTTTAATTAAAAGAGTTTACTTGCCGACGATTAGGTGAATTGATCTCTTTAATGAATTCTTCGCATTTCTCCGATGTAACTGTTTTTCAATAAAACTTTACAGTTGGAGTCTTTTTTGAATTTACGACTGGATTGCACGATGAAGACTTCTGTCACTAATTAATATCATATAAATATCCTATTTTAACTGCTTTTATCAAATAAATGTTGTTTACGAACACCCATAAACCAATAAATAAATTGGACTCCATAATAGTGGACGCGGTACACCGAAAAAAGCTGCAAAATTGTGATAAAAGAAAACTACTGCACACAGTTGCTATTTACACCAAAACAAAATTTTTGTCCGAAGCGCATCAAATTTTATCCCTTAGGGTGGAAGTACGAAGGGGCGGGGGTAAAAATCTGAAAACTTAATTTTTTTGTTAAATTTTACCTAAATGCTGCTTCAAATATATCGATTCTTATAAAAAAAAACATGAATAATCGTTTAACAACAATTTTAAGCCAACCGGAAGTAATCTTAAGGGTCTACAAGCGTCATTTAAAAAAAAACTTTGAAAAAAAATTGCCGCCTTGGAAGTAAATTCTGGCGTTATGGGTGTCGTTTTCGCATGATTTATATATACTAAGTTCAATTTCAGTACCTTTGTAGGTGTGTCTAAAAAAAGAAAAAATAACAAATTAGAAATTGTTTAAATAAAATTAATGTATGTAGTCCGTTATGTAGAACATTTTTTTTAGAAAACCGTTTTCAGCATTAAGAGTTACACAATTAATATTATAAATGTCTTTTTTTAATAATACCATCTGTTTTATTTAAAAAAAAAATTGTTTTTGAAACACGCGCTATTTATTGTGCGCCGTTATTGCCGAAAACAGCTGAGTGCCAAACGATCTGTTTGAATAAAAGTCGTTCAGGTCGTTCTTGTTCGTTCTTGTTTTTTGGTAGGCCTGAGGTGAAAACAAATACGTATTTTGAAATTCCATTAACCGAGCCATCAACATTTCAAGTAAGTAAAATTAACTAGGTACTCGTTTTTGGGGTTAGAAATTTGTTTGTAAAAATGATTTCACACAAAATTTATGATATTAATATTGCATGGTTGCTTTGGGTATGGCTGCAACTGTGCCTGCTACAGCTACTATCAAGTACCTAGGCTATTATACCTAATAATTCCTCCAAGTTTTAATTTTAACATAATAATTAGATTATGTTTTTTTTACGATATTATTTGCAAGAATTTCTCGAAATTTTTTGACGTCGGTTGTTTATTAATTTGTGTGTACAACAATTTTGAGCCAACCGGAAGTGACCAAGCGTCATTAAAAAAAAAACCTTTGAAAAAAAATTGCCACCTTGGAAGTAAATTATCGTTTTCGTATGATTTATATTCACTAAATTTAAAAATAACATTAAAAAAACAATATCTCTGAGGAGAAAAAAAATCAGTAACATTGTAATAACAAAAAAACATGTATAAATTAAACACATTTATTCGTCGCATTGTTCGTTTGCATTTTGATCCTATCCAACATTTTCTCTGAAACTGAATCAATAGTGGGGCACCCACATTGGTCTAACTCCCGACAAGCAGCTCATATTTGTGGTAGGGTTGACCATACTGGTTTCCACTCTTGTCCTTCAAGATGCCAACCCCAATTTTCTGGATTTCGAACGCTTTCTAACGTAAGAGCACAACCCCAAATTTGTCCACCCTGGTAAGCAGTTCTTAAAATATGTTGATTTAATGCTGCAGAAGTTGGAGGAATTAGGCTTAAAGGTTTATGTTCTGTGGCAAACACGTGTTCCTAGCTTTGTTTACTGAAACATCACCATCTAAGTTTTGAACACCGTACAATTTTACTGTGTAGGCTTTCAGTGCCAAAACAGTTGTTTCATTCGGAGGTGACGATAAAGGAAGCGCCAAGTTTTTGAAAGCCGCAGTAAATTCGTCAGTTCATGCTTTCCATGCTATGCGCTTTCCTTTAGTGGCGAAAAACGATGTTGAATCACACCCCGTGAATGAATGAAAAGCTCGTAACGCCACATACCTTTCTTCACCAAGTGTGTTTGCCACTTGATGAGCAGAAACAAACTTTTTTTCTTGCCTGATCCGTACAACACCCACACCTCTTCCAAAACATGCCTGGACAATTCATGGTAGTGGGACACTGACAATACGACCACATCAGTGTCAGTACTACGTATAATAATTCGCTTAGCACCAAACAACACGCAATCCATAGCGTGAAGAAAAATTCTACCGTCAGCTTCTTGCAGATTACTGCAATTAGCACCATTAAGACCAGTATGGTTACTTGTAGGAAGTATTTTTGCGTCAATGTTGGTCACAACTTGAAGAGTAGTAAGTTTCTCTATCAAATTTTCACCAGTATACGTAAACAACTCTTCTTTGTCCGGCGCATTTCGCAAGTAATCACTCCAGTCTTTTGGCAGAAAACCTGAAGTATCAAAAGCATAAATATTACTATTATTATTTTTAGAGATAGAATTACCTTTGTAAGGAATATTTTGACGTCTAACTCCTTTTCCTCGGCATACTTGTACGGCATCCTTAATCGTACTTGCTTTGAAAATATGAATCAAAAGTGCTTTGGGCAGAAGAGGGTTTTATGTTACGAACAAGTCCCGCTCCATCAAAAATAATTGCACTGGAGTTAATAGGTTGTGCAGGATTTGACTCGTCTTTTGTGATAATTTCCACTAAATGACTTTTAGCTCCTTGCCGCAGATTTCCGTTAACAGCCAGAGATGGAGGGCACATTTGATTTTCATATTTAAAAAATAAATCCATGCCCAAATTACGGTTTATCCCAACTACGAACAACCGTGAAAACAACTGCACGTCCGCTTTCAAATCTTCAATTTTTTATTTTGTGGGGGGCAGTTTTGATTGAGCAAATATTTTGATCGTCGCTTTTGGAATATGCGCGTACACAGATTTGTTTTTCAAATACAGACGATCTTGAACAAAATCATTGTACATTTGATGTCTAATTTTTTCAGCATCGTACAGTGATTTGACAGAAGTGGGTCCAGCTACCACTCTCGTGTCAAGAGCAAGTAGCAGACCATCATTTCCCGGAAGAAATGGATTTTCATACTGAAGGAAACTGTCTTTTAATGCTTGACACTTTTCAACAATTTTTTTTTTTGAAAACTACGAGACTGTTCATGATGAACTTCTTCTTTGTCTTCTATGTGTTGGTTAAACTCAGTTGGCAATCTCGCCACCTCTGGACCACCAACTGTCCATTGTCGAAGAGACGACGCATCTTGAGTTAACCCAACAGCTCCTCCTTTACTATTCACTAAAGCGTTATTTTGCTCATGACCTTGGTCAACAGATAACGCGGAAAAAGGTTTACTAGTTTTCCGCACAGAAAATTTTTCTGTCAAAAGATACTATTTTAATATTGTCATATTGAAAAAAAAAGACTTATTAACAGTTTTCCCAAAAGCTGGATCTAACCATGGCCTAGACAATAACCTAAATCACGTTTAAGCCTCAAATGATTACCTTGAACAAAATTTTTGTGAATTTCTGGCGCTTTAAGTTCCAGTTCTTCCAGGTCTTGTATATGAACAGTCAACCATTGAGAATAGTTGTAATGGTCCATAAGAAAGCAGCAGGGCAGTATCAGCTTCAAACACTCTAAATAAAGCATAGTCACCTTGGCGGATAGCTCTAACAAAAGATAAAAGAACAATTTCAAGATTTAACACCTTGTGCCAGAACTTGAATGTTGGCGAAGAAGCACATTTTGCATTTATCCAAGCGTCAAGTGGCAATTTATCATCGGAACGTCATCATAACCTTGCTGAAGAAAAGAGTACAGAACACAACTGCAGTCCCCAGGTGAACAGCTCGCGCTTTTGTGACATGCGTTACCTAAAAAGCAAAATACGAAATAAATAAAAAATAAAAATTTGGTTTAAACATATATTACTTTTAAAAGCGCCTCAGCAGAACCAGATGTTGTTATACCAGAGTTAGAAATTATTCATAACCAACAAGAACCTTCCAAAAATTGGCCAATAAGTCAAAGGAATGATTGTTCAATGTGAAACGGACCAAGCAAAACAACAAATTTTGTTTTGCCATAAACATTTGGCCAAGTCCATTGAATTGCTTTAGCCAGAGCGTACAAAGGCTGATACATACACATCACGGGAATTTAGTCACCGTTTAGAAATTTTGTAATTTTACTTACAATATCCATGCCATATTTGATCATAGACACACTTGTTGATTTATCGTGAAAAAGAGGCAAAACAGCAGTTAGTGCTGGTTCTAATTCTTTTGAATTTTGTATTTTGTTAGCATGAAAAGCTCCCCATGAAAAATCTATACTTTCATCAGTAATTATTCCAGACAGAACATTGTAATAATCCTGCAGATCCTTCCTGAAAATTTAAATCCTTGAAATAAATCCATCAAAACTTATTTCCTATTTTCTTCACAACTGCATTTATATGATTTAAAACATATTATCAGTTGTTCACTCTCCCATCTACCGCTATCTTCCCAAAATCCCTATATAAACACTGCCTTCACATTCAACCAAAACACTTGACACTTTGCGTTCATAATTTACTTTCCTGTTATAAATTAGTATTCCAGTATTATTGCTCAGATCCTGAATTCTCCTTATTACCTCATTTCCTTAATTAGTTATACGTTATTAGTATACTAATCCTATATTCATCCTACCTGAACCTGCCTGATACATTAATCCTGCATTACATTCTTTCCTACCATCCACCTATTACATTCATCTACCCTGACACCGATTACTGTGCCTATCCATCCCTTATACGTATACCAACTTATTGTGGGTCCTGGCCTCCGATTTGGGTATACGTAAAGAAGTTGTTTGTGTGAAATCAGACGGAGGCCTGTACACGAATGGTTATGCACAACTAACTACCCTGTTGCATCATTATCCTTATCAACCAAACAAGATATTTATCACTATCAACTTGTTGAAGGTGAAGCCGCACAAGGATAGGGTAACATCCTAGAGATTATAGAGGAGTGACTGGTATTGCTGAAACATCCTCTACAATCACGAGCAAGTTATTCCTTAAATTGCCCTTTGACGGTTTAGGCTGCCCCGAAAAGGATTTCCTAACCACCACTATTCAGCCTCTTTCCTGTATCTTCTCACATAAATCACGTCGCCATCTACAATAAATTCTCCTTGCTATCACATTCACACAGTTTACCTTTGATCTTTTAACCACCTGTACATAGAATCACCACCTACAAAATCACTCACCCACCACCTTTTATTTATCCCTACATAATAACCATTTGCCGACCTAAACAACCCTTGTTTACTTTTAAATAATAGTGTGACCTTACATTGTATTTAAATCAGATTTCTACTTACTTGCATAATCACCTCCTGATTGCCGTACTCCACCAGCAGGTCACATTAATTATACAGTAGCACTTATAATTAACGAACACACACATTTACCGGTACCACAGTTTAAACATCTGTTGTAGAATTGAAAATACCACCATTACAGGAAGGTTAACCGAACTAGACCATAGGCGTAGGCGATTTTAGAAGAAAACCGCAAGAATATTTGCAATATTTTAATAGTTTTGTACTCATTATATAGCCAGTTAATTTCAGTTTATATATTTATTTGTTTTATATTAGAATTTATATTATAATTTCCGTTTTGATATGTAAATAAACCTTTCATGTATGAAATGCTGTAAACATTGGATAGGCAACCCAACTTGCATCTAGGTATACATCTTAGTAGGACTTTTATGAGAAAGTTCTCATGTTCAAAATTAGAGTTTTTACAAGTTGTGAAAAAGGACAAACACAACTAATAAAGACCGGTAGCTGCTACCGGAACAGGCAGTACAAGTGCCATTACCTGGGCACATACTTTCTAGCCGAAGTTCTTCTTTGCGCCACTCTTGAGATATACCATCTAAAAATACAATTAATTATGCAATTATAAAAAAGCTGTATCAGCAAGATTCAAGCTGCCATAGTTTTACCTGTTAAGGTCATAGCATTAGCTGTATTACCAGAGCAACCACTGTGTACTGGTTGCTTGTTCAGAAGAAAAGCTTCAGGTACAAGTGCATAGGAGTCTGGCAAATCGGGAACTAACCTTAAACCACTTTCAGCTACATCAGAAAAGTTTCTTGTGAATGTTCTTGCTGTTTGAAGGTCGTACTTGGATGGCAATTGAAATAATGATATTCCTCCGTGAAACTCTCCTTCACTAGTTGTACTGGTGGAATTAAAATCAATATTGTCGAGCGCTGATACCGTAAAGTCACTTCCATGACACGATTGCATGAAACCGACATACCTCTGTTATGCATTTGATCAATATGATTTTTATCTCGGTTGTGACCATAACTGGAAAGAGCCATATAAAGTTGCAAAAGAGTCTCTCGAGTCTTGTTGAGTAGCACAGTCTTTCTTTTTGACAGAGTTGTTTTCATGTTAAGAATAATTAACTGGCAAATTGACAAAGCTGGTTTAGTGGCGCGACAGTCAGTATTAACAGTTGAACCATAGAGAATCAGATTAACTGTAGCCAACAAAGTAGGCGGAATACATTGTTCCTCACACTTTTCTGCAAAAGTTCCTTCAAAGACAACATTGTTTGATGCAACCTGTTTTCGGATATTGGAAATAAACTTGCTAAATGCGATGGCGTTATCATCTTGATCTTCATGCTCAATGTTATTTAGAACAGTAGCACTATCTAGCAAAAGTATATATTCTCTGCCCAATTTCTCCGCTTCTAGTTGAGGAAACTGAGCAAGTATGTTTTGTCTGAGACGAGTATTGTGGCGCTCTTGTAAGTCAACCGCTGCTTCTACTCCTACTAATTATGCTAATCTTGTGGAATATAACTTTTTTAAATCACCCATTCGAAATACACATTTTTTTTCTAAGATTTTTAACTTTTCTCGCATGTGAAGAAGAAGATCTGCAAAGGCAAAGCCTTCACACATTACTTCAGTTTTATCAAAAGTGATAGACGTTTCTGCCTGCGGACACCTATTGTAAAGACGAGCTAAGCAGCGACCGTGATATTTAGCTTCCTGAGCTACAAGATCTCTATCAGAAAGAATGGCAATAAGTAGCAAATCAGTTAGTTGTTCAGCGCATTGCTTAACGTGTTCAAATATACGATCAGTTTCACAATGATGCAGTGGATTATTCCAAGTCGAAGGCAACTTGCAAATGAAGCAGACATCATTTTTTGGATTTACTGCAACAGTTGTTGAGCGAGTAAATGTGCTTTCGACTGTTTTATCCACACCTTCTACACTTGTAGACACTGGTGATGCTTCTAACGATTCAGTTAGACCTTGCAGTCTTTTTAGGGTCTGTAAATTTGAGAGAACCTGCTTTGTGCCACAAAGCTTTTTCTTTTATCAAAGTCGCTGCAATGCCAGTACCATTATCAAGGTCATCTATTGCAAAATCGGACGGTAACTTATAAGTAAAGTGTCGAATTTGATGTAAATTAGCTGCAAGTGCTTCATAACCTTTTTCTCTTAATTGTTCAACAGGATTTTTGGTAGGATAAATAGTTTTATTACTACTTTTTTGACAAAGACAACATTTTTTCCAATCTATGCAAGCACATGTACTCAAAGTATCAAAAGGTAGAGAACCCGCCACCACCAGGTTAATTTTCTTCATATTTCTCTATTTAAAAATAAAATCTAAAAAAAGAAGAAAAACACTATACTTATGCACTCATGCTAAGTTGTCCAAATAAATAATCTACACACAAATTAATAAAAATTACAACCGTCGTCAAAAAATTTCGAGAAATTCTTGCAAATAATATCGTAAAAAAAATAGTTATTTATTAAAATTATTGGCATATAAAACGCAAGAAAATAAACGCGAGCGTTAGCTCGAGCGTTTATTTTCTTAAGTTTATATGCCTAATAACTGAATGTAATAAAACTTTATCCACAACCAACAATAAATTTGAATGAAATGTACTTAATTATTTTACTTAATTTAATTTTAATTCAATTTTCTTATTGTTTGAATTTATGGGGTCATGGATTTATTGCTATAGTGACTGATTCGTTTTTGTTGTTGTTATAGTAAATAATAAATAAATTATATTTTATTTTCAAATCATATTTTGTGCTTAAGGTGTCAAAATGTAAGTAAAATTCTAAAATGATCTATTCAAAGATGAAAAGAGTTTGCATTGTTAGAATAGTATTTGTGAACATTATGAAGAGTTCGCCGTACCAGACGTTCCAGTAGAAATATTGATGACGCAGAGCAAGACTTTACATTTAGTTCCAAAAGTCCAAAGACGCATACGAAAAAGAATATTTAGATTTCGACAACTGGAAAAAGAAAATGAATAACATCTATAACGGAAACAGTTCTACTGGATATTTCTTTAACGCCAATAAAAGGTTTGCTGCGTCATCACTTTGGACAAAATATTCAATGTTGAAAACTACATTAAAAGTGCATAAGAATATAGATATTTCAAAATATGGTAAATTAATAGCATTCTTGAAAACTAAATTCAGAACCTACAAAAGGAAGAAAGCTAAAGTTCTGGAACAAGAGCACATTAAAAGTTTCTGAAGGAATCTCCAGATGAGAAATATTTAATGATGAAGGTGAAATTTGTTACTAGTTGTTTTTTTCTAATTTTCAATTTGTTTAGTTTGCATTAATATTTGGTATTGCTGGCGCTTGCGATGTAACGAGTTGACCTTTTAAAAATAGACGACATACAATACAAAGGGGATTATTTGTACGTTTCAATACCAGATACAAAACCCATGTTCCACGTAGTTTTGCACTTATGGAAGATGGTTTTAGCATTAACGCCTTATACAGAAAGTATGTATCTTTACGTCCTACACAAAATGCATGTAATGGCAGATTTTTTTTGCGATACGTAAACGGAAGATGCACAGCTCAGCCAGTTGGTATTAACTCTATGTCAAGAATGCTTGCTTCAATAGCTGCCTTCATTAATTTACCAAATTCTGCTTTGTATACAGGCCATAGTATGAGGAGATCCTCCGCTACATTATTGGCCAATGCAGGAGGAGATCTTACGATTATTAAACGCCACGGTGGATGGAAGTCATCCTCTGTGGCAGAAGGCTATATTGAAGACGCAGTGTCAAATAAAATGGATAGAGCCAGAAAGATTCAAGGAGAAAGTTCGAAAATTCTGAATCCAGCTATTGATTCGGTTCCGAGTACAAGTGGTATAACTCCGGGTATAACTTAATTTAACGTTAATATTCCCGACAATAATATTTCAGAAGAAAATAATAAGAATATTTCTATAAATGTTAATATAAATGTTAACTTTAATAAATAAAATATGAAAACGCTACAGTATCTTATGAATATAAAACCCTAGTGTTTTATTAATATAAAACACTAGGGTTTTATAGTGTTTATAATGCGTTTGTAATCAGTTGAATTATGACATGATAATGTGTCGGTTGTGGATAAACATAATTTAATAATTATTATGTTAAAATTAAAATTTGTAGGAATTATTAGGTACAATAGCCTAGATAAACTTAACCAAGAATAAAAATATCGGCTGTAAAACGGAAATTTTCAAGGTACCTGATAGTAGCTGTAGCAGGCACAGTTACAGCCATAACCCAAAGCAACCATGCAACATTCATATCATAAATTATGCGTGAAATCATTTCTACAAAAACAAGTTTCTAACCCCAAATACCTAGTTAACTTTACTTACTTGAAATGTTGATGGCTCGGTTAATGGAATTTCAAAATACGTATTTGCTTTCACCTTAGGCCTACCAAAAAACAAGAACGACCGGAACGACTTTTATTCAAACAGATCGTTCGGCACTCGGCGGTTTTCGGCAATAACAGCGCACAATAAATAGCGCGTGTTTCAAAAACGAATTTTTTTGAAAAATAAAACATAGATGTGGTATTATTAAAAGAAAGGCATTTATAGTATTAATTATGTAATTTTTAATGCTGAAAACGGTTTTCTAAGAAAATGTTCTCCATAACGGACTACATACATTAATTTTAATTAAACAATTTTTAATTTGTTATTTTTTTCTTTTCTTAGACACACCTACAAAGGTATTGAAATTGAACTTAGTATATATGTTAGACTCAAATGCCGAATTCGCCCATTCGCCGAAACAAATACTCAGATCGGTCAAAAGCATTCAAAACTTATTTCGAATCGATCCAAAAATCTGTCTAAAAATGGTAATAAAAAGAAAATTAAAATCTACGGTAACCTAGGTTACCGTAGATTTTAATTTTTCTTTTTATTTCTATTTTTTAGATAGATTTTTCATGCGATTATCTGCCGAAGTAAAGGTTTTTTTTTTAAATGGCGCTTGTAGACCCTTAAGGTCGCTTCCAGTAGGCTTAAAATTATTATAATAAACGTTCGAACAAGTTTCCTCCTTCTTGAATACAGTAATGAATTCTTCTTCTACAATTGTTTACGCTTCTTTGAATGGTTCGCCTGGGAATTTGACGAAGTTCATTAACAACCCTATTCTGGAGTTCTTCTATATTTTGTGGTGGTGTCTTATAAATCATATTTTTTAAATAGCCCCAGAGGAAGTAATCTAAAGGGGTTAAATCTGGACTTTTTGCTGGCCACCTAAGTGGTCCCCTATTTCCCATCCATTTATCAGGAAATTCGCCGTTAAGATATTCACTTATTATCGCAGCATCATGAGCTCCGTCCAATTACCATCAGAGAGTCCATCTTTCGTTTAGCGGAACATCATCCAAAAGGTCTGATATTTCGTTTGTTAGAAATGCGAGGTAGCGTTGAGACGTTAGGATACCTTCGTAAATAATTGGCCCAAGGAGCCTATCCTTCCAGATTCCAACCCACATTAAAGGACCGGTGGCCTTGTCCATTTGCCTGTTAATTCGTGGATTTTCAACGGACCAGTAGTGCTCGTTATTACGATTAAACATTCCATTAGTGGAAAAATTGCACTCATCCGTCCAAATTATTTGATTGAGAAAGTTGCGATTTTCCAGCATTTTGGTATTAAGTTGGTTACAAAATCCAACTGTCTCATATCGTCCCCAGGCCGAAGAGTTTGACTAACGTGTAACTTAAATGGTTTATAACGGTGTTGCTTTAACACTCGCCAAACTGTCGTTTTGGCACTTCAATAGTTTGCTCTATTTCTCTGGTAGATGTTGAAGGATTTTCTTGAACCTAAGATGGATAACATAATGTCATAACTCTCCAAAAAAAATGTCTGCTGAAATTAGCAGTGAAGTGAGTGGAAATTCTTATAATTAGTATAATACTAACAAATAGTACCTGATGTAATATTTCTTCTTCGGCATCTCTGTCTAGTCTGCTACCATATGCATTTCGAGGTTTCTGAAAACATCCAAATTCTCGCAAATTTTGGCCTAATTTTAAAAAATATCTCTGGTTTGGTTGCTGCCTCTCCGGATATTCCTCTAAATATCTTTGTTTTGCTCTGACACTATTTCTATTGCAGCTATAAAATATCCTTATCATGTCTCGTTTTTCTGAATTTGAAAACATTCTAAAGAAACTTGCAAACTTTAAAGCACTAACACGAAGGATCTTGCAGTTATTACCCTTTTTACAATTAGAAAATGACATGGCAAAAGCCAACTCCTGAGTTTTTTTTGATTCATGGGTATCGTGATAATTTAACATTTAGTTTTTAATTTAAGAGTATTTTAGTTCGCAGTCGATCAAACCATGAAGTGTTATATATTGCTAAAATCAGCACAACATTCTCCATCCAACGCCATAAAAATATGTCTTAACCCCGATAAGAAAAAATAAACCTGATGATGATTCAGAATAAACAAAACGTCGCTTAATATTTTTAATACCGCATTAGTATTGTGCGTAAAAAGTTGCCTTAATAATGTTTAATCGAATTTTGAAAATTTCTAATAATAAGGTAGCCAAACGCGAAAAACAAAATTCGAAATTTTTAGTTTTTTGAGCATAAAACCAAATCCATTGGAGTTAGCTCAAATTTCTTTTCAGATTATTACTCGGCATCGAATTTATCAAAAGTGTCGAATTTAAACCTATATCCTATCACTTATAATAAGCGAGATCCCCATGCTTGCCCTCGAATTTGGGACAGCTCATCCCATTTTGGTTGAGACAGCCAGATATCTCGGTTGTTGTTGAAGATAGAACCTTGCGGTTTCCGCGGTCCTGTGCCACTTTTTGTGAAACTCAAGATGGCCTGAACTGATTTTGCCTAACTTCTTTCGTTTATAAATTACAGGGTGTTTTTGAAAATCCACACTTTTGGATCCCTCCATATCTAAGAAGTTTCTCAGCGATAATGTCAAATTGAAAACTTCTCCCATAGAAAATTTTACGTAGAATCCAGGGGCGCACTCAATTTTTTTTTCGGAGCTCGTTATGGAGATAAGACTCAAACTTATGATTTTTTCAATGCAACACCCTGCATTTTATTATCTCATTGAATTACTTATTTTTTTTCCTTCGAAATGATATATAATATATAATCATGAAGTTTTCAAAAATGCTCCAAAATTACTAAAACATTGAATTTTAATATAGTGCCATAGATTTCAATGTTTTTACTACAGGGATTATTATTTGTGATTTTTTATAGTAGGTCATGGATGCTACAAACACTGTTGTTGACTTTTGGAGCATTGTTTTATCAAGTGACTGTGGAGAAATCAACACATCTGCTGTCATGATGATAAATTTTGATGCTTTTTATTGTGTTTGTGTTTGGCGATTTTGTTAATTTGTGAAATTTTATAATGGCTGAAAGATTTTTTCAGAACAACGAAAGTATATCATACAATGTTTCAATCAATGTCATGAATATGTTGACGAAGCATTAGAATTATATTTAAACAGGTAAACTAGTAATTTACAATAAGACATTATATGACATATTGTTTTTAAAACGTTAGATATCCAGAGAGGCGTCAACCTAGTCGAGCAACGATATTTCGACTAAAGATTAATCTACTAAATTATGGTGCGTATTCTAAACCCCGACCAAAGACATATAACAAGGAAAATAATGAAGTGGATGAAATAAATGTCTTATCCAGCGTCCGTGTCTCTCCTCAGACTTCTTGTACGAAGTTAGAAAATGACACTGGCGTTCCCCGATTAAGGGTACAAAGGATTTAAAAAACACACAAATCGAAACCCTACAAAGTGAATATTGTCCAGCATTTATACCCTGGTGATGCAGCGAGGCGTGTTAATTTCTGCAATTGGTTTTTGAACCAAACTCGAAGGGACAATAATTTTTCGAGTAAAGTCATATGGTCAGACGAATCCCATATAAGCAGTGCCGGTGTATTTAACAGGCAAAGTACAAGGCACTGGTATGATGAACACCAACACCTAATTTTTGAGCAACAACAACAGGGTCGATTTGGTTTTAATGTAGCCTGTTTCTTATTGGGGACTTCAATAAAATACCGCATTTTTGAAGGGGCGCTCATCGCGAATAGGTATTTGGCAATTTTAGAAGAAGTAATACCAGAATTCCTGGACAATGTTCCCTCGCCTATCTTAATGCCATTTACTTCCAACAAGACGATGGCCCTGCCCACAATTCTAGGTTGATTGTGCCGTTTTTAGAAGAAACTTTCCAGGACCATTGGATTGGAACAAATGGGCCCATTAGGTGGCCTGCAAGGTCACCTTATTTGTCAGTGGTGTACTTTTTTTTGTGGGGTTTTTTGAAAAATAAAATATACGGTAAGAGGCACAATAATATTGAAGAACTTTGTGCAACAACAGAGGCAGTTTTCCAGAATTTACAAAATCGGTCTTTCATAATTTTAAATGCATTAAGACGTATTAAGCAATTGTGTCAATTGTGTATTAGGGAAGATGGACATCAATTTGAACAATTCAATGAATAAGTTACCGAATAATTTCGAAATTAAATAATATTAGTAAATATTTAATTAGTTGCTTATTCTACATTATGAACTTTTTATTACTATTTATTTGTTGCTATTAGTTACCTATGTTTTGTATTTTGTTAGTGAATTAGAGTTAGTATTGTTCTTGTTCCTTTCATAGAAAAATCACAAGTAGTATTTCTTCAATTTGACCTTTTTTTGTATGAAAAATCCATAGCCTACTATTAACAATCAATGTTTTAGTGATTTTGAAGCACTTTTGAAGAATTTATGTTTATATATTATATATCATTTTGAAGGAAAAAAAAATAAGGATAATGAGGTGATAAAATACAGGGTGTTCCATTGAAAAGATCATAAGTTTGAGTCATATCTCCATAACCATACCCCGAAAAAAAAATTGAGTGCGCCACTGAATTCTACATAAAATTCTCTATGGGATAAGTTTTCAATTTGACATTATCGCTGAGAAACTTCGTAGATATGGAGGGGTTTCAAAAAGTGTGAATTTTCAAAAACGCCCTGTAACTTATGAACGAAAGAAGTTAGGAAAAATCGGTTCAGGACATCTTGAGTTTCACAAAAAAGTGGCACAGGACCGCGAAAACCGCAAGGTTCTGTCTTTAACAACCGAGATACTTGGCTGTCCTAACCAAAATGGGATGCATTGTACAGTATTTTTCGCGTAAATTTCCGGTACTTCTATAAAAAGAAATAAGTACATTTTACCTTTACCTCAATACACGGTACAACCCCATTGCTTTATTTTAAATCACCTAAACTAGCGATAAATGCAAAATACGTCCGTACTTTAGCGAACCGTTAACTAGGCTAGTGATTGTTTTAATTAGTACGTAAAAATTAAGGTACGTTGTGAATAAAGTGATTTCAAATATCCATTATATTTAAACCAATTTGTCTTCTATGTCACACAAAACTTAAAGAGTTTGGAATATAACCTCATTAAATTTAATCATCGATTGCATTATTGATTAAATAAAAATATGTGAAAGAAGATTTATTCTGTATTGAAATCACATCTTGGATGGAAAATTACAAACATAAACTCTATTTTATTCAATTTGCATAAATAAATAAGCGCAAATATTGCGTAAACAAAATTAGTATATGAGGAAGTTAATTAAAAGTAGCTAATAATCTATGTAACACATATACATCCCGTCCGCATAAATTAATGTCTTTGGATCAAAAGTTACAGTTTATGTAATAGAGATCTAACCGTAAAAACCACTTTGAATTAATTTTAGGTATATACACAATATTACAGATCAACTGAAACAGATTATATTCATATCTTCGTGGAGCGCAACTTCCGTATTTTGAATAGATCTTATATTTGGATAACCGCGCCAGTTGTCAAGTAGAACAAATTAAGTTCTGCAATGATAATTATTGGTAATGAATACGATTGAACACTTGAGTAAGTAAATTTTGTGAGATATTTAATAATGGTCAAAGACAACAAAGCAATCTGTTTAAGTCTACCAACTGTTGTTCAAAACACAATGAAATTAAAAAATCGGATTCAAATCTTAATACATGTGACATTAGTCGCTCAATCTCCGAATTTTCAAACTCTAAGTTGACTGAATTATGTATAATTAGTAATTAAACCGATATTTGAGTAGTACTTTTTTTTTGTACAAAGCAGTACATTTTTTATACCAATCTTTCTGTTCTGAGATAAAGAATGATTCTTAACTTAATGTATATTATGAGGTATAATAAGTTGAGTTGATCAGTCTATTTCCACAATTTTTGTCGTGCAGCGCAATGCTTCGGAAGCTGCACAAACAAAAACTGTGAATCAACTCCTCCTAATGTGAGATAACAAATACAAAACACAAAGTACAGGCATTATTTTATTTACAGAATTAGTTTACTTAGTAAATACTTCCTCAAATATTAATTTGAAAAGTAATGTAAATCACAGTTAGTAGTGAACATTAATCGATATTTATATTCTGTTTTGGATTCTTGATCGTATACATTTAGTTGAATTAAAGAGTTCTCGTGTTCCTTAAAAAAACATTCACTATCATCCGTTGTTGGTGAAAATCTGTTTGTCACCTTTATCATCATCAAACCGCTTCTCCAGTTCTACATAACTTCTTCAATCGTCGGCCTCCACTAAGGACACTCGGTGACCATGTTTGGACGTCAGAGTGTAACGTAAAAATCGATAACGGATACTTTCTGGTTGATTTTATAAATTTTCGATGATTATTACTGTTTAGTAAAACCAAAATTTATCTGTAGCCGGAATAGTTAGGATTGTTATTTACTTCGGTTTACTCGTTACTTATTTTTTTACCAAAACTATCTGAATTTTTTGTATTTACTGCCTTTACCTTTATTACAATTGATTAAATTATTTCTTGGTTGTATTTATATTTAGTTTACAAAAGTTCTTAAAATAAACCTACTAGTGCCATCTATACGTGGGTTTTGGTTAGGTGCAAATTCTTACTTTTTGTAGATACCTGTTAGTTTGCGAAATTACCACTAGATGGTGATACCATTGAATAATTACATATTACTAAACATGCTTTATTGAAATATATCCATTTAACAATTTTAAAATTTGATAAGAAATTTTGTTGAATGCCTTGTTTCTAAGGTATGGTTTCTTAACGGCCATTTTGTGTGGTGTAAAATATATTTTAGAATCAATCTCGTCATAATTCGAAACCTTCTTTTGGGCTTAAACTACGATATTTAAATTGAAAGAAGTATATTTAACCAGTTCGTGGTAAATTATCACAATATAGCTAGATCTGTAGAGGTAAAACAACGTTACAGAAATAAATTGCTATTATATATCTTAACTTATTTCTAGCTTTTTCTTCTTCACCTTCGTCTTATCTTTATTAGTGTGTTGAGATTATACGTTATGTACCTTTTGGTCTCACTTGTGGATTTGTTGCGATGTGCTGGCAACTGCGACTACTCGTAAGCGATTACTGGTAGCTGTGCTACAATTACGAGCATGGAATTTAAACGTTGTGAACTACTGCAGTACTCGTCCATCCAAAGGTTTGACTATTCCATTACGTACTAATAAACGTTGCTGAATTTACTTTTGGACATATCACCGGTTACACGCTGCCTTCCGCAGGGATACTATCTACACAAAAGTGCCTTTAAATTAATCATATTACAAAAAAAAATTTAATACATTGTTTATCTTTATTACAATTTCGGTGTCATCTTGATAGCCGAATTCATTTAAGTTTCGTAAAGATTTCACTAGTATAAAACTGTTATAAGTTGATCCAATCATTAACTGATATGTTGTACACTTAATTTAACCAAAGTTAAAGTAAATCTTACTGAACTTGTACATAAAACACCCAGTGTTGTTTTAGCATTTAGCGTCCATCTTCGATACTATTTTAATAACTACTGTTTACGCTATCCTTCTGCAGTAGCAAAACTCAAAGCATAAATTGTGTATACCGGTTGTCGATGTCATATTATTTATACTATATGTGTTAGCTTTTAAGCACAAGTTTTCTTTTATTGTGGATAAGAGCGTTCAGATCATCGATCTCTAATTGGAAATTGATTAGGTATACGTATATGCAAGTTAGTATATGAACTGAACAAGCTTCTCCGATTTATATATATATATATATATATATATATATATATATATATATATATATATATATATATATATATATATATATATATATATATATATATATATATATATATATATATATATATATATAATTTGTCATTGTTAAGAGGGGACTACGCTTGGATATTGTGAAACGAAAGGCAAGTTGAAGTGTTACTTTTCTAACGTAAACTATTGCGGTTATATATGTATATATAAATTTTCCTTTTCAGGGTTACGTTTTATGAAAGATCTTTCAGCGTAGCAGAGAGGGGCGTTACGTTCTTTTATAAATGAACTAAATTTATTAAAGGTGAGTTTATCACCCGTAAAATCTCGCGACTTGCCCTCGTCTCTAATCATTTTGACAATATATTGTCAGGTTGCGTTGACGCACCCTGTATGTAGGATGTTATAATGACGTGTATTACGTGTTTTAAGCACGAGTGTATTGAGTTTGAATGAAAAAAATTTTTTGTGTGTATATGCATAATGTATGTGTGTATGATACGCCACTGAAATGTAGGAGAAATATAATTCTGTATGTAGATACGTGTATTTGAATGTTATAGAGACTTTAGTGTTGGAATAATTAGATTCTGATGAATGTAAATGTGAGAGAAATTTGTCTATGGGACGATAATGCTTTCCACTGTATCGCTACTGTTTTGCTACTTAAAATGGAATGTTGTTGGATAAATGAGTAATCTTGTGAATAAGAATAAGGTAAAATGTTTTAGAAAATATAGAAAGATTGGGTTTTAAGTGTTAATTTCAAGTTTTGTAATGTTGTGCAATTGTTTTGAGAATATGTGTATATGTAAAAGTTTTATGAGACCACCTGTTAAAACGAATTGTTGTATATTAAGCCAATGTTTAATAACTGTGACATTGAAAATTTATTTTAAGACTAAATTGTAAGGTTGCTAGAAATTAAAGGCAACCAAAGGTTTACTATTAATTGAGAATAACTGTTTGTGAATTATTGAGTGAAGAGGAATAGTTTTGTTGAGCCTTTGTAATGTGCGTTCAATTTAGATTACTAATGGACTACATAATTGGTTTAGGAAGAAGAAAAAAATCCAAGGATTTATGGACAATTGTTAAGTAAAATTTTAAAATTTAAGAACTCATTTACATTATCTTTGTTAGTTTATTGTATGTTGTTTAAATGATTAAATAGTTTTGAAAGGAAGAGATAATCGTTCTTGAGTCTGTATGGTTTGTTTTAGTAGTAAGATTGAATGGTATGGTGGTTTAACTTCAACCACGCTGATGTAATTTATTGATATTTGTGTTTTGTTTTATTTGGACAAATATATTTATCGTTATATTTTTTTACTTGTTGTTTATTTAACCAGGTATGAAAAATTGTACTTAATTGGTGATCTTTTGACAATTTTAAAAGTAAGCTTTATATTTGTTTTAAGATTAAGAACAACGAAAGAGTTTATATTTGCCAGGTTGATTGCAAAATTTTCATGTTTGTGCATTAGAGCAATGCACTATTAACGGATCATCGTTAGTTTAAATGTCATTAAGTATAACAAGTTGGTTGAAACCTTAAATCATTTGAATGTCAAAACGATTCAGAATGTTATAAAAGTAAATTAAATTTAAAGATATCGTCCATGTTAGAATTTTAAATTAATTACCGAATATTGATGAAGAATATATTCATTAATAAGTAGAAATTTAATATATATATATTCAAAAGTTTAATAACCTGTGTTAAATTTATTTGAGTTTGAGTTGAATTGTTTGGGACGAGTGTTTTTAGAACCTTCTATAGGAGTTTACGAACAATCCTACTTTCCACAATCAAGTAGGGTTAATTAACATCCAGCTTAAGACAATTATATTAGCAAAGTTTCGATTGTGGTGGCGCTAATATTTCGGACTGAGCTGTTTGAATGTAGGTGTAAGGTGTTTGAGCATATTAATATCATTTATATTATTTACACATCTCCTGTTAGTTGAACCGCTTACATTTAAGCGACGACTAGTGTTGACTGTAACATATATTAATTACGATACTTTGTTTCACACTGTGATAGCCAGATAAGTACACATATCTTTTGTTAAAATATATATATATATATATATTTATTATATATATATTAAAATTTACAAAGTTATTTATTTTCGGGAATTATAAAAGTTAAATTTGTTGAGGGACTTGTCGTTTATCAGTTCTTCCTGTTTCTTCCCTGGTGCAAGCTTTACAAGGAATCTCTCCCAAGAACTAATAATTTATCTTTGTTTTCCTTAAAGCTTGTCGCACCTATTTTTGGTCTGTCCTCCTTATATTTTCGTCTACAATTTCTTTCTCGTTTCATAACTAACCTAACCATCTATTTACTCTTTATCAACACCCACGCTATCCGAGTGCTCTGCGGTCTCAGGACCGTTTGGCTGAGTTACTAGTCGAGCTAACTAATTCCTCCCCTTTTTATGTGACGTGGTTGGTTAAAAATGTTGCATAAAAATTTCGCGATCAACGTCCTGGCCTCGAGTTTTGGAGTACGATAAAATTTTAGCTTCACTTAAAAGTTTTTTTCTTTTACTTATCTTAAAAATTTGGCACCAAAACGCCAACGGGTAATAATACCTGATCTATTACTTTAATTCACTTCTGAATTTCTTTCTTTTTGGTAAAGATGGCTGTCACTCTTCGTTTCGATGTAAATAGTCTTATGAAGGCTGAATTGATATACGAATTACTGTCTAGGGGTTTAGATTGTAATGTTAATGTCGAGTCGTTACGTAAATCAATACGTAGCGCGAGACTACTTGATGCAAGTAAATCCTTTACTATGACTTCACATCAGATTCCATTCGCAGAGGATGAAACTGCTTTAAAGGCTGCTATTAGAAAATTGTATACTGGCATCGACTCTTTTACTGATAATTGCACTTCTTCTTCTTTTATTGATCTAAGTACGCTATTGATTCATGCGAAATGCGATGTGAATTTATAATAACTAATTCGGACACTGAAATTACGTGGAAAAATCAATTTTTGGTCAAACTACAAAATTTTACACCGGACCTTGTACAAAAAATGAAAAAGGGTAAGCGTATTACATTTTCTGAATCAGTGTCTTCACCGGTAGTGGGTCCTTCTAATTCTACGGTTCATGTCGAATCGGAACCTATGAATGTAGAACCAGCTTTGCTTTCGTCTGATGATGATGCTGATGTGCCTCAGGGTACTTCACATTCTACTTTTACACCTTCCCTAAGTCACTTTTCTATTACTAAATTGGTTTTATCATTCTCTTGCGACAGTGCTTCTTCTTTATTTGAGTTTATGACACGTGTTGAAGAGTTAAGTGCTTCTCGCGATTTAACTCACCAATTTTTGTTCTCGGTTATCCCTGAATTATTAAAGGGAAAAGCTTTATTACTATATCGTGCTCGTAAACACGAATTATCTTCGTGGAAAGATGTAGTCACTTTACTTAAAACTAAATGTATACCATTAGATTACGATGAACGGTTACTGGTTGAGATTAAGTCTAGAACTATGGTTTCTTCGGAAACCATAAGTGTTTATTTAGCTGTCATGCAGAGTATTCTTCAACGACTTTCTATTCCACTTTCTGACCATAAACAGTTATATTATGTACGCCGTAACCTAACACCATTTTACCAAAATACTTTAGCTTTAACTCATGTATCTACGCTTTCACAACTAATAGTCTTAAGGAAAAAGATCGATCAAAATGGATACTTTATTGAATCTTTTAAACCTCCACCTTCACAACTTTTGGAACCTAGTTTAACTTACACCGATTCACCTACTGACTTTTCTAATCCTTCTACTTCTTCTCGACCACCACCGAGAAAACCAATTACTACTACTGTTTCTCAACATTTATTTGTGGGTTGGGATGGATTTCTTCTGAGGTTTTGGATTTTTAGGCTCCCGGCCCTTAAGTTCGGCTGAGGGTGGGTTACTTTTCCTGTGGGTTGGGTTTCCTTTCTTTCTTTCTCTTCTGCTGTTCTTTCTGGTCACTTTAGGTTCCGTGTATACCAGGCGATTACTAGAGTTTCTGGAACGAATGGGATGAAGACAACCACTCTACCCAAATAACCTCATCCTTATCCGCTTTGATTTCCTAATTGTAGTAATAAACCTTTTGTTCTCTCCTAGTTTTATTAGAAGTATTATCGCTTCACGGTATACTCTCCTTTTGCTTTTATTTAATTTTTTTTCCTCGTACCGGCTGAATGTCAAAGGACTCACGTAGGAGTTTGGAATCAGGTTGTTCTTTCGTGGATTGCTTGAGTTGTGTGCTTGGTGATGTATTTGGTGGTATATACGCCATTATCACTCCGCATGTAGCTTTCTTCTCTCCTTCTTCTTATTCTTACTTTTGGGTTGGGTGAATGCATAGGGGTTTTCTGGAGTTTTACTTACATTATCTTTATCTGTGTGAATCCTCTACCGAGGTCGAGACATTCCGTTTTAATCCCTGGAACCGAGCGACCGGTATCGGTATTCAGCTTCAGGAATAGAGAAATCCGTATAGTATTAAATAATAAAATACTTTTATATATATATATATATATATATATATATATATATATATATACACACACATCTGTGTGTGCGTGTGCGGGTGCGTGCGCGTGCGCGTGTGCGTGTGCGTATTCGTATGCGTGTACGTATGCGTGTGCGTGTGTGTACTTAATAAAATAAGTACTTCCTAAAAGTTTAATTTATCTACGATTGCAGGCGTCACTTGTAATCGACTATTACCCTTGCAAATCGGTAGACATTTTCTGCATAATCCTAGTTAATTCAAGTAGTTGCAAGCCAGGCTTATTCTCCATCAGGAGGGTCCAAGCTCCTCTGATAATATTCGGGTGCTTGTAGCTGGAGATGCTTGAATAATTTGGAGTAAATCCCTTTGATCTACTACAAAACCACACGCCCTGATATAGTATCTCTACCTTCAGCTTCGCGGATGTTAGTCTGTTAGGCAACGAAAGCTACTCAATGGTAATAATAAAAAAATCCTAAATTTAAAGAAATGTCAAAGCCGGTCAATTTCTTGTGTCGGTAATGAAAAGCATTTTACCTTATCAAACAATACATAATAATAACGAAATTACGAACCTATGTAAATAACGTCTTAGACCTGTCTTATAAGTCAGTTGTTACATAATTTAAGAATTTTGACAAAATATTCTCAAAATGTCCACTGCAAAAGTTTGTCATTAAAATAACAGTTAGTAAATACAATTTCTAACAGCTTAAATTTTACAACAAAGCTCAACATGGATATATTTAACCAAAAATGTATCTAACTTACAGTGAAATCGTCACGAAGTTTTAAAATTCTTACAATAACTATTGCTTAATAACTATTAACTTAACAGATAATATTGAAACTAGTAATACGTAATCAAAACCAAGACTAATCAGTCATGGTCAATTAAAGAACGGCTATGTTGACATTTGGCGCAATTCGTTGCTCACCTTTTCACGCCAGATACGATGCTACCAATATGATGTAAACAAAATTATTAGTAATTAAAACAAATTAGGGTCTCGAACAGTAATAAAGGCCTTGTATATCATTTTAAGAGGTTTGAGTTTATTTTTATATAAATACATTTTTATCGAGTTGAGTATAATTTAGATTTTACATTATAAATATGCTATTGATTATACATGTCAGTTATCAGGATCCAAGTAGTTTTGGATATTTGTTATTCACGTTTGGGGACAATTACAAAATGAAAAATTAAAATTAATAAGAAGGGCAACAAATTTTAGGTACTTTGTGGATATTATTCATTTTTGCAGATAAATTAAAGTACATTATTTGCATTTTACACATTTAGGACTAATTTGTTACTGCTAACTCTTCAACATTTCAGCAATTTCAACGTTTGCCCAGTAACAATAAAATAAAAAATTTAATGTTAGAAGATTCCGTCTGAAGTTTGCATCACCATCTTGTATTTTTAAGTAAAACATATTAAACCTTACTTTTCGTTAGTTGCGCTTGGTTTGGTATAATTCTGGTTTGTTTCGCAATTCCAAACAAGTAGCCTAACTGTGAAATTGGTTTTGGAAGGTTCACGAGCAGCCAAACAGGCTTGTGTTAGTTTTCACAACGGACCAACTATAAAATATGTGTACTGATGTACGATCAGTACTATAACGAAGACGTTAGTGAAAAGAATAGCAGAAATATAAAAAAAAACCGAAAAAAATTTATTCAAATACTTATCTTTTCACTGTTGTGTATTTTCATTTATACATTTTTTTATAAATTTAAATGTTTCGATAACAATTACAGTTATTGCCTGCATTAAATATTAACAAGCACAATTACGAAGTATGAAAAAGCAAGGATAAGCCTGTTGTAACAGTTCGGTAAACGTATTTGGAAGTCAAAAATGGAATGTAATTCGTTTTTGGTAAAAATTATTTAGATTTTTAATAAATTAAATATTAGTAAACCGTCTTGAAAAGGACATTCCACAAAACCTTCTACTAACGAAGGCTAACGATGATACATGTCACAATCAAAAAACTAAATTTAGCAAACTTTAATTTCATTATAATATAGAAAAAAAATTATGAAAAACTTAACTGAGGTGTTACCTTATCCAGATGTTTCACTACGGCTACGGCAACTGCTAAAAATCTGGTGGCCGGATAATTTCAATGTATAATGTCGAAGGCGTAGTAAAATCTTATAAAGCTAATACAAATCCAACATCAGTCGAAGTACGATATATCAGTTATTAAACGAGATATCAAAAAAGTGATTTACAAAAATTATATGCAACTTCAAAATTCACATTATAAAATTATTTTCGAATTTACAGGGTGTTACATATTACCAGGGTGAACCAAACACACTTGTTTAAATGGGACACCCTATATATTATTTAAAATTTCGACTAAGCTCACCTTCCCCATACTTCCAATACGTTATACAGGGTATTTCAAAAGTTATGGTCAATTGTACACGAAAATCATTCTCATTTCAACGTCCTGTATACCCTAGGCAGAACAACCTAACAATAATTTTTTCCAGGCATAACTTTTTGACATTGGTACAGTGTTACAAGAAAGTGCTATTTCTTTGTTATTGCACCAATTGAATATAGAGCGAGCCAAAACTCGAATACCTGATTTTGTCAATTTTTTCAAATGAATCACCCTGTATTTTATTTTAAAAATTGAAAATACACTTTATGTTCTTTCATTTTTATTAAGCACTCCCTATAGCTAAAATCGTTAATTTCTGAGATCTCCATTCAGTACAAAGGGACCAATAATAAAAGTGTCTACAATTTCAACCAAGATATTTACTTGAAATTGATGCTGATAATGAGATACCCTCGTTTCATGATGGTTTTCAACAGCATAAACATATTCATTATGAACATTGAAAATACCGCATGTAGTAAAAGTAGCTTCGTCCGTGAACAGAATTTTTTGACTGAAATTTGGATTTTCGATTCTTCTATGAATATTAAATTTACAGAAAGCTAAACGTTGATCAGGATCCGAGGGCAATATGTCTTGAACTTTTCGAATATGAAGGGGGTGCAATAATTGTTCTTGAAAAACTCTGTGAACTAATGTTTTTGAAATTCCCAATTGCAATCCTACACGTCGTGTGCTGGTCTTTGGATTTATTTCTACAGCGTTCAAACTCTCTTCTTCTATATCCACCGTCCTTATGGTTCGTCTGCGTCCAGAATTTACACGGCTTGGTTGAAACGTGCCATTTTCGATATTAGCAAAAGTGTGCCGATTTGGAGTTCTACAGAAAGGATATTTTCCCTATAGATTCGTACACTTCTTTGACCGTTGCGATGGCAAGGTCCATAGCATATCCACCATTTCACAATTAGTAAAAATGTGAGCCGTAATTATGGATTCTGTATTGTAAGTGTTTTGTAACTATGGTTTATATGTTAATTGGGCTAGTCGGCCTATTTCCACAGTTTTGTTCGATTTTTAACGCGACGTTTCGGAAGCGGACTCTGCTACCATCATCAGGCTGTCCTGCGAATGTTTTCTTCGCACTTGGGTCGGATTTTTTCTCAAGCACTTTGACTGCTCTCAGATTCGAACTTGGTACCTTTGAGTTATAAGTCTGACACCTTTACCGCTGAGCCATTGAGTAATCAAATATATATCTTTTAGAAGCACTAAGTAATATATATAAATATATATATATATATATATATATATATATATATATATATATATCACTTGCGTGCATAGAAATCGACCCACTGTAAACTTTTGACTTTAACTATATTTTGCTTCGAATCTATCTGTCAGATTAAGAAAAAATATATACTGTTTGAAAGACAATTTCATATGCTTTAATGTAAGTTTACATTTATTAAAATTTATTTCGGTTTCTCAAAATGGTGAAATTAACGCATGAAACAAATTATCGTTTCTTGTTACTAAAATAAAAGTGGTTTACTGATAATTACAGAAATTAACTCATAATTTTTAATAATGGGTATGACCCCCTCTTGCCCTAATAACATCCCTCATACGATTCGGCATAGATCTAATCAAGTTGGCAATTGTTTCTTGTAGGATGTCAAGCCACTCTTCTTCTACTGCCACAATAAGCTCTGGGATCGAGGTTGGGGCGCGAAGTCTAGCACGAATTCTTTGTTTTAGCTCATCCCATAAATTTTCGTTTGGATTTAGATCGGGACTGCATGCTGGCCAATCCATAATCCGAAAACCGACTTCTGTAATATATTCTTGCACGATTCTTGCGGTGTGCGCCCTAGCATTATCATGCATAAAAATAAATTCGTCTCCAATGTAATCGACGTAAGGTACCACATGAACTGCTAAAATCTCCTCGATGTACCTAACACCAGTTAAACCTCCTCTACCGTGACCACGGTCGTCCCTTCGGATGAAAACAGGGTCGGTTCGTGCTCCCATAGAAATTGCACCCCAGATCATGCAAGAACCACCTCCATAAGCAATCCGCTCTTCAATGCAGCATTCTGCAAATCGCTCTCCTGGTCTCCGATACACTTTTACTCTTCGGTCGTTGCCATAGAGGCCTCCTCTCATCTCCTGGTCTCATCTGAGAATATAACAGAACCCACTGTTCCAATGTCCAATTCAGATGATCCCGTGCGAAACACAGGCGTGCTTGACGATGAGCTGGGGTAAGTTTTGGACGAAGTGCAGGGGTTTTACAAGTCAGGTTACGTTCCTTAAGTCTTCGCCTTACTGTCCACTGACTAATAGGCACTCCTCGTATTTCACGGAGCTGCTGTTACACTTGGACCGCATTAAGGCGACGATTAATTAATGTTGTTGACACAATAAAGCGGTCATCATGATCCGTTGTGTATCGTTTTCTGCCGGTTCCAGGTCTCCTATGAAAGGATTCAGTCTCTTGATAACGCTGGTAGGTTCTTCGAACAGCTGCGCGTGTCATTTCCAGTTGACGAGCAACAGTTCGCTGACTAAGACCATTTTCAATTAGAGCAATTACTTGGGCGGCTTTTCGCGGTGTAGTATGCATTAACCTAATACACTTTTAAACTAATCAAATTGCGAAAACTAATAATGTACAAATTTCAGTTGGAAATGCAATAAATTCAATCTGTCAGAAGTTTGTTATTCGCGTTATAATCACAACTTAAATACATTTCATTTATTTACCGGTTCCTATGCATATAAACGCTAAGGACTCTTGATCAATTTCAACTTCTATCAAAGCATATTAAATTGTCTTTCAGACAGCGTAGATTTTTCTTGATCTGATAAATAGATTCGAAACGAAATATAGTTGAAGTCAAAGTTTACAGTGGGCCGATTTCTATGCACGCAAGTGTGTATATATATATATATATATATATATATATATATATATATATAATATATATATATATATATATATATATATATATATATTATCATTTTCTTTGGGCTCGACATGATTGATTTAGTATTTTAAAAATCTGTTTAAAAAAAACTCGTCTGTACCGAAATTTCAAATAACTCCATAAATTCCCTATTCGCAATCTTTTTACGTTAATTTTAACTTTATTACTTAGTGATTTCCGCAAAATTTCAATAATGTAAATGACGTCATTTAATTTATTCAGTACGATAAAATGGTTTAACTTTATATCAGAAACGCATTAATCATTTCATCTGTATTTCATTATCAGTACTTTCCATTATATTAAAACCATTAACAATAGTATATCTTACAATCTTTATATTTAGCTTAAACGTTGCTTCATGTAATCTATTATAACTTTAAATGCGTTATATGTCTAAAAAGTCTTAGAGGGCAGAGCTATCGTTTTTGCTCTTTTTAGTTAGCAGTGTCAAACATCATTAAATACAGTTTAGTTAGTTTAAGCTGAATAAAAGTGTAGACAATATGTTATAATGAATGTTCAAACCAGTATTTACTATTTTGCAGACTCCTTCATTTGATCAAAAAGGATAACAAATGTGTGTGTGATCAGCGTATAAATGATACTTATAATGAAGTAATTTTACCACAGATATGTAAATTATGAAAAGCAAAGCTACAAAAATAGACCCGTAGTGTACGCCAGATTTAAGTAGACTCCAAGAGGAAGTAAGTCATTAAGAACTACTCTTTGAGACCTATTTGTTTAATAATTGTACATCAGGTTGATGGCGCCAAAATGAAATCTGATGTAGTATAAAACGACCAATAACGTATCGTAATCAACCCTGCTGAAGGCCTTGGAGGAGTCAAGGGTGACTAGTAGGGTTAATAATTTATTTTCCGACGTCAATATGGTTGCGCAGCCAAGCTTCTACCTTGATCTTAACTAACTGACTAGTAGAATATGAAACTTTGTTAAATAAATTCTTATTTGAACCTCCAACAGCACTTTGGACAATATAAGTACAAGATTAATCGGGCATAAGTCATTAAACGACGTAAGGGACGACACTTTGGGTTTGGATAAAGGTATAACACTAGCTGGTTTCCATCTGTAACAATGATTTACTCAAGCACAAATTTATAACATACGTAAAAAAAGGCAATAAATGGAATGCATTCTTTAATAACAAAAACATTCAATCCATCATTACCACAATGTTTATTAGTGATTTTACTGATCATAAAGAATATATAGTATGTGTAGAGATTTCAAAATTAATTGACAAACATTATAAATTTTGAGTATTCATATTCATATTAGCGTAATTTGTCGCAGTTCGAATGATGGTATATCTCAAATGTACTGTAATATTGTGTTGAAAGTGGTTTGTATGCTGAAAGTTTTTTTTCTGACAATTCCACAATGTTCGAGCATTAATAGTTGGTAGAAATATTTTTAGACTGCACAACTGATAATAAACATTAGTAACTATGTAAATTTGGATTGGTTAACTAAAGAGAATATGAGTAGAAGTTAATACTTTATTCATAGTATTTCGGATTACCTCATTTAATTTGAGAATATGTGACTACGTAATTTAGTTTACCGTATTTTACTCTATATTCATACTTTATAGTAAATTTTGGGTAAATATACATAATGATTTCACCCTAGGTAAAACTGTGTTCCGCCATTGGTTCTTATATATAATTCGTGTTAGATATTAATTAATTTAACCGTATAATTATGTAAATTCTATGGTTATTAACGGGATCCAGCGATGTAAGTAGAACCTGAAAATTTTCAGTAAAAAATCGGATTAATTAGAAAATACGTGCCTGGAAGTTTCAACGTTTAATATAATTAAACAACCCAAATTAAACTGGGATATAATCTAAGGTACTATTTATTGAATAAGGGATATTTTAAGTATAACTGTTTCTTTCTATATTGTCTGGATGTGATTTGATATTATCTCTTCTTGTATCTATTCGTTAAACTACTTAATTACTGCAATTTATAGTATTTATTCCATTACGAGGCATCGACTGCCTAAACTTTTAACTTCTATTCTTCAAATTTATTTGAAGTTGTAGTAAACATTATTTACTGAATTATTTATGTAGGGATTTTATTTTACTAAAAAGAAAAGTTAATTCAATTTTATTTATGTGCTTTTCTTTCATCGCATCTTTCTCCCTAACCCCTTTTTTAACTGTTAAGGTTTTATTTTACAAAGTTCATAACATTCAGTATGTCTACTGAAAAAGTGTTTGTTTACCAAAGCTTATACTAGTTTAGCGCAAATATTCTGACCACGTAAGCCAATTGATCTAATTACTTTCGCTAGCTACTTCAGTATACTTACTAAATCGTTTTGAGTTAAAGCCTCCCAGTCACAATCCTTCGACTGGATTGTAACGTGACATATAGAAATTATTGGACCCGTTGTAGCTAACATTAAGCTATAGATTTGTGATATAAAATTTAGCTCTACTTAATAAAGCGCATTTTGTGCGAATGTGTTCTATGGAAATTGTATATACAGGGTGTCCCAACGATAGAGTAAAGTAAGTTTATGCTTAACTAGAATTATTTGTGTAAATATTGTATGGACCATGGGGTAGAGGTAAGAAGTGTGCATTTTTTTAAAATATTGGAAGTTATACAGGGTGCGCCAGAAAAGCAGGACGTGAAAAAGTATGATTTTTTTAAATAGAACACCCGTATTTGATTTTAGTTTTAATTCTACGTGTCCATACAAACATATTTTGTCATACAAAAGATTGGCTGAAAGTTTTAGTTCTTGAGATATTCGCGTTTAAAGATTATTATGGTCATTTTCGTGGGGTTGATGAATGGGCAATTGTTCCGTTATTTCACAATAAAAAAATTGATATTTCGTGTGAAAATGAGTGATATTATACTAACGTTTAGACCGAGTAGTATTTCTAATTTTCTCAACAGGGTGTTTGTTATAACCATTCAAATTTGAAAATTCTCAAATTAAAAAAATCAGTTTTTTAATTGCACACCTATATATTTTATTTCATTTTATTCGGGATTAAAAATCTATCATTTTGTCAAATATATCCTATATCTATCTTTGATAGTTTTCGAGTAATTTCGATACTTTATTTTCGATAACATTGCATTGCATGGATCTTGGTAGCCATGGAAAATAATAATTGCGTTACTAAGATACAAAGGTTTCCTACTTGTCAAAATAAACACATATTAAATTTGTCGTTTTCGCATTTAACTTGTTATCAATTCTTGTATCAATTATGGATTATTCGACAAATGAATTAATTGATGATATACGTGTTGGGCGAGGCTGAAAAAAACCCTTTATTGGCACAACGAATCTACAAAATGAAATATCCTGAACGTCGAATACCTACTACTGTTGGCTTGGAAAATTTGATGGATAGATTTGATTCTAGCGGTAGTGTTAAATACTTCAAACGTAAAGTTGTTAATAAAAGGGCAGCTAATGAAGAAAAAGAACTTGAAATATTATTAAATATTCAAGAAAATCCCCAAGTGAGTTCTAGAACATTAGCGACGATGTGTGATACCTCCAAATCAAACGTGAATCGAACAACGCTGAAGTATAAGTACCATCCCTATCACATTGAGCTTCATCAAGAATTGCCACGAATACTTAAAATATATGTTAAAAATTTTCATGAAATTCCAAATTTAGTGTTACTTTTAAAAATATTGTTGTTGCAAGTGGTTAACTTTTGTCCCAATATCACAAAATAGGCATAATACAGTTATGTGCTGGCCACATCAGATGTTTTAATTGTATAAAGGAAATTTAATTCAGAGTTAATCTCCATTTTATACTAAGTTCGGACGGTATATTAGTTAAGCATTAATTTTGGTCTTGTTAGCAAGAAGATGTGTTAATAATGCATCGTTACGCATAAATAAAATTTGATTATTGCTTACATTTTTTATGTTAAGTTAAACTAAATGCGCAAGTTATTTTGTTTTGATGATAGGTTACTTAGGTTAGTGACCTTTAACTATGTAAAAACAATTTTCGTTAAGCATTTATTTCAATTTGTTTAATTCTTTTCCTAATTCAGGAACTTTTTATGAAGGGTTACTTTATTCTATGACGTCTAAATTTTTTAATACGCAGTTACACTTTGGGACTATAATGGTGACTAGTTTAGATAAGTTATTTGATAACCTGGATCACCTTAGATTTAATTAAGGATTAGTTCATAGTGAATATTACTATAAGAGGATTATTTAAGACAACCATTTATATAAATTTAAATCGCATTTTATTATTGTTTCGTGTTATCGTTTAAGGGACAATTTGGCCATTGCATGTTTCATAATGTCGTAAATAAATTAGCATTTAAACATTTTGAACCTTTTCGTAACGAATACGTAATGCAATTTAACTTAAGTTATAAATTTTTATTGACCTTCCAGTTGCCGTTTATTACCACTTAGATTTTGAGGATAGATATTATATTATTATACCCAGGTAAGTATGTAACATGTTGCGCTTAGTCTTCTATGCATAAATTTTGAGTTGGTGGCGCCTCTTTGACAAACTCCCATATTTGACTGGTTGAAATATATATATATATATATATATATATATATATATATATATACAGGGTGAGGCATCTAAGCTCCGTCTGTTTGTATACGAAAAATGGTAAAATATTTTTGAAATCTTTTTTTTATTATCGTGTAGGTTCATTAGGAGCACGTTTTAAAATTATTTTCGAATATGCAGGGTGGTCCATAAAAATTTTACGCATCAAAGTTATGAAAATTTAAATAGAACACCCTATATTTGATTGCATATTTTGATTCTGTAGACTAAATAAAGGTCACTTACTGTTATAATCCCTATACCTAACTCCACCTGTTCAAAAGAACTTTCTGTTTTACGTATTCGAGGAATTGTCTTCAAATGTTTTTGATTGTTTACTGAAAGCACCAAACTTTAAAATCCACCGAAGTTATTATCACAAATTTATACTGGGTGTATAAAAACTCAGTTACTATTTTGACCAACATTGAAGCCAATTAACTTCCTTATTTTAAATGGAATACCCCGTATTTATCACCATATTTTTATTCTAATTTTAATTCCCTACAAAACTGTATTAGGATTCCCTATACCTATCTTACAGATTTTTTGTAATTTAGGATTTTCTATTCCAATAATAATTTCATGCAATTTGTTCTTGAAAAGCAGGCTTTGACGGTCTTACTGTCACATAAAACTTTGAGAATAAGTTTTATTAGGTGGGTACCTACTATTTAAAATGGCTTGCTATTCTCGAATTGAAAAGTGCGACATGATCTTAGTAATTGCGAAATGCAATGATAATTGCTTGCTAGCATCTAGGGTTTACGCACAAATGTATCCTGATAGGCTGTGTTTGTTCAATAAAACAATGTTTTTGTTATCTACCCAGTTATTACCGTCTTTCAATCATTGTTAAGCTGTATTTGTTCAATAAAACAATGTTTTTGCTATTTACCCAGTTATTAACGTCTTTCAGTCATTGTTAAGGAAAGCCTAGTCAAACGGTTGGATTATCTCGAGCAATAAAAGCTTTTCATCAAAACCTGCTCATAAAAATCGAGTAAAAAATGACATAAAATTAATGATTAAATTAGAAAATCCTAAATTACAAAAATCTGTAAGAGATAGGTATAGGAACCCTAATACAGTTTTGTAGGAATTAAAATTAGAATAAAACATGGTGATAAATACGGGTGTTCCATTTAAAATAAGGAAGTTAATTGGGTTTAATGTTGGTCAAAATAGTAACTGAGTTTTTATACACCCAGTATAAATCTGTGATAATAACTTCGGTGGATTTTAAAGTTTGATGCTTTCAGTAAACAATGAAAAACATTTGAAAAAAAATCCTCGAGTACGCAAAACAGAAAGTTCTTTTGAATTTCGATCTACATTCTCACAAAAAATGAAATATCTCGGCAACAGGTGCAGTTAGGTATAGGGACTATAACAGTAAGTGACCTTTATTTAGACCACAGAATCGAAATATGGCATCATATATAGGGTGTTCCATTTAAATTTTCATAACTTTGATGCGTAAAATCTTTATGGACCACCCTGCATATTCGAAAATAATTTTAAAACGTACTCCTAATGAACCTAGACGATAATTAAAAAAAAGATTTCAAAATATTTTACCATTTTTCGTATACAAACCGACGGAGCTTAGATGCTCACTAATATATATATATATATATATATATATATATATATATATATATATATATATATATATTTATTCCTTGACACTAACCCCAAACTGCCCTTAACGTTTATATTTCCATCGTCTAGTGTGGATTTGTGCTGTAAATGTGTATGCGTGCTTCAAAGCGAAAACTGAATTTTTTTGACGATCGCACAAATCTTACTTGCCTGGTCATTGAAACTGCCAGCCAGGGCGTAATTGCTACACTTTTTTGCCATAATAAACTAACAAGTATTTTTGCGGATCGACATTAAATATTTTTAAGGAGAACTAACAGTCACTAAAATGCCCTTTTACTGCCCAAGCTATAATAGATTATTCTATACAGAAGCGCTACTTACATTCATTTTGTGTGGCGACCCTAGACGTGAACAACACAAAACCATTTTTACTTGTAATAATAATATACTATTTTATCTTCAAACATTACAAAGCTATAAGATGGATTAATTTGCTTTTAAAACCAATGTTAATAATAGTTATTTATGATCGTAGGATACGAATGAGGATAGTTGCCACTTTTGCGACGTTCGAAGATGAACAACAATTTTATTCATAAATTCATATTTGTTAGCGCTTACATACCCATCAATCAACTAAAATTGTATTTTATTGGAACCACTTCACATCAACAGCATTAGGTAACAAAAGACACTTTTACTTTGTGTATAAAATTTGTGTAAAAACATTATCTGACAATCAAAGTAAAGCTAAATTTAAATGTTTGAAGATACAAACCAAAATTATTGTTGCAAATCATTTTGCTCTCATAAAATTGGTAATAATCAATTGGAACCAGATGTATTTAAAATTGCCCTTGGGCTGCGTATCTTTCGCAGGTAACCGACATCCCCCACTGGGGGACTAATTTAGGAGGAATTGTAATGTTCACTTCTACCTTCCAGCCTATATTACCTTGGCGTGAGTTATGTTAAAGATGGATGGACGAATACACTTCATAACCAAAACAAAGAAATCTATAAATATTCAAACTTACCTTCTAGAAGCAATCACTCTGCGCCACCTAAATGACATTCAGGAAAGTTATAAATTCTTGATGTTAAGTGAAGATAATCATTTACTCGCCAATTGCAACGATAGATACTTTTGCGTTCTAGGTATGTAATATCCTAATTCCTTTGTTTTACAGAAGTGGTAGACGTAAGGAAATATCTGTAATCAGAAATTGTGTTTTGTTAACGAATTAACTTTACACTGCTAGTATCTGCGAAAGACAATCAATATGCTATCAAGTCTTGTACGGGATAATGTACTACATTTTAGTTTATATTATTCGAAAAATGTCACTGCAGTATACATATGTAATAAAAGCAATGTCATTCAGAAAATTTTGAATTTGTCACGTATGGTTAAGCTTCATTTGTAATTTTTTTTAACATTAGTATATTTGGATGTCATATGTAGAATTTCAGTTAAATATTAACTTTCCGTGTATACTTTATAAAATGTTGTTATCGAGATTTCGTTGAAAGGAAACAAATTTGTTTGCGTGCATTAAATTTTAAATTACGTGTTTACGTCATAGGTTTGTTTTGGACTCAAGTTGCTGTCATGCAAGAATATCGTGTCCATGTCTAGAAGATTGCAATGCGATTAAGTAATTCTGTGTACTTGCTTGTTGACCAGTTCGGTTATGAATGAAGTGGTCATATAGGATCATTGAGGGTTTAGTTGAACCATTCTGAATGTGTTTTTGAGTGAAAGATGTTTGTTTCGGTTCTAGTTATCGGGTTGTAGACGATACAGGTACAGGTACAGGCGTCCACTTTGTGTCTTTAGTATGGAAGATTTTTTAGAATGGAGGTTAAAAGATGATGTGATTTTAGAGGGAAAAAGGGGTTTTTGTACTTGATTCTTTTAGTCAGTCGGTAACAAGCTGTTGACAGAATTAGTTGCGAGAGCATGGGGCTGTAGTCAGTGCGCGTGTATGCCAATTAAAATTCCCGGGGAATCATGAAGATAACCTTGTACTGTTTGTGGATTTGAAGGTAGTGTTCAATTATCCCGGAAAAGTTTGTGTTGATGCTTTGTCAAGTTTATTAACGTTCTCGTATTCCTAGTAATAGGAAAGTGTTTATTTGAATGCTTCCCGTTCATTTGGATTTTTTCACGCTATTAGCGGATTTAGATATTAGGAGATATCGTATTTTGGTGTATCGTTTTTGAAAATCTCGCGCGTAATGAATCATTAAAGCGTACCCACAGCCTGTTTAAAAATTGACAATGAATTGCTGTTTTGTGTGAATAAAAGATTTTGCTGATCGTTTCTGAGTATAAATTAAAAGAAGTAGTTAGTTTATCTGACGTTGCCATGAGTTTCCGTTCACTGAATATTCAATTGTTATTTTCCGAATAATTAAAAGGAGTCAATTGTACGAAAATTGCGTCCTGTCGCTGTGAGCGCGGAAAGGAAAGGTTAGACTGAAAATCTGCCCAAACTCAAGATAATTAATTTCTTGTGTTTTTTGTGACTTCATTAAATACATCTGCATTTAAATACGCAGATGAATACACTTTCTTTTGTTGTGTAATACTGTATAGATGCCCTTCACGCTAGTGGATCGATTATCGAAGCGTATTCAACCTGCCTTTAGAAATCTTCACGCTATTGTGAATATTTTTTTCTTTGTGCACCGATACTTACATTTTAAAATTTGTGGAATTTAAGTTTTCTACGTGTCTACTATGATGATAAATGGGATAATTAAAATTAAACTTTAAAATGATTGAATATATTTTGTATTATAATATATATATATATATATATATATATATATATATATATATATATATATATATATATATATATATATGTATTATGCCTCCCAAATTACAAACGTTTATTTCAAAACAAAAAAGAAAAACGAATTTTAAAATCAACTAAAAATATCAATGATACGTTAGTGATATTCTTCAAAATTCTACCAATAAACATTTTGCATGGTATACCCTACTTATAAATGTGTTGTATGGGACCGCCATTTTGCAAATGTACAGTTCTTAGTCTATGTTTAAATTGTAAAATTGCTCCTTTGATCAAATTTATCGACACTTTCTGGCCACATTTCTTGCAATCGTCACCGAAGATCTTCTAAGTTTGCGAATGGTTCGCGTCTTTGACCATACACTTTTTCTTGCAATGCATTCCATACTGAGTAGTCTGGAGAATTAGGCGGCCATTGGTTTGCCCGAATGAAAGATGCAGGTTTCTTCTAAGAACTGTTGTGTCCTTGCTGCTCTGTGGGATGGAGCACTGTCCTGGATAAAAATGTAATCGTTATTCGGATATAATCGATGTATTTCTGGTAATAAATCGTCATGTAAATACCGTATGTAGCTATCTGCGTTTTTTTTTGTTAACTGTTAACCGCAACTTTCTATGGTACAAACGTTCTGGTTCAATAGCGTTATTCAGGGTTGCCGAATAAACCCTATTATTTTGTCTGTTTTAAGGAACTTGTAGCGTAAAATCCTTTTCGTCTTGAAAAATTAAGCGTTCTAGGCCAGCATTCGAAAACCTCTTGTATAGACGTAAACTTCTTGATGATCGACGGATTTTTGCGTTAAATGTAATTGCTGGGGTTTACAACATTTTGTGACATTTAATACCTACGCGTCTTTGAATAACTTGTACAGGCTGTGACTGATTCTTAGGCTGGCTGTTAGCTGGCGCTGAGACAAATGGGTCTCTGGTTGATTTTCCTGTGACACTGACAATTCACGTACAATTTCTGAATTTTGATTACTTGTAGCACTTACGGGTCTTCCACTTCCGGGTTTCTAGTAAACGGATCCAGTTTCCTCAAGTCGTCGAATAGCACAATTTATGCTAGAAGGTAGCCATCGTTTCCCTGGAAACTCTCCCGCAATTCCTTCTCCGCGCCAATTTTTTTCGCGGTAACACATTTCAATTCATTCCAAACCAGACTTTGTTAAATGAGGTGCCATTATGAAGAAAAATTGACTCAATTTGCCCGAAATGTCACTTAACGGATTATAAACGAACAACTAACTGCAAGTGTCACTCATAACTACATTTGTTTTAACAAAAGGTTACTTCGATGTAAGTTGCTTATGCAGACGTCACGTGTAATTGATATTTTCACGTTGATATTTAAAAATTCGGTATTCTTTTATGTTTTGAAATAAACGTTTGTAATTTAGCAGAAATAATTTTCAGTTCACAGTGTCTCAGAAAATAAAAAGTGAAATCCTATGTGCGAACTTAAGCAGGTTTGGTTTTTTCTAGCCACGCAGTATATATATATATATATATATATATATATATATATATATATATATATAATCGAAAATCACTCACTCACTGATAATCATCGCACAGCCGAAACGGCTCGACGGATCTACTTCAAATTTTGACAGGGCCTTCCTTTCGTGCCCTAGGCATCGTTTTCGGCCTCTAAGTGCCAAAAAAAAAGTAAAAAAAAGGATTTTCTGACCAAAACTGCGCCCCTCGTCCGAAATATCAACTCGATCGACACGTCAATTTTTATTTTCAGTCTGCCGTCTTCTCCGACGGTCAAAAAAATTTTACGGTGACGTGCGGCCGTGTGTGGGTGGAAGTCCTAACTGGTATATTAACCCTAAACCGTTGGTCCTAGAGAAATGAAATTTGGAGGGTGTATTCTTTGTGAAGTGTAGGTATCCACTAAGAAAGGATTTTTCGAAATTCCACTCCTAAGAGGGTGAAATAGGGGGTTGAATTTTTTTGTGAAACTTTTTATTGTATGGGTCGATTGACTCGAAAATTGGTACACATATTCTTGAATTAAAATTATGAGACGTCTATCACGTGTTCTATGCAATTTTAAGGTATAATGTAAGTGTTAGTTTAAATTTTTTCAATATCTGAATAACGATTCATTTTATTAGAAAAAGTACAGACATACTTTTTAAAGAAAATTTAATTTTACACAACTTTTCTTTATAAAATTTCTAAATATAATGCAAGGTAACTCTAAAAAATAATTAAATATGAATAAAAATGGTTAAAATGATTGATATTTTACAGAAGCGGGCGGCTTTGAAATTTTTTTTTAAGTTCACATATCTATCTGAAATAAAGTTTTAAACGTCATTCTGACATAGATCACTGTTTTTGTTTTTACAATGTTGCCTGTTTTCGTTATGAACGTATGAGAGGTTGCAATTTGTTTTAAATTTTACCTTCCAACTTACATATACATATGTAGGTATAGAAGGTTATGCAATCGACTTTTTAAGTTAGCATCTATACTTGAAATCAAATAAGAATAAAGTAGAGGGCGCTTGAATTCAAGTTATGTTTACACTGCTACAATGTATATATGGCGGCAAAATAATAACAAGCAAGTCATTGTCCAAGTTTGATGGCAAATTCATTCACGCAATTTACTCACTTGGCACAGTTTCAATCACTGATGTATTCAAAGTTGCTGTATACAGTAGTGAAGCACGGGTATTCCGCTAGTAGTTAAATATAAGCAGATTTGAAAAAAATTTAAGCATTCATCCAGTAATCGCGAACTCGGACATTGACCTATATATTTCTTGTTTATTCGTTATTTTTAACATATGATCTTAAATCAATTTATTGTGTTTGTTAGGAAATTGCACGTTCAACAGTGTATAGTGAGTAATATTTAATTGAAATACAATACGCCGAGCAATACGAACAATTTTGAGTAACATTGTGACATGCACGGTTTAAAGTTTTCAAATGAGAATATTTTGTAAGTTATTTAAATCGAATTTTCAGATTTGATTCAAATTAAGGTGAATGAACAGTTTGCACCCCTGCCTTATGAGAACGAGTAAACCGTCATCATGATGCTACGTTGTAAAACTAAAACCGGGTGACTCCTTAGTGACATATTACAGTTGTTTTAGCTTTTTGGTTTTTTTAAAGGTGTATATTTATATTTAAGTTACGCAAATGTAAACGTTTCGATAACATTTAAAGTCACCTACGCAGTAGTAATACAATGTTTCAAAATTGTTAAAGATGTTGAAATAATTTTGGGAAATTTGAAAAATTGAAAACTCAAACATAAGCCTACTATTAATATGACAGTGTGATAGAATTTTAGTAAAGAATAACTAGATCCTTACTAAATTAAATATTGTTATACTGCCTTGAAGATGATAAATCAGAACACGCTCTAACGATCGAAGGCTAACAGTGAAAAATGTCATAACCAAAAAATTTTATCAAGTTGTGATGTAAGTGTAAAGTTGTGACTAACTCTAATTTTAATTGATAAAACCATACACAAATAGAAACTTAACATCAATTAAAATAATCCAGTCAAATCTAACAAAGAAATGCTATTTTATAGAGAAAATGCTATGTAGTGGATTTTATAGTCCTAATTTTAAATTTTAATTTTAATTTCAACTACATATGTTAAATTATAGTGCTGTGGTAATTTAACATATAATTGGTAAAACATTTACTTCAAGATCTAGGAAAAAACAGTAAAAACCCCGACATACCAAAAGTTAAAATTAAAATTAAGACGTATCGTGGTGCCTTTTTTTAGTTATAAGATGCCAAAACCTATTTAAACGGAGTTGTTCTTCTTGCCTGTTGAAGTTATTGGGATGATTTAAATTATTTAAAGCATGGTCAGCCACCTAATCTACAAAATCTCATATGTGCTTTACGTCTTGCATCAAAGCTACATCATGTGGTTTCAGTGTATACTTTTCCGTATGAACAAGATAATTTATACACTTCGGAAGACGACGATGGGTTTGAAACATACTTAGGTGATCTGGAATGTTCTTTAATTTTTCTTGTAGGTTTAAAAACAGTCCTAATGCCATAATTAATTAGGATATTTTCAATTCTATTTGTTACATTAGTTCTAAAAGGAAAAAAAAAGCAGTACATACTAACATTAAGCACTGGCTTTTCTTTACGGTTATGTCTAGCAGGGTAATAACATTATTAATATAACAGTATATAAATTTTGAATTATTAAAACTTTTAATGCTCACACAGTAAAAGATTGCCTCGAGTGGGACTTGAACCAATCACCACTACTTTGCTAGAGTAGGGCTGTAGAGTCTGAGCTATCGAGGAAGCTCCACTGGATTCAGTCCTAAACTGTATGTACCTTACTAGTTTGATGTTATATAATTCTTACATTTTTATGTAGACAGTAACTTTTGTGGTAAGGTGTCTGTAAGCTTGTTTCGTACAGACCCACAAGGTTAGGATATAGAATAAGTTGCTGTAAGCAGTTAATTAATATCAATTAAGTAGATTACGTAATTTAGCGAATCTAAGTTCAATTCTTAAAACTTTTAATGTACACACAATAAAAAATTGCCTCGAGTGGGACTTGAACCCACGACCACTAGTTTGCTAGAGTAGGGCTCTGCTATCTGAGCTATAGAGGGAACTAGTTCCACTCGAGTCAATCCTAAACCGTATGTACCCTACTAGTTTTTCATTAATATAAATTAAATACATACGGTAATTTAGCGATCTAAGTTCAATGATGGCAAAGTCATAACAGTATTAAAAGTTTTAGTACTTCAAAATTTATATGGTGTTATGACTTTGTCACCGTTGAACTTAGATTTGCTAAATTACCTCATCCATTTAATTTATATTAATTAACTGCTTATAGCAACTTATTCTATATTCAAGTCTTGTGGGTCTGTACTAAACTTGGAAAATTCAAGCTTACAGGCACTGTGCCGCAAAAGTAACTGGTTACATAAAAATATAAGAATTATATTACATCAAACTAGTAAGATACATACAGTTTAGAATTGAATGTAGAGCTCTACTCTAGCAAAGCAGTGGTCGTGTGTTCAAGGCCCACTCGAGGCATTCTTCTACTGTGTGAATATTAAAAGTTTTAGTAATTCAAAATTTACATACTGTTACGACTTTGTTATCATTGAACGTAAATTCGATAAATTACCTCATCTATTTAATTTACATTGTTAATATCGTTAAGTGGATATCCATTGGCTTGTAAGGGGTTGATAAATATTTTTATTCATCTTTAAAGAATTCTGGATCCACTAAATATTTAATCGGTATGGGACGTTTCGCCGCGGCCGATTCGCCGCCGCCGTTTTGCCGCCACCGGTTCGCCGCGGCCGTTTCGACGTCAGGCCATTTCGCCGCCAGAACAATTTTAGTATTTGGAATAACATATGCGCCCATTACGAAGCTTTCTCTGTGGGTATTAAAAATTTTTAATTTTTTTAGAAAGATATTTTTTAAAGCTTATTTTGTACTTTTAGAAAATTAACATGGCAACGCTTATTTTTTATACTTCTAAAAAAATGTGTTTTTAACGCTGATGTTCTGTTCTTTTAGAAAATGTCCAAATAAGAATTTATGTACTAGTAATATATGTTTATTTATTGTATTACACTGTTTTAACAGTAATAGTAAAATAATACTAGATATTATCCATTATAGCCTATGTAAATTCCTAGTTGTCTAGGTAATAATTTTTGAATTAGCTACATTAATTCCGTTTTGTAATATCTTTGAGTAAACAAGACAAGGTTAATCGATTCTTGGAATTTTTTATTAAATTAGAGGGAAAGTTTAGATACTGTACCCTATAAAAAATAAACATTACCATATTAATTTTCTAAAAAACAAAATAAGCGTTAAAAAATATTTTTCTAAAATGATTAAAAATTGCTGTAAGACGCAATAGACTGCTGTTTTTTTTTAATACGCACAGAGAAAGCTTCGTAATGGGTGTATATGTTATTCCAAATATTAAAACTGTTCTGGCGGCGAACTGGCCCGACGGCGAAAGGGCTGGCAGCGAAACGGCCTGGCGGCGAAACGGCCGCGGCGAAACGGCAGCGGCGAATCAGCCGCGGCGAAACGTACTAGAGCCATATTTAATTACCCGAATTTTTTTACGTGGATGGTGGTTTGATAATTTATGAAAGTATCTATCACTGCGTGTCGGCTTTCTATAAATCTTAAAAGGTACTAAAAATTGATGTAGTGCTTCTTCTCCATGTTTTCAAATAACGAATGTGTCATCTACATATCTATATCAAACTAAAGGTTTTTTAGCTGCACATTTCGCAATGCTAATGTTTCAAATTTTTCATGTAAAAATTAGCTATAACACGACTAAGAGGGCTACCCATTGCTACACCATCAAGCTGTTCATAGAATTTATTATTCCACTGAAAATAAGTCGTAATAAGAATGGTTATATCCTTTGGAAAAATATAATCAATAGTTTCTTTTAGAGTGAAACAACATCAAAGCTGACTTCCGTTTTAAAATTCTGTATTTTTTCAAATGTAAGATGTTTTTCATGATTATATGTAACAGAAGCAACTGCACTAACGATAGGCCTTAAAGGAACATTAGGTTTATGAATTTTTGGTAAACCATATAGTTTTGGTGATAGAGCTTCAGAGTTAGATAGTTAGATCCTTATTTATTTCTGAAGGAATAGATGATTAACAAACTTTTTGTAGAATCTTTTGGTAGATCACGGCAAGTCTGTGGTTCCAACAGCTGTTCTAATTTAGTGTTATAGTCGTTCACATTTAATATAACAGTTGCATTACCTTTATCTGACATTATTATATTTTTATTATGTGTATAATCAAATAAAGCACGGCGTTGAGGAAAGGATAAGTTGCTCTTTGGAGGTTTTGATTTGCGTAATATGTTAACAGTTTTATATCTAACTTCATTCGCAGCATCAAAAGGTAACGATGTAACAGAATTCTCAATATTGGAAATTATGTCTTCAAAAGGTATTGGTGCTATCGCAAAATGTCCACCCTTTAAGAAAGTGCTTCAATAGTATCATCTCTTTTCAGAAAGTTTATAACCGTTTTTTTATCAAAATATTGCCTATTATATTGCTGTTTAAATAATTTATCAAATTTTGCTTTTTGACGTTTACATGAGATGTCTAAATTTATTTCCATTCATATAAAAGTTCATGAATCAATTTTAACTTATGCAGGTGAAATTAAAATTTAAAATTACGTACTACATTGTGTTTTCTCTGTAAAATAACACACATTTATTAACCAAGCTATTTATCTGTTAGGTTTAACAGGATTACTTTAATTGATGCCAAGTTTCTATTTGCGAATGCTTTTATCAATTTCAAATTAAACTTTTTCACAACTTTACACTTACATCATAACTTGATTCAATTTTGTTAAATTTGTTCTTGGACTATAACATTTTTCACTGTTAGCCTTCGACCGTTAGAGGGTGTTCTTGTCATCTTCAATGCAGCTTAACAATATTTAATTTGCTAAGGATCTAGTTTTTCTTTACTAAAATTCTATTTCACAGTTGGCTTTATACGTATATCAAACTGTCATATTAATAACAGACTTGTTTGCGTTTTCAATTTTTCAAATTTTATAAAATTGTTTCAACACCTTTAACCATTTTGCAAGATAATATCACTACTGACGAAGATAACTGTAAGTTTTATCGAAACGTTTAGATTAAATACACCATAAAAAACCCAAAAAGATAAATAATTTGTATATGCATGTCTTTATTGGCATAAATACAAAATGATAACATACTCTTTCCCTGTTTGCGCTGATACGTATCGTATCAGGTGCCGATAAGTAACGTTCTAGCACGCCGTTCATTTAATAATTAACATTTAAGTTATTCTGAAGGTTGGTTTAGCGGCACAAATGTGCTGCCAATTCCTTTTTCTTTTTCGCCGATGTGTAGTGTCAGGTGTAAAGTTGGCACGTCATATAATTGCTGGTAAATGCTCAACAGCACAAATACGTACTCATACAACACTAAAATGTACCACGTTTTCTCTTTGTGGTGTGCCAGGTGTGCAGTTAACACGCTATTCTAATTGGCACAAATACGAAATCATAGGGCACTAAAATGTGTCACCTTTTGTTTCGCTTGTGCTGATAAGTGGCGTGCTAGGTAAGAAGTTCGTATATTTAAAATTTCCGTTACTTTATAGTTTACTGGTAAATGCTCAACGGCAGAAATACGTACTGATGAACATTAAAATTCACCACCCATTTTTCCGTTTGTACTGATAAGTGGCGTGCTAAGTGCGCAGTTGGTACGCCATTTCATGTATTTAATATTTCGGTTATTCAAAATTTCTTGATAAATTCCAAACCACATGAAGCACTAAAACGTGCATTCCTCTTTTCCGCTTAGGCTATAAATGGCGTGACAAGCGTGAATTTGACACTCCAACTTGTATATTAAATAACTAAGATGGTTACTAACCAATTTTCTCCGGCACATAATAGCACAAATCTTTTTTGATAAAATCAGTATTTGTGTCGTTATTAGGTTGCCAACTTGACGGACATATCAGTAGGTCATGCTAAACGTGGCTTCAGTATTATACTATTAAACTGGTATGGTCGGCAGTTTTATGCACTAGAAATTTTTTATTACCGGGCATCCACTCCTGACGAGATTTCTCGGATATTGAAAACATTCTTTATAGATGAAGTTATTAATTTGTGAAATTACTTCATGCGCTCTGTTATGTGGATTTAAAACATAAAATTTCCACACCTCAAGACTGGCATTAACCACAAATTGATATTATTGGGTGACCTACTTCCTAATGGAAATTTCGGAAATTTCTTTCGTGCGTATTGTTAGCACTTTATTCAAAGGTGTAACCTGTAACAAGAGAAACGGTTTACGTAGTTAGTTAGCGTGTATACCTTTTCGTAACCTATGTTTAGTGAAAATGTATCTGATGATAATATTCCTTTACCCGTATGTTGCTTAACTCTAGAATACCAGACCGTCGTAATTTTTACGAGCGTCAGCCATAATCGAATGATATCCGCACTTTCTTAAAACTGCAGAGATACAGGGTTCTCAGTACCTTCCTAGCTGTGGTCGTAATGCGTGCTAGTGTCAACGGATTTTTGCTTTTCTGCGAATTGTGTCGTCTGGAGACATTTAGTGGTAAAATTTAGGAGAGTTTGGTATTAACGTCATAAACTTCACAAGTGAGACTTTCTATTTAGATCTAAGATTTTTTATTTAGAGCATCAACATGGCATCCAAAAAATAACTGGCGTTTAACCGAAGCAGATATATTGAAAGAAGTGGGAAAAATACTGACATAAGGAATAGGTGACGAATCCGGTAGTAGTTTCGAATCTGAGGAATACGTAGAAATGGAGACCGACAAAAATCGGAAGATATAGAAATAGAAGGAACATATAGACACGGAAGAAGTTGCCGAGTGTAAAATGGATATTTCTACTTCTGATAGTGATGGTAGGATAACGTTGATGGGGCATGGCCCCGATGTTATTAGTAGTGATAGTGAATCTGATAACACTCCATTAGTACAACTGGCAAACATCGCAAGAGAAGAAATAAGAATGGATATATTGATGTAGAAAACCCAGTTAGGAAAAATGGTCATAATAATGGGAAACTCAATCAGTTCAATAGGATATCTAAAAGGAATATAATATATTTGCGCTGTGCAAGTAAAGGTGCTCCGAGAGAACATCTTGAACCTGTGAACTGTTTCATCGATTTACTCAATAATGAAATGGTTGACAACTTTCTGACACATACCAATCCGGAAATACAACAAAAATCAGAGAAATGCCAAAAGAATGATCTTACTAGCTCTACGACTTGCCAGGAAGAGATATTAGCCTTGATTGGTTTGTTCAATAAAGTTTTATCGGGATTAATTTATGTCGCCACTATGTCGAATCCGCTTCATGTTTCTTCTGGATTATCTCAGATTTGATTAGAAACAAACAAGAACTCAAATAGAAACTGGTCCTTTCGCAGCTATACGAGAATTGTGGGATTTGCTTATAAAGATATGTAAGGAATCATGTACACCAAATGCATACATCAAAATAGACGAGCAATTATTAGAATTTCGGGAGCGTTGCGGATTTCGAATGTATATACCTAAGAATCCCACCAAATATGGCATCAAAATTGTGATGGTATGTGATTCTTCGACGAAATATGTGAAAGATAGTTCATATCGTGGAAAATAAATTCCCATTAACCAACTATTATGTGAAAACCCTAACTGCTAGTGTCCATGGTAGCAACATAAATGTAACCATGGACAACTGGTTTACCTCTGTATGGCTATAGGGTGAGTTATTACAGGATCTTTGTAACTTAATTGTAATAGGGGCCCTAAGGAAAAATAAAATGAATATTCCCCTGAAATTTTGAAAATTAATGGAAGAAAACTTCAATGTTCTGCTTCAGCAAAAAACTTTGGTATCATACATGCCGAAGAATAAGCTGGTTCGCTTATTATCAACAATGCACGAAGGATCATCATCAAATAAGGTCATGCACAAACCGGATATGATTCATTCCTACAACGCCACAAATGGAGGTGTTGACACCTTTGGTCAATTGTGCGGAAGCCTATGGCAAGTTTTTATATGCTGAACATTATTTCAGTTAACTCTTATGTTATATATTGTTTCAATAACTATCTACAAAACCAAAAACCATTCTCTTGCCGTAAATATTTGCTGAGTTGATCAAGCCGTGGTTAGAGCTCTGGAAAAATATGTCTTTGAGGCGAAATATCCGTGACATCATATGCCATATTCTCAAAGTAGATATTCCAACAATACTCCGGTCGAAGCTGAAAAACGGCGCACTATTTGTTTGTCTTTTGCCCAGTCGGTTGCGTCGAATGACCACCACAGTTTGTTCTATGTACAAGAGCTATATATGACATCGTGAAAGTTGTTGTATTAACTGCCTTGATTATGCTCAATGTATTACAGCTACTTCGAGTGAGTCAAATATTTGTTTCCCGACCTTACTTCGATTGATTTCTTCCTTTGGGGATTTGTTAAAGAAAAGGTGTATAAACTTAGACCAGCAACTGCGGAGGACATGAAACAGTAAACGGAGACTGCATGTTTGTACAGAAGAAAATGGTAATATCTTTGAGCTTTAATTTTTTTTATATTTGCTATTTGTTAATGTTTTTAAATTGTTCTACTTAATTCGGTTAATACTGCTTTGCGATACGTTAGTTTTTACCTTAATTTCTCTGTAACTCAATTTTGCATTTTTTCACAACATTTAAAGAAATTCTAATTCCATGGTTTTGTATATTTTCTGTGCTAAACATTTTTGGTACGATTTTTATGGTTTTAAACAGAAAGGTTTCTCGAAATTTAGTTATTTTAGGATAGCAACCTGGATTTTTACATTGGACTATGCAAACTTTATATTGCTGGAAAGCTTATCAAAAAAGTTTTTGACCATTTGAAAAAAAATGAGTTTTTGATATTTTTAATGTCGTGTTTAAAAAATCTCAGTAGGCCTAGGCTGATCAAGATGTTAAGTAAAACCTAAAACATGCAGTAAACATTCAGGAACCAAACGGCGTTATTAACTTTGACTTATTTGGAAGGTACGAATTTTTTAGCAGGCTCTTGCATTTCAAAATTCTGGCAAAAAAGCGCCACAAGAAAAATTACATGACTGGTAAAAAGATCAGGTGTAATTGATTGCATTCTCTTCAACTTAAATATTTTAGATTCTAGCGCTTCCGGTTATACCGTAAGTCGCCATCTACCTTGTTATTTTTAATGGAACACCTATATATATATATATATATATATATATATATATATATATATATATATACATATAATTTTGAATCTTTTTTATTGAAACTATACCATGCTCATGTATCACGGTTTTTGAGATAAAAATTATTTTCCGAAATCTCGACAGCTGGTTGACGTTCGCAAAATGAACTGTAACTCCTATTTGGATTGAGATAAAAAGTTAAAATCCAATTATGTTTGTAGTTTAAACATGCCTTTTTTAAAATAAAAATCTTAGTCAGAGAATAATGCCTAAATTTATACTTTTCAGCTAAAGTTAAAAATGTGAAGAAAATCGATTTCTTTAAATGGAATAACCTTTTTTTGTTACGTAATCGATAAGATTTACTACAAAGTGATATGACATGTTGTTATACCTAAATCAAACTTTCTTTCCAAAAAACGGAAAATTTTTATTCTTTAGCCATTATTTCGAGTATATGAATGATTGACGAGACATAATTTTTCAAATGTCAAGCTTTTAATGTTTGTGATTTAGTACTTATCCCTATTACCGCTAAAAGAGTGAAAATTGTTGACAATAACGAAAATAACGTTTATATAAGTCAAGAAATTCTTTATTTTTTATACATGGAAAATGCGACAAGATTCTTAGTAGAACTTCCACAATGTCGAACGAAAACTATCCACATTTACCTCCGATGACAAAAGGTAAATTTAGAAAAATAGAAGCAAATTTTGTGCGCTTTGGACGAATTGGTCAAGTATGAAATCGACCGAAAACTGTAGTTGATGATTCAGAGGGGGATTTGAATACTTTGGCTTTCGTTAACTTGTGTGAGGTGCTATATCTTGGAAGTAACGAGGAAGAGAATTTTTTGAGAAAACTTATTTGGTCGAACGAATGTATTCGCGTTACGGGATTTTTAACACGCATAACTACCATATCAGGTTTAGTTTCAATGTCTTTTGCCTTATGATGGATGATAGGTTCTCTTAAGTCATTTATGACGGCGTGTTAACGGCGGCGCGTTACCTTATTTTACTACGGACTGAGGTGGTAGATTTTCTTGACAACTTGCCTTTGAACTTGACAAGTGGTTGTTGGTATCAACTGAATGGAGCATTAGTCTATTGCACTCAGGAAGTATCCCAAGAACTCACCTTAATGTTCGAAGATAGGTGGATAAGGCGGTTAGGATCATGGAACTGGCCTGCAAGATCTCCAGATTTGACACCTTTGGACTTCCACCTTTGGGAATATATCAAGCATCAGGTCTACCAAACACCGTGAACATGAGGGAGGAATTAGAGGCGCGCGAGCAGCATTCGACAAGCAAAACCAACAACAGTACTGGAGGGTGTTTCTTCACGCTTAACATGATTGAATGCGAATGGCCACCATTTTTACATCCATTTCTTGTCTTTTGAAGTAAATGAGAATAGTTTTCGTTAAATACTGTGCAAGTTCTACTAAGTATCTTGTCGCATTTTCCATGTATAAAAACATATAAAGAATTTCTTGATTATTTTCGTTATTGTTATCCATTTTCACTCTTTTGGCAGTAATATTAAGGCACTTAAGGGATAAATATTAAATGACAAACATTAAAAACATTTGAAGCCATAGCAACCATTCATGTCATTCTCGAAATACTGGCTAATGAATTAAAATTTACTGTTTTTTGTAAATAACTCTAGAACAGTTTGATTTAGCTATAACAACATGTCATATCACTTTGTAGCAAATCTTATCGCCAATTCAATGACGTCAATAAAATTAAAAAAATTATTTTTTTTACATTTTTAACTTTTTTAATTTAGGCATTATTCTCCGGCAAAGATTTTTATTTTTAAAAATGCGTACGATAAAGGCATCTTTAAACTACAAACTTAATTGGATTTTAACTTTTTATCTCAAAAACCATAATATATATGGGCATGGTATAGTTTCAATAAAAAAGATTGAAAATTATGGTTCCCATCCAAAAATGCAAAAATATATATGGTGTTCTATTGAAAAGAATGGTGACTTCCGGTATAGCCGGAAGCGCTAGAAGTCTGAAAATATTTTAGTTGAAGAGAACGCAATCAATGATATCTTAAGAAAAACTAAATAACATTTTTCGGCTACCATCATCTACCCATCTAACCACACATGCTCATTATGCATATTAAATATGTCATTTCTGGTAAAGGTTGCCCCATTAGTAAAAAGAACATTACTAACAAAGTCATTGTCCCTTCTGATTTGTCTCAGCAGCCATTGGCAAAATTCGACTCTAGGTTCATAGTCTGTTTCTAAGATGGGCCAAAAGGGCTTCAGCTGTTGGTCTTTTAGTATTCACCTACAGGTTACCTTAGAAACTCCTGTTTGTAACGATAGTCTTTTAGTACTTATTCTTGGATTCTCTTGTACTAAATTTAAAACATTTTCTTCATTTTTCAATGTGGGTTTTGCTTCCACGAAATTGAGCAGCAAGTGAAACAGTTGAAGTTCCTCTGATCCGCCTATCTACTGCCAGAAACTATTAGGAACAACGCGTCTTGGATATTTATGAGCATATGTTCTCAGAGCCTTTTCAGACCCGTAGTATGAAATGCATGTCAGCATATTCAGAAAATGTGTATGTTACCATTTTTGTATTTGATTATTAACAATAATAAGTAATAAACCTTAGTTTTGTATCGAATTATAAATTTTGACAACTACACCGAGTAACAGGAGCCTATTAAGACCCGGCGAGTATTTGTAACATTGAGATATCAATAATTTTTAATTAGTTGTAGTTTTAATACACAGGAAGCTCTAAACTATTATGAACACTACCTATTATGAAAATTCATTTTTACGGAAAACCTGTAAACTTACTGTATCTCATTTGAATCATATCTTTTCAGTTTCTATTTCGTAAAATAAAACTGCATTTAATTAATAAATTGCTTTCGTGTATGTGTAAATTAAATTTGAAATATCTCGAAAATGGAATGCTCTACAGAGATGCGAGTGATGAGAATGAAGCTCTAGCTCTTGATTCTGATCCTTTTTTTATGCAGTCGTATCCTCTGAAGTTATAAGACACGCTTTCTCTAAGATGGTTCTCTTGTAAATAGAGGCAGAAAGGAGAAAGATTAGACATTAATGTTTTTATTTCGGCATCGTGAGCTTTAATACCATTACATTACATCTTTAAAGATAGTGGATAAAATCAATAAATAAAGGTGTTGATAAAATAAAAACACGTTAACTAATAAATAACATATAAATAAATAGATATGGACTAATATGCACTGCGTGATTAGGTAAAGTAGAGAAACTTGGACATACTTGAGACAAACAAACACTATTATCACTATTATCATAAATTACCTATCACAGGCTATTTATCACACGATATTTCAGTTGTTAGGGTCTTTCCCTTACAACTGAAGTATTTGCCCAACACATAAATGATAATGAATCATGAGAAACCGCCCCTGAAGCGACAGTTCAAGGAGACCCCGACACTATTAAATAAACTAAATTCAGTGCCAAACACATTTTTCGCTGCTGTTGAAAAGGCCAGAAAGCGATTAAATCAAGTAGTAGCAATTTTAGCATCTCCAGAGCACATTGATAAACGGAAATATATTGAAGCAGTGAAACAGCAGAAACAAAACAGAAAGGAGCAAATAGAGTTTGCGAAACAAACTAAACACATCAGAACAAAGATACAGACCATAAGAACTGCTATAAATAAAATAAAGTCGTCCTATGTTGAAGTTATTTCCGATTTTGTGTCTGTCTGGTGGGTCATGGTTTGCATATGGGCCATCTCATCCAGAGTCTGGAATGTTTGGTTCGCTTTTTGAAAATTGAATTTCCTTTTTTCAAGAATATGTTTTATTTTTGGTTAAACGAAAGTATTTGTATCATTTATGTATATATTCACTTAATCTTTATCGTATTCTTGGGTTAGAATTCTTTTAAATTTTTATGCTATCAATTTTCGAAATAATTATCCACGACTTGCACCCTATATAACTGAAAACAAACCTTATCGTAAGGCATATATAGTTTTACCTCCAACCTTGCAAATAAAATAAAAACGTATTATTTAATTTGGCTGTTCACAGACTACTAGAACAATAGTAGTTTACGTAACAAGTCCCGAAAGTGGTCTTTTACTGGACGAGTAGACAAATTCCAGGGCGAGCCACAGGCGAGTCCAGTGAAAGCTTTTCGGGACGTATTACGTACAATACTTTTATTAAAGCAGGCACAGTGTCGTACCGTAAACATAATATTATTCAGTTTACATCTTTATAACTCTTTATTAATTAATTTTAATCATTTTTGTAACAATCGTAAATTTTTTATTTACAAATATACACAGTATTTTTGAATAGTCATATTAAACGGACAATTATTAGCATTACTTATCGATAGGTAAACATGATATATCAAAATTATGCGTTGACGTGCGATTTTTCGATCTACTTAATTTCTTTGTTTGAGCTATCTCCTCAATGTAGCGTTCAGCAACTTGAAATGAACTTTAACCACCACGTCGTCTTAAGTTTATGATGTCAGCACCTTCATTAGCTAGCAAAGTCGCCAAAATACGCCTGAAACAATGCCCTGTGTGTTCCTTTGGATTTGGAAATCTCAAAAATGTAGCGATTTTGGAAGGAGCATTAGCTACAGTATGTATGCCTATAGGTTATTTATCACATTTTCCTTTATTGTAATTAATAAAGAGTCGTTGATGAGGAACGTTGGTCGGGCGTAGCGCAGTATACTTCCGATACAAATTTTGTTCTTTCTCCCCATTAACAATGAATGATCTTGAATTGTTTGTTTTGGTGTTTGGAATTTTAATCAAAAGGATCTTTTTTTTTTGTTTCTTCTCGTCGACATGCTCCAGTATAACCCATAATCAACAAAACTTTAGTCATTAGATATTGTTCGTCTGAAGCTTCTACTAACAACTTGTCGATATCCTCTTTATTAAGTACTCTCGACTTCTTTGCTTTATACCCTACGGATTTTTTCTTCATAAACGTTAATTTAAAATATCTGCTTATGTCGATATTTCTTCTGGTTCGTAGCATGGCCTTCAGCATCAAATATAAACTCGAAGACGATTTCAGCCTATCTGATTTTTCTGACCAATATACCAAAAACACATTCTCACAAATGCTTATCACCTTCATTTCCAGGTACCACTTTTCAAAAATTTGGTATGTTTGTTCATATCGTGTTTGGGACGGTAATAAATTAAACATTGCTTTGTTGGTCGTCTTAGCAATTTCATCATTTTGAATATCCATTTTGTAATAAATGTCACGTTTTCAACTGAACGTCAAAGTATGTCAAGTTATTTTATATTATATTTTATATTATTGTAGAAATCAATTGAACGCTATCTTAAACTAACTATTTCATTTTTTTTTTCATTAAAGATAGCCATGAAAGTAAATAAAAATGAGTCCGGTAAAACCTTTTACCTACGACCACTGTAGAAGATAGGTAAAAACACACGACACCGCCTCAGTAAATAGCTCATTACTCATGGTAAACAAATCGCACAGTTTTCGTAAATAAAACGCACAGTTTGAATATATTAAAATTTATACGTAAAAGTAGGCGGATCATTTAATAATTCCGCAAGTAAGTCATGACTAGAGAGCGGATTTTATGCAAACTGCATATTGCTTATATTTTATAGTACAACCCACGCGTTTCGGTTTTTATACGAATTGCATTAATTATAATTATTTGGCACTAATTAGTTTTTACATATTTTGCATATTGGGTCAAATACTGCATATTTGGCCAAATACTGCATATTTTGATGTTTTACGCATATTTTGCACTTTTTTTGCATAATTTAACATTTTTTTTTCAATTTTTGCGTTGAAACTCAGGTTATGAAATATTTTCGGGACTCTTGTTCAAAGTTATAAATTTTTATATTCTTTTAAAATAAATTTCTTTAAAAGGTGGTGTCTAACATCGGCACGTAGTTGTTTACTTTTAATTATTGTCTGAGTTGACAACTATCCTAAATCCTAATACTTCCGGATTGCAAAGAGGTAATACGGTTTTTTGTTGAGTGCTTCTTAAATTTTTGAATGGAAAGAGTTGATGAGTAAAATATACATAGTTAATCCCTAACATCCAAATGACCTTGCTTAGTGGAAAAACCATATTTTAAAATAAGGAATAATATTGCCCATTCCTTTTTAAAACGTGCAAGTGAACAGTAGTGCAGACTGCAGAATTTAGTTTTCGAATTATATTTAACATGCCAAAAGTAAAGAATAATGTAGTTCCAGTATGGATAAAAAATATCCCTGCACTCCGAATGGACGGTGAAAAGGTGTTTTGTACAGCATGTGGAAAAGCGGTAAGTGACAATTCAGAATACTGTTTTAAAATATTTTTAAACACTGACAACAATGAACGAGACCTTTAGTGAATACAGAGCAGGTATTAGTTTTCTATTCAAACGTTGTATTTAAATGCATCGTTTTATAAGATAACGCGGGAAATATTTAAAATACAACGATGAAACCTAATCGATTATGTTTTGATTTATTTTTAAATTGGGAATATTGGTTTAGATCGCATGCGAACGAAAATCCCAAATTACGCAACACATTCAGACCGCTCTGCATAAGGGAAAATTAGAAGCACAGAAGAAAACCAAGCTCTCTCAAACATTTCTGCGAGAATCTTTACGTGGTGAAACATCCAAAAGAAACGACCAAGTAGAATTCAATTTTGAATTATGCAGTGCTCTAGCTAAGGGTAACATTCTCTTAAAAAAGCTTCACAGCCATACTTTTAGATCTTTTTTAGAAAAAAATTAGTAACAAGGAAGTGCCAGATGAAAGCACACTTAGAATAAATTATGTTAATGGGGTATATCTTGAAACCATGCTACATATAAAAGAAATTGTTAAAAATAAATATTTCATAGTAGATGAAACTACAGAATGTCGTGGATGTTATATTGCAAATTTAATGTTAGATTATTTAAGCGAAGAACAACCTGCCAAATCATATTTGATTTCTTGTAAAGTACTTGATAAAACCAATAATGCAACAATAGTTAGATTTGTAAATGAGACTTTCATGCAGTTTTTTGTTCCCGATATTGTTCCAACAGATAAAATTATTTTGATGCTTTCTGATGCCGCACCATATATGGTAAAGGCTGGCCAACAATTGAAGGTATTATACGAAAATTTAATTCATGTAACATGTTTGGGCTCATGGTATAAATAGAGTAGCCGAAGCAATTCGAAATGAATTTCCTTTAGTAAATAGTTTAATAAGTAGCGTAAAGAAAGTATTTATAAAGGCTCTACCACCAGAACCTGTAATTACGCGTTGGGGAACGTGGCTAAATGCTGCTCTTTTTTATGCAGAAAATTTGGAAAATATTAAGGAATTAATTTTGTATTTGTCTGATAATTCAAGTGCTTGTATCAATCGGTTTTAAAGAAATCAGAACTTCGCAATCAATTAGCATTTATAAAAGCACATTATTATTTTGTAAGCCGGACTATTTGTAAATTGGAAACGGAAGCATTGCCACTTAACGCATCGATAGAACTAGTAAATAATATTCAAAAATTAATTTATACTGCCCCAGGAAATACTGGCAAAATTATTTCAAATAAATTTAAAGAAATTTTACCAAAATATAGTGGTTATCAGCTGTTAACTAAAATTAAAAAAATTTTGACTCTGGACGATAATCGGGAAGATCTGGATGTACAATTAGATTTGTCCATATTAACCGCATTAAAAAATGCACCTATAACGTCTGTAGACGTGGAAAGAAGTTTTTCCACCTGTAAATATATACTTTCTGATAGACGTCAAAATTTTCTACCAGAAAACATAGAAAAGCATATAATTATAAATTGTTTTGCAAATCAACGCAATGAAGCATAGGAGTATTAAGTACCTATAATTTAAAATTTATAATACTATATGAACACAAATTATTTAGATAAGGGGTGGCCACGGTAAACAAAATCACTATCTTTAATAGGTTCAGCTTGTTGTTGGTTCTACATGCCAATTAAATGTCCGTTTTGATTTGAATCAATCATGCAAAGTACGTTCAGAATTCCAAAGCCACTCTTTGTCTAAATAATTTTTGTTCATATGGTAAGTATATTATATTATTATTAATACGTATTATGTTAATTACATATTATTTTTTAACTAATAGTTTCAATTTTTTATGTAAATACTTTCTTGTAAAAGTTTTTTGCATATTATGTATTAAATTTTTTTTTATTAAAGATGTAAAAATCACATTTTTTATTGGTAGTTTATTTTACATATTCCGAAAAAATAATGCATATTTTCTGCTTATTTTACAATTTTTAAGTGCATATATATGCACATATTTTGGCATTTTATAATGCATAAAATCCGCTCTCTAGTCATGACACTTCATGATCGCGCAATCGCCCGTTAGCAGCGTAGACATAGCTACTGTCAAATTCAAAATAATACAAACAAACTTTTTAAATAATTATTATAATGTTTCTAACGTTAATTAAAAAAACGTAGTAGTAAATAGAACGAATTATATCCTATATGATCATCAAAGTTGTGAGACGTATATCCTCTATAATTTTGTAAAATTGTTCGAAACAAAATTGTTCAAAAATCTAAAGATGCAGTAATATACAGGGTATCCCATTTGAAGGAATGAAGTACCTGTCATAACTAGTTTTTAGATCTCTTTTTGTCACGTGCGTAATGTTTCCATGAGTGCGTAATTGTTTTACAACACGCATTACGTACTATACCTACTTTACCTACGACCACTGTAGAAAATAGACAAAACACACGACACAGCATCAGTAAATAACTCATTACACACGGTAAACAAATCGCAGTTTTCGTAAACAAAACGCACAGTTTAAATATATAAACAAATGAAAATATTACAATGTCGTATGAATCGACAAATTGAGATACTTCTAATATATTTAATAATTGTACAGTAACCATAAATAATTATTATAATGTTTCTAATGTTAATTAAACCAACGTAGTATTAAATAGAACGAATTATATCCTATATGATCATCAAAATTGTAATTATGTAAAATTGTTCGGAATAAAATTGTTAAAAAATCTAAAATGCAATAATATACAGGATATCCCATTTGAAGGAATAAAGTACCCTGTCACAACTAGTTTTTACATATCTCTGTATACATGAAACGAACAACAACTAAAATAAAAAATCAACGTCATTTACAATACCTGATAATAATGAAAATATTAAAATTAGTCCATTCTGTATATGGTCATAGACAAAGTATAGTACGCAATACGTATTGTAAAGCAATTACGCACTTCCATTCCTGCCTAATATGCCTTTTACATAACTTATTAAGTAATATACTATTAATCTACATTAGATGTACCTAACGTCTCAAACAAAATTTTCATATCAAGTACCATTAATTAAAACATAATGTAAACTTTAATTTACCTTCATGTACGTAAAGGAAATGTTGTTATTGGTTCAGTTAATTTAATTTTCTGTAACTCATGATTGAGTAGGTAATTACATCAACATTGATATATGAAATCGATCTCCTAATTTAACCGACTGTAGGACATGTTTAATAGTTATGTAGAGGACGATTATTAAATAAATTATAGTATGAAAAATCAAAGAGCATAAAATTTAAAATAATTTTTTTACATAACCACCTATTAATTGATCTTATAAATTAGTAGTTTAAAAGGCAGAGATTTACAGTAATTAATTACTGAGTAAAGTAAAACAGTTGCAGAATAAATCACTTACAAGGTTTGAAACTAGACCGTTGTTATTTAATTGTACAACTTTTTATATGCGTTCAGCTATATTCAGTAGTAAGTATAAAATAAAAGAAGAATCATCATGGGTCACCTACTTTGACGATAATAGCATAAGAAGCTGTTCATTTATAAAGGCTACATTTGATAACTGGTCCAGTTTAATGGATTAAAATTATACTAATTTCTAACATAAATTGTAGCTAAATAGATTTCCGAAGCATTGGATATAAAAAATATATGTATTTAAAACAAGAAAGGTTTGGCAGTCTTTATTAACAATGACTATTTTTATTTGGAGAAAGGCGAAGAATGCACATTTACACAACGTTAAACCTAAAAACCTTCACTTTGAAATGTGCATTTCAATGAATAGGTCTTCCGTGAATATGATAATGTGATCTTTATTGCTACATGAACACAATATTTGATAATTAGATACATATTTATTAAACGTGTACATCATTTCGCTCTTTCGCTCAGGCATTCTAATTATTTCAATTTTCACTTACGCGGTCAATATTGTTCACCTATCATTATAGATTGGGTAAGTACAAATAGAGAGACGTCTATGATTAAACTAAATTGGTTTTATAAAATCGAAAATCAAGACCAGCTTTTTATGAATGTGTATGAATTTGATTGTGCATTCACTTTGTATGAATATGGGTGATGAGAAGAAAGAAGAAGGCAGGTCAGTTTACAAACGATTTCTCAATCCACTGCTCAAATCCAATCGCTTTTAAGATACATATTTAAAGTTTTGTGTAATTTTAGAATTGAGTACCGTAAACCGGGTATATATGGAACGATTTTTACACATTTTTCTAAATAATTTCGCTTGTGATTGGAAAAGTATAATTTTTTTTTTATTTAGGCGGTTTGGAGATTGTTTATATATATAAATTATAATACTGTGAATGGACCAGAGGGCCAAATTGCTATTTATTTTTAAAATAATTCACTGTTCCATATAACCCCATATGTTGGGGATATATGGAACAACAACATTTTTGGACATAAAACACTTATAAATTTTATACTGACCTATATAATTTAGATGTATAACCTATATGGAATGATACTAGACCTAAAAAAATGACAATTTTGAAATAAAACTTGTTAATTATATAGTGTCCTATAAACCTCTATGGAATGATTATAGGCAAACATAGGGAGTTAAATCTTTCCAACAAAATCTCAAAATGAAAAACCGGAATTTAAATAAAATTTTATTACAAAGAAAACGTTCTTATAAACAAAAATACACTCTTTTATAAAACAAAAAATAAACTCTCGACATGAATAATGTATTATAATAAAATATCTTGTTCAAATGTGCCTCTGTAACTTTTAGGAGCTGAGAGACGAAATTTAATTTGCTCTAGAGGCACTGTATTTTTGTTGTTAGGAAATGTCAGGAAAAATAAACTTATTTTTGTGTTCTTTGAGACTTCGTAGACAATTAATAATAATGCTCTTCTCATCTCTTATTTCTACTACTTCTGAAACAAATTGCTTAGAAGTCTCTTTTTTGGTTTTAGCAATTCACAAATCACAAAACTGCCAATAACAATATCACAAATCTGTTGCACATGAACTTTGAAGTTTCGTTCAGTCTGAGGTTTGGCTTTAGTCTCATCAGATTCAGTTTCTATTTCTGAGTTGTTATCTTCACTACTTCCAATGCCTTCTTGAAGTGACACTTCAAGTTGGGTATTCTCGGTTTCAATATTTTGAATGTCTTGTAGATCTGATGGTGCAGGTGCATTCGAGATATGTAAATCTGCCAAAGAGGGTTGGCAAATATGAGTGCTATTTGGTGGTAAGAATACAAACGCAATATTGTGTTGTTCGCATTCTCTGATAACTCGTCCAGACAAATGGCTTTGTAGATTGTCACTGACAATCACTAGCTTTCCCTCTTTGTCTCTAAAATAATGCAATGCAACTTTGAAGAACCAATCTTCAAATATTGCACCATCAAACCGCCCATTTGAGGAACGGTTGTACAGAGTGCCAGTTGGTCCACCTTCCAACCACTCTGTGTATAGATTTTTCGATTTATATACGACGTATAAAGGAAGCAACTGTCCATCTCCAGTAACAGTAAACATTATTGAAGTAGACGACTTTGAGTTATCCAAAATTCTCCTGGCATGTTTATTGCCCCTCTTCATGTAGACTTTCTGCTTACCAGGATCATCGGTAGTATTGGTCTCACCGTAATTGATAACTTTTTCTGGTGGAACAGTCTGCATAGTAATTTGAAGTTCATCAAAGTATTTGTTTATCATTTCAGGTGTTACTTTAGCTCGACTACGTTTAATGTTTTCTGAATTTCTTTGAGCTAGCTCACGATTCCGACTCAAAGATGCTTTAATCCAGTCTTCGCCAGGCACGTTGTCTTCAAAACACCTAATTATTACACCTTTACGATTTAAATATAGTTGAACGAATTCTTTGATGTCTTGCTTTGTAAATGGGTACCCATAATTTGCTGCCGTTAGCATGGCCTTTGAGACATTTCGTTCTTCCGTAACACTTAACACAGTTGGTTTTCCAAGTTTATCAGAATATGTGCCCCTATATTTATGGTAGAGAGTAGTTTTTAGCACTCCATACAAGTCAGCAGCTTGCCCAAATGACATGCCACGTTCCAGAATTGCCTCCAGACCCAACTCTATATTTTCTTGATTGTAATTTCTACGATATTTTGTTCCCAGAACATGTCTGTGTTTACGCGGCATCGTTCTATATATCCCATGTGAACGACCAAAATATGTAAAATTAAATTTTTTGCCTTTTGTGATTAATTATTGAATTCAACAAAAGTCGGAATATAATGTTAAGGTTATGTTATAAAATAAAGTTCATTGGGGTTATAAGTTACCTAGCTTCACAAGAGAGCTACAAAGGAGACTATTCAACATATCTAAATATCGAACAATTATATTTTATAAATATAACCGAATAACAAACTTACTGTTTGAATATTTGCTGCTTTGACAGGCTAGTGCCATTTGACAACTCAGTCAACTCAACATACTGAAAAAAAAAATCACTAGATGGTTAACCACTGTTAAAATATCGCGGTATATTTGAAATGTCTACCTCTTGTACCGTATAACCCCGGTTGTTCCATCCCGGTTTACGGTGCCTTCCAATAACCATTTTTTGTGTGATTTGTTTAGATAACATAATACAAATTTCGTTTAATAGCGTTTAAGATAGTGCAACAATACAAATAATTACTTTAAGAATTGATAAGAATGAATGTTTGGCGGATTTTTAAGACAATAGAATATGATCCAAAAATAACAGTGATACTCTGACTCAATAAATCAAACACTTATCCAGAAACTTGTTGGACGATTTAAGTATATGCACTTAACCTCCAGGAATATTGATTCTTCAACTAAAATTAGTCCAAATTTAACCGTTGACAACAGCTTATAATCAAATATAAACGCCTGTACTATCGGCACAAAATTATATAAATTATACAAATATATTATACAGAATACGCACAGAAATCATTAACTTCAAAATTATCATACCACAGCAAAGGAACCGTTTATTTAAGTACACATAGAAACAATTTTAATATAAATGTCCATTGATCGAGTATAAAAATGAATCAAGCGCAAGTTGCTTAGGTTATCATAATCAAAATGATTGATTTTGGATGTATGCAAAATAAACATTAATTAAAATTGTAGAAAGTGTCCATTTTTTAATGGAGTAATTCATTAATAACAAAAAATAATAATAATTCAGTCTTAAAAGGAGGAGTGCCATCTTCAGACAAATCTACAGAATATGTACAAAGCAACAAACATTTACAACAGTAATCACATACTTCCATCTATATTTAACTAACAAATTAAATATATTAAATTAAAATATATAAACATTGATGAAAACAATTACAATACTAATCACAAATAGTCACAAATCTACTTGATATATATAAAGTGTATGTAACGTCTTAATAATAAAATCACATTTCTTAATCAGTGAAAAAATTGTTGCACAATTATTACATCAAAACCTTTCTTTATATGCTTTTATTTGACTCCTCACGAAATTGATTCCCTCCTGCCCTTCATAACAGACGTTAATAACCCTTCACCCTCAGAATGCATGTTTTTTCAACACAAAAAATTAATGTTTCAAAGCTTAAACAAACTAAATTGATTTGTCCAAATTTAAACAATTCTACCTCTCCTTTTTATAAAATTTTTTTTCTTTTAATTAAAAGTGCAAAAGTTACTGTAATAAAACCGACAATTAGGGAACACGCCCCTAATGCAACACAACCCCATCCTGGTCACGAGGCATCACTCTGTAACGCCCCTCCTGGTACCCTATTTTGAAAAGGGTAATTTGAACTTATTTGCAATAATGCAAAATCAAGGACCAAACAATCGCTAAGGGATTTATCTTGACTTAATTGACAATAATGTCACTACTACTAAAATTAATTGCCTGCCTTACTTAGACTTTTCGGGCAATAATTAAAACATTAGCATTTATTTACAAGTCTGATATTTTATTACTCGCAAACCTCAAACCTGATGAAAGGAAGTGGCCGTCTTGTGTTGGGTACGTTACGCTATCTAAATGAGATAGTCTGGATGAGATACGTGTTGTATAATGCGGGCAGCTAAAAAAATGAAACTACTTAAATTAAAATCAAAGAACTTGGCGCACCGGTGGTTCAGCGCGTTAATCTACTATTGTGGGAAAGAACCACCAATAAAACCCACTTTATTCATAAATAAGCAATTGCACAAGCACATTAATAAATCAAATAACACTATGAAAACAATGAAAGGGTTAAATATATAACAAAACACCATTAAATCATGTTAAAGTGCGTACAAAATATAACATTAAGAGAAAATGAATAAAAAGCAGTTTAGTTACACAGAAACACAATAAAAATAAAACATATAGTCACACTTACAATTAGGTCATAAATAATCAAAACAAAAATCATAATAAAAATCGTAACACCAAACATGTGGCCCTTTTTAAAAACCAATCATTCCGGACTTCAAGTAAATAAGCGCATAAAATAATAAATCAAATCACGGTACATATAAAATACAACAACCGTAAAATTGCACAGGTAATAAGATAAATGCGAGGATCAAAAGAAAACAGACAAGAAATTTAAAAATTACTCAATTGTTCAGTGACAACCAAAGCACAAAATACACAAGTCACATTGTAATAAAGCACATACAAAAGAGAAATCAGCTCGCAGGCAAATAATTCAACTTCAACAAACTGAAATAAAAACTCATTAAAACAAAGCCTTAACATCGTGACCGTCTGACCGATCTCAAACAAGTTTGAGTGCGTTAGCAACATATCTCTTTCTCACCCTCTCTAATTCTCTCTCTCTCTCTCTCTCTCTCTCTCTCTCCGGTTACACATCCACCTATACAACAAATAAAAACAATAAATATAAAATTCGATGTGTTTAATGGTCTGGCTTGGGAGTGTGTACCAACAGGCAATTTGCCTTTTACGATTAATAACCTGGGGCGTCCTATACCCATTCACCATCCACCTTTACAGCATTATAAATATAAACAACAATCAACAATGCTAATTCACACAAATACCAAAGGGAGAGCCCTTTACTGTTCTTTTATTTTAGCAGATTTCAGCTTAATGAGTCCGCGTACGAATAAGATACCTTTGCAAGACCATGTTTGGCATTTAATATGTTATTTAGACTGGTAAAACTACTTGCTGCGAGCATTCAGTTATATAAAAATACATACTTACACTAGAATAAATATTCCCTTAATTGATCACAGGAACAAATCGTTAATAGACGCGGTTTAACCCCGAAATAAAAGACAACTTAGTGTTGGCGAATGCACACGCAAGAATTATTTTTAAAGTTAACCGTTTACAATAAAGGGATTTAATTAACCCAATAATCGATCTGGCTCTATTGAAAAGCTCGCTGTAACTCCCTTTCCCCCGATCCAAACATAACTGTATCTACTCTCGAAAAACCACCCCCGTCTTTCAAAAGTAATAATAAAAAAAAACAAGAAACCCTAACTTATGTTGGAATAGTTTCATAGTAATTGTTGCACATCTTAATTTTAAAAATATGCATTCGTCTGTAACAAACTTATATTTATGGGTCTCGAGTTTCTCAGTAACAAAGATACCTTTTCATCGTGGCCCGTCTCGCCACAATTAATCATTAGACCAACGACATTTTCACATCAAGAGCGCCCATAAGAAAAATTCCAATGATTTGTTACGCCCCTTCCGTCAAGCATATTTAAGCGTGCACCTGCCACTCACCCCCTAACATGTATTTACATACATATTAGTTGCAGACAATCCTACATTCCTTAGATAAAAATATATAAATAAAAATATTTTGAAAACATTAGTAAATTACAACGTATTATCAAGACACTAAAAATCCACTAATTATCTTTTCTATCGTGGTAACAATGACGATTTGATAAACGTTTATTATAATAAGAAAATAATAAAATTTTCGCGATCCGCTACGTACAATATTGCTGAAAATTATCATCCCTACACAAACGTTTTTAAAATCCCCGTATGCGCCTGATTTAATTAACCTTTGTAAATTTTAATTATGTAATGTTTGGTTCTTAATTTGTTAGTTATATACAGATGTAAGCATTTGATTAGTATTGTAACCCTTTGATGCTTATACGTATTTTATAGATTTGTTCTGAGGATGGCCATCCCTACTTTTGGGTAATTTGTTGACCCAACCCTGTAAAGTTTTATACATGCAGGATACGTGGGTTAAGACTGAATTATTGTTATTTTTTGTCATAAACATTAATCAGTTTGCACTCGTATGAATGTACCTTAAATTTAAAGAACCAGATACATAATAATTCAGGTGATGATTCTTCAATTTGAATTGAACATGTCAACAATAAATTCTCTCACATAATTAAACGTTTTCAACGAAATTATTTCCAAGGTATTCGAATCAAAACACATTTTTCAATGTATTTCAATCAAAGTATTTCCAATTAAGTTAAACCCCGAAACTTAGAAGCGTTTCAATTAAGTAACTGAAATAATAGCATTCAAATTTTAAGTGAATATTGTAACCTAAAAAAATAACCTCAAAAGAAATAGGTTAGAAATTAATAATCTCTGAGAGGGTAATAGCAATACCTGCACCACGGTTACTTGAAATAAATGAGTGGCAGACGTTAAAATTACAAAATGCATGTACGTCAAAAAGATAATGAATGGAACCAATCATGAATTTAGCACACGGTTTTGATTAATCATTGACTAAAATGTGCCTCCTCGAAAAGATAAAAAAGTCGTACGACAACAATCCTCTTTAAACAACTAAGAAACTAAGAATACATCCGACTATGGTAGCAATTTAAAAGATTTATGATTGTATTTAACATAAATGTCATGCTATATAATTATCATAAAAACTGTTCTTTTTACAAAATTGTCAAAGGTGAAATTAAGCGAACTGTAACAAAATATGTATGTAATGATGTTGTAGATGTAGATCAAATACTGAAATAAGTAAATCAATGAAAACTTTAATCTTTCATGCATTAGTTTAAAACGTATCATTTATTCTTAGAAAACTGAAGGATTTTTGAGTGCGGAACAAATCTGGTAATGTACGACATCTCCAGGTGTCTCAGGAGACTTGAATTATTGTTATTAAATTTACGATTATTTAACAACATTGATGTCAAATTGAATTTTTTGAACACAATATAATCAGAATTGAAAAATGTACAGAAACAAAACAGGAAGCATTTTAAGTGACCAATGAAGACAAAATATGTCGAATCATAACTTATGCTTGTAGAATTAATTTAAATAATACAACGTAAAGCACTAGGACTGCATGCATTTAAATTTTAATGTAATAATCAGCAGCATGCTGATCATACGTTAGCGTTTTACGAAGAAATATTGCTTTGTGCTCTGAACTATGGCTTTTACAATAAATAACAGATACAGTAATACTTTAACATAACATAACGTTTTTCATTCCATACATTTTTCACTTCTTTATTTATTGACTGCTCCATTGACTGCCAGCATTCAAAGCGACACAGTTAACTTGGTTTTATCGCAGGTTTACACAGTGATTAGAATACATTTCATATTCATCTTTGACTTATTTAAAGAAAAACTCTTCGACAATAATTATTATAACCCCGAATTGTTTGTAGTAGTGTTTTTCATACATTATTTTTTTGCATGAATTATACCTTCTTTATGAGGGTATACAATGGAAGTCAAAAGGGCAATTTGCATACCCCCTAATTATAAAGAGATTTTTCCTATTAAAGCTGATGGTTTGTTCCATAACATTTCTTGAACTTTGCAACAAATGTGTAAGTCCACAGTAGCTATTCATTTAAAAGTTAACACACTTCAAAGATGCGGAACATGTAAGAGTGAATATTATCACATTCTGGGGATAAGTTATTGTTAAATGGCGAATGCGATATATAAGATAATTTTTGATTGTTTATTAACAGAGTATTACCGTAGTTTCGCATCACATTTCGCAAGAAACTTGTTAATTGTTAAAATAATGTGCGACCTACATAAAGCAAGTTGGTGGTATGAATATTATTTAACATAAAAGATATTAATACGCAAAAACCGTATGTATTAAGCTTTATGCATCAAATATTGAAGGTCGACCGAAGTTAAAGTAAAGTTGAATTATATTTCATCGAGATTTGTCTAAGTAATAATAAACGATGTATCTTAGAAATTTGTAATTAAAAAAAAATCATTTTTAATCATTATACATACATTCGACCTCATTTCCATGTGTGTATACGGGTATGACAAGGAGGTAAAGTCGCTATTTGGAATAGTACAGCTTCTGCAACCTACTTTAAATATTTTTATGTAAAGTAAATAGCTTTTCCTACTGCTACAGATTTCAGTTAATAGAATTCACTTAAAATTATTGTTCATAACATATTGTAGCATAATTCTGGACAAAGGATATCGAAACCGTCACAAGTAACGCTATTGTTATATCCACAATATATTCAAAAGTTCCATAAATAGTTTAATCACATACAGTTTTCGTATTTTGAAAAACCTAAATCGATATAAAAGTAATTAAAAATTATTATTAATTTTATTAAATACATAAATAAAAAGTTTACCTCGAGTAGGATTTGAACCTACGGCCTGTACTTTGCTAGAGTACCGCGCTAACCAACTGCGCCATCAAGGTTCAAGCCCCAATCGATGAAAATTTTGTCTTTATGTATGTAAAACTGATGTAAAAGTGTTTAGAATGTTACTTAGGCCACTAAAAAAGTAGTTAAATTCTAAGCGCAAAAAGTAATATTTTCTTTATATTAAATGGTGATATGATAAATATTAATTTCATACTCAATCACAGTTAATTATTTTATTTTAATTAAACCACAGCGCTTTTGAATCTAACGTTGTGTTTCGGATTTCCTGTTGTGCCTACCATAGTTGTGTTTGGAGGTTAAATAGGGAGGGAGTTCAGCGTTTTTCTGTGAGTGTGAAAAATTCAGTGCACATACCGCCGCTCACACTGGGTTAACCACTACTACAACCTCAGTACCACCTAATCACGTCTATAGTCCCGTATGCACAATGCAAACGAAGTACAGAAATATGAGCTTTGAAGCTTATAGAAACTCGTTAGCGTTACTAGAAAAGCTATATAAGATGAGTGAGATCTGTAAGATATCACTTTGGTACCGAAAATACCGATATTTTTGGAAAGACTGAACGATATTGTTAAAGATTCTCAATTTTCTTCTATCATATAGATTATAACATTTACCTAGAGTTTCAATCCGGCCAATGAAATCAATTATCGTCCGAATGTGCCAGTAGTTATCTTAACGTCTTCAAAACTCTTATGCCCTGTCACGGTCATGTAAAAAGAGAACGACTATTGCGTTGTATAAAACTAATTTTAGTCAATATTTATGTTAAAATAAACGTGATTAAAAATTACGAAACAGCATGGGGTTGCAAGTCACGATATTAAATTAATATCACCGTAAACAACGATTACCCATTTAAACTGAAACCGTATGAAGTTTACGATAAAAAGTCTTGTAAAAGGCTCTCACATTTACAATTGAATAGTGTCAATATAAATAAATACGTCAGTAAAAATTTTAAACGTAATGTAAATGTCAATGTATAAACTCGTCATTCATAACTATGAAAATAATGTTAGATATTCTAATAATTCCCGTCATGATCCGATGCTCAATAATAATAATAATATATATATATATATATATATATATATATATATATATATATATATATATATATATATAGATTGAAAAGAAAATTATTTGACGTTTACAATTTGTATAATAAACCTTATTTTATGGTACTTCCATCAACATTAAAACACTATTTTTAAACTTGCACATATTTCGATCATATGTTTGATCTTCTTCAGTGCAAATTACAACAAAAAAAATCACATAAATTTTTTACAAGAAACTAATTAACGATACAACATAAATGTCAAAAATGTTACACATTACTATACACCTACTACAAATTCTCAAAAATGTAATTATAACATTGATGTAAATTTTCCAAATCGGTTTTAATATACCATACTGTATCACTGTTAATTTTTATATTTCCAAAAGTAATCGTTTAGTAAGTTTTTTTTTATGTCTAAAATGTTAGTGTTTTTAATCAAATAAGTGATTTTTTTCTACAGGATGTGAAAATTAAACCAAAAAGTACAGCTTTGGCAAAAAATTCTGTAGAAAAAAATCACTTATTTGATTATAAAAACACTAAAATTTTAGACATAAACAAAAATTTACTAAACGATTATTTTTGGAAGTGATGTATATAAAAATTAACAGTGATGCAGTATACAATAATAAAACCGATTTGGAAAAGTTACCTCAATGTTATAATTATACTTTAGAAAATTTGTAGTAGGTGTATAGTAATGTGTAACGTTTTTGACATTTATATTGTATCGTTAATTAGTTTCTTGTAAAAGGTTTATGTGATTTTTATAATTTGCACTGAAGAAGATCATATGATCGAAAAATATGCAAGTTTAAAATAGTGTTTAAATGTTTGAATGTATATATATATATATATATATATATATATATATATATATATATATATATATATATAGGTATATATAGGTATGGAAAAATATTAGCGCGGTCTAACTAATAATAAGTAAGACAAAGACAGCAGACTCAGTTCATGTGCTAAATGAGATAGAATACACAACAAACTAAATTAACAATTTTAACATATATTACTACTAAACGAGATAACTGTAAGTGTTATCGAAACGCTTAGATTGTATAATTTAAAATACACCATTAAAAAACCCAAAAAAGATAAGTATTTTATTATGTTTGATAATAGTGAAAGAAAGAAAAGATAGACGAACGTGTCATATATATATATATATATATATATATATATATATATATATATATATATATATATATATATATATATATATATATAATATATGACCGCAATAGCTTACAGTAGAAAGGTAACACTCCAACTTGCCTTTCGTTTCACAATATCCAAACACAAACCCCCCTTAATAATGACAAATTCAAATATATAAATAATCGGAGAAGCTTGTTTAGCTCATATCCGCATATACGAGTAACTAATCAATTTCTAATTCAAGACCAATGATCTGAACACTCTTATCCCCAATAAAAGAAACTTTGTACTTAAAAGCTAACAAATATAGTATAAATAATACGACATAGACAACCGGTATATACAATTTATGCTTTGGGTTACTGCTACTGCGCACGATAGCGTAAGAAGTAGTTAAGATAATATCAAAGATGGAAGCTAAAGGCTAAAACATCACTAGGCGTTTTATGTAAAAGTTCAGTAATAATTACTCTACATTTGGGTTAAACTATGTACACCAAATATTAACTAATAATTTGATCAAATTATCAAATTATTCTACCTTAGTGAGATCTTTACTAAAGTTAAATGTAGTATCAATACGAGACCGAGGTTGTAACAAACGTAAGCAATTTATTAAAATTCTTTGTAATATGGTTAATTTACATGCACTTAATATTTTGTGGCGACTGTAGTGATCTCTGCTGAATGTCGTGTATACTACATAACAGGTTAGGAAACAGACTCGATAATATAATGTTTGTTAATACAGGCGATAAAGGAATGATCTGACCTGGTTGGTGAATGGATACATGAGCTTAAGTTAGTACAGCGTAAATTCCCTCCTCGTAATTGCTGCACAGCTACCATGTCATTTACGAACAGCCCCAGTTAAGAGCACATCGTAGCAAAACCAAAAGCGAAACGAATGGTACACTAACGGATATTCAACGACTATGTAAAGTAAACGAAGAGAATGACTGATGAGAAAAACGAAAAGCTCTATAAATCGAAGACGAGCTATATGTGATCATCCACCACGAACTGGTTAAATATACTTCTTTTAACTTAAATATCGTATTTTAAGCCATGTGTGTCTAACATTTTTTTCACACAAAATGGCCGTTAAGAAAATACAGTTTAGGAACAAGGCATTCAACAAAATTTTTTTCTTATCAAATTTTTGGTTGTAATCAAAATGTATTTCAATAAAGCATGTTTAGTAATATGTAATTATTCAATGGTATCACCATCTAGTGGTGATTTAACAAACTAACAGATATCTATAAAATGTATGAATTTAAAGCTAACCACTTATAGATTGCACTAGCAGTTTTATTTTAAGCAGTTTTATAAAATAAGAAATGCACATACGATAAAGAAATAATTCCATCCATTATGAATTATTAAGTACATGGTAATGGCAGTAAAGACTGAAAATTCAGATCATTAAGGTAGAGAAATAAGTAACGAGTACTCCTTAAATGACAATCCTAAATGTCAAGTCACAGATACCTATTTAGTCTTGTTCTTTTCCAAACAGTAATAAAAGAAAATTATAAAATCAATCCGAAAAGATACGCTGTCTATTTGTGCACGGTACAACATTTAGTAGGCTGCTGTTAATCAGTGTCACTTTAACTAATTTCTGTAGTTTGATGAATTTATCTCACAGCTAAATTTTTCTTTTAAAATGCCTCGACATAACTTATTTTCTAGTAGTGAAATGACCGATATGATGGCAATCTATGCCCAACAATATTTTAATGAACGCGCTGACCGAAAAATATTTTCAAGATTATTTGCAAGATTGCGTGAAACGGGTAGCTATCATCCTGTACGTCATAACGTGTGGCTTATTGAGCGCACTGTTCAACAAGAAGAACAATTATTGAATGGCGCAACAATAAGTATTCGCCGATTATCATTAAATGTTGGATTATCCCGTGCTGTAACATCTAATGTTTTACATATGCAGGAGCTTTATCCCTTTCATTATAGGCCAGTCCAAAATTTACTGCCGGGTAATTTCTTGACCAGAAGAAATTTGTGAATTTATACTGCGTAAGAACAGACAAAATCCAGCATTTGTAAGCAGAATTTTATTTACAAATGAAGCAACGTTTATTAGGAGAGGAGTTTTAAATAGAAAGAATAGTCGTATATGGGCTCACGAAAATCCACATGTCACTTTGGAGCGAGATTTCCAGCATGAATTTAAAATTAACATCTGGTGCGTAATAATTAATAACAATCTTGTTGGTCCTTTTGAACTCCCAACAAATCTAACTGGCGATAATACTTAAACTTTCTTAGAGAGAACTTGAGTGATTTATTAGAAGACGTGCCCGTGAATATTCGTCATAACATGTGGTATTTACAAGATGGTGCCCTGATCATTACAATGTGGTTGTACAGGATTATTTAAATAATATGTTTCCCTATTGTTGGATTGGACGAGGAAGTGAACATCCGTGGAATCCTAGAAGTCCTGATTTAAATCCAATGGATTGTTATTTTTGGGGACACATAAATGCACTTATCTATTCCACCGCAGTTAATACAAGAGCTGAACTGTGGCAAAGAATTAACGAAGCTGAAAATAGTATTAAAAACCAGCATCCACCATTTCATAAAGTAAGGAGAAACTTCCTAAAAGATGCCAGAAATGTATTGAAGTTAACGGTCAACATTTTGAAAATAAACTTTAGTGTAATGTTTTGATTTAATGATTTTTGTTGTTTATTTTGGTTCAATTTTCTTGTTTGTCTGTCAAATATTATATTCTGTTTTAAATTTCTTTACCTTTTTTTATTATTACATTCGTTTACATAATTTTTTCGCAGGAGCTAGAAGTTAATTAATATGAAAACAAACAGTTTTGATAGAAATTCTGTAGTACTAATTTTACACTTTTCTTGGAAATGGTACAGTTTAGAGACTTACGACAAGTATACCTTTTACAAAGCTATTATTATTGTGAAATTTTTAAAAAGTTGCTCATTATGTCACATTTTTCACATACCAAAAAAATATGACGAGAATGTAGCATATAGGTTGCTGCAAGCGCCCTCTATACTTTACACAAAGGCTGATTTCAGAGACATGTTCAGCTAATGCAAAAACGTATAAAAACCAAATTTCAGTTAAATAACTCAAAAAATAAATGAGTTAGCGGAAAAAAATAGAAAACAAAATAAATCTTTGAAGGCTCGTATGTCCTTAAGGGAGCAACTTGGTACTTATTTAAATGGGATTGAAAATGCTTCAATTGTATTATCAATATTTTATAGAAGGAGGCGGCTTTGGAATTTCCTTAAGTTGGCATCTGTACGTCTATTAATCTCTATGTGATTTGAACTTTTAAATGTCCATCTGACATAGATTGTTGTTTTCGTTTTTACAAAATTGGTTATTTTCGTTATGAACGTATTAAAAAAGGGGATGCATAATTATCCCAAAAAAATTATTATTAAAATTATTTCATTTTTTCGAATTTTCTCCTTGTGTTGGAAGGTCGTGTGTTGTTCCTCACCAGATTTTTTAATTTTTCGATCGACAACCAAAGAATAAACAGAGAAAGGCGATACTCCCGTCGCAATCTTTAATGTTTGCTTTACTTCCCATATTTTGGATCGCCACGGTAACATTTATATTTAGTAAAGCAAGGAGATTTGGAGCAGAAAATATAGCATTAAACAATATATGCATCTATATTATTTGTTAATAAGTGTTAATTTTTTCGAAAACAATTAAATTTGTTTTTACATAGCAATGCAAACCTGCCTTTAGTACCCCAACACGATGGCAGAGGTCAAAAGGGTTCCGACACGAGTATTGTTTTTTTTCGGTTTTCTTTATTATAACCACATTTGGTTGCTAATAGTACCCTACTTCTAAGTCAATTTATAAAAGAAAATTCAAAAAGTATTGTCTGATGAAGTGAATTAATTTCATAAAAAGGAAATCTATATCTATACAGGATGTGGGGAAAATATGTCCCTATTAGTCTAGGAATTTATTGAATTAAACCACTTTCATACGTATTAATAGCTTATTGCGTATAGACTTTAAATATATGTTTGAAAACGTTTAAAAAAGTGACAAATCAAAGAAAATGTAGCGATTTGCTGGTTGGACATATTCTAGAGGTCGTCGGCAAAACGTGTTTATAACGTATTTTTTGTTTTTTGAATGTCCTTTATAATCGTAGTGTGTGACACTTATCAGAAACTAATAAGAGAAAATAAAACTTAAAAAGAATATATTAATGTTTCTTAAGTCTATCACAAGTGATGCAACTAATTATCTGTTACACTGTTATGTATTAGCTAATATACGTCCCAGAATATCAGAGAGTAACAAAGCTTGTTATTAGTGAAATAGTATAATTTTTTTGCATGGAAGCGGCATACAGAAATCAGTAGTAAACCAGGCTAGTTTAATTGAAGGTGCTGTAAATGTACCGCCTGCAAAATATTGTGTAAAATAAAGACGGTTCAGGTGAATGGCAAACAAAAGACGACTTAAGCCAGAAGATACACAGTCAACTCATAGACGTGCGGTTGGGATTTCAGTGTATTAAAAATTTTAAATTAATTATCAAACAATTGAAAAGCGTGGAAGTATTAAACCAAAACTCGAAAATAAATGAGCATTTTAAGGTAGCTGTTTTGAAATTACAAATGTGGTAATTGCATCTTAATGTATCCCCCACTAAGGGAGTCATATTTCTAATTTACGTATAACTAGATAATAGTGTAATGAGCACTTTCTAAACTTATACAAAGTTTTTTGGAATTTCGGGAGATCCTCGCTATCCTGTACAATCATGTATTATCTGCTTCAGTAAAGATGACGTTGTATTAATTCAATCTCAAACAATTTATACGTAACTAACAAGGATAGAGCTGTCGGTTCATTTTTTATTAAATTAAATGCTAAATTCAAAACAAAAACATCATAATGATGTCACAAACGGTTTCTCTACTGAAACTTAAAACAGATTAGATGCACGTTAACAAACATTATTTGGTTTGATAAAAAAACCTTGCAGGCTACTTAGACAAAGACTTAGATATTAAATCACTTAATTTTTTTTCCTTTGGTATGTATTAATAATAATAGAAATAATAATAATAGTAGAAACTAAAAAGTCAATATATTTTACAGACCTTATAGCACACGCCTTTAATAAGTACGCCACTGACCTGTCCCTGCCAAGATGATTTATTACTCTCCGATAATCTGGGACGTACGCTAATGAAATATACTGACGTGGGCTCTATCAACACCTCGCTGAAGAAATACGCGTATTTATCAGTCACACTACTTTTTAATTGTTATTAATTATGATTAGAAAATATGGAAAAATGCCTAGTTACCTATGAGTAAAAACATTTTTGACTATACACAGAAAACATGATTACAGCGCACTTCAGATACGTAAAATTGACTGCCCAAACTGTACACGATTTTCTAATACAAAATACACAATACATGAGTTTAATTTTAATTAGTGCATGATGTCCCCCTCTTGCTGTAATTAATTCGGTTTACTTGAATGGTGAATTGAATATGTTTACATTGTTATGTTTTACGTCTTCACGCGTTAAATGTAAGATGAAAATCAACAAACAAAATTTACTCTGAAATTTTACTACAAAATTCGCGCTACCATAGCAAGGTATATATAAGGATATTTGTTTCATGATTATTTAAACGAAATTTAACTCTACTTAAATCTAACTAAAAATTTGCATTATTTAGACTAAATTAATAAATCATAATTTGCGTAAATTCTTTAAAAATATATTATGGAAGCGAATTAAAATCAAAAATTAGTATATGACAAAGGTCAATAGTAATCTCAAGATTCATGCTCCCAAGGATATCTATAGAACATGAATGATGGCAAAGAATAAATAATTGAAAGCTTTTCATTCGTTTAAAAATAATAAGTGTTAGTTAGAACTTGTATATAGTAGATGCAACTTGAAAAAGAAGCATTCACGAGATGAGTCATATTGGGAGCATCGAGCGTAGTTTCAACTATATTGCCGAGACATCCGTGTCATGATACAAATTTATTTAAGTATTGTTTACCAATTTGTTATTCTGACGTAACTGTATCGAAATGATGTGTCTAGTGTGTTACAAGGAGGGCGCAATTGATTTGTTAAAACTGTTTGTTATTTTGGCAAATGCATCAGATTTACAATAATTTTAGTAAAAGCCAACTCTGAAACTAGCTAATATCACCGCATTTTAAGTATACTAAGGTGATTTTAACTTAAATTGAATGGATTGATTAATGTAACAATTGCGTTGACATCTCGATTGTGTTTTGATTATTATTTCTAATACATATCTTTACGTTAACGTACTTATTGTGTCTCTTTTAAATGTAAACCCATTTATTATACAAGAAATTTACGCACATTTTAAGTGTTTGTTCTTTTATGAGATTGAGTTATTGAACACTTTTTGTGTTTATTTGAAGTAAAGCAATTACGTTCGAAAGCTAAATTATTGAATATTGAATTATAACGTAACTTTTAAAGGTTGATGAGTTAATGCCTCACATTGTTTTCTCAATTTGAGTATATTGGATGGCGAATTGATTTAATTACGACTGGTTGTAAACAGAATTAAAGTGCTTCCTTTATTTTTTTAAGTGAAATTTCCTTGAAAATCAGATGTATTAAGTAAAGTACAGTAACGTAATTATGAAGTAAAACGGTCGTTGACCGATCAGTTGTTTGTTTTCGCATATGATATTTTGCGAGTAATAGCCAATTTTTTTTTAAGTTATTTTTATAGGAATCAACATACCGATTGTAGTCACCGTAGTGCCTGAGTGTGCCAAACTGGTAATTTGTTTTATTTGTTACGGCGAAGCTGTACATTTTCCCGAATTTAGGAATTATATCTCAATTTTGTCGTTTATTAAATTTTAGGATTTTACAAATTTTTGATCGCTCGTTTAGTTTTGTTGTGGCGTATTTTTCGTTTTAAATTATGTAATCAATTACCGTTTTGATCAGTTATTTTTGGATATTTGAGCCATTAATTCTAGCGCTAAGTTTATCCAAATGTTTATTGAGTTTTTAGTTTTATTTTCGTATTTTGCAGATTTTATATAAAACTTAAGATTTTGTTGAAGTTTAGGTGAACTTTGCGTAAATATTTTTGGAGTAAAATTTTAGTACAGGTGAGTGAACATTATGGTTTCCTATTAGGCCATCATAAGATCCAGTTCATGACGTTTTCTCGCTATAGCTAACAGGTGGCGCCTTTTTGACCTTTTTACCCGATTTTGACTTTCTTGGAGTTGTGACGAGTGCCCTTTTCAGCATTAAGTAAGAACCTCGCCCACACCAGTGAGCTATACCATGCCTTGACAAAGTGAGTTGTGGTTAGAGAATCTGTTTGGTCGTGTCGTGCAAGTAGTGTTTGAGTTAAACCTCTATCTGACGCACACACCACTGAGCTATACCATGCCCGAAAAAGTGGGTTGTGGTTAGAGAATCTGTTTGGTCGTACCGTGTAAGGAGAGTTTGAGTTAAACCTCTATCTGACGCACCAATATTAACGATACCGATTATAAACAGCTTGCTCGTCAAATTCTTCAACATTTTCGTGACATCAGCTCTGTATCCAAAGGTAAATCTCCTGGCAGAAGACCTGTACTTGACGAAGAAGGCTTAAAAGATATTCGGGGGCGATTGGAAGCTAGTGCCAATAAATCTTTAAGACGATTGTCTGCTCAAAGTGGTAATTGAGTAAAATTTGTTTTTATTACTAAATGTTGATTATTTATTAATTGTAACTGTTGGGATTTCGTTTGGGACACGCCAGAGGGCTTGTGAAAATGCACCCGTGCGAAATGTCTGTATTACAAGAATTGTTGCAAACTGATTTTGAAAAGCGTCGAAGGTATGTTTAACAAAAATCTCAATAACAATGGTGTTTTGGCGGCTATATAAATTCCCAATATTACCAAACCTGGTCAAAATCCCCATGTATTTATTGAACCTCCATTACGTCTAGTTAAAACTGGAGTTTGGATTGCCATATCGAGGAGGCGAATAATTGGACCAATTTTTTTAATGAAAATATAAATGCCCAAAACTATCAACAATTAATTCTAAGACCTTTTAACAACTGCACGGCGAGCTTCAAAATGGGTCATTCCAGCAAGATTTCTCAACAACCCACACGAACCGTACAATGTTGACATATTTATCACAATTTGTCGGTGATAGAATAATAAGCAAAAATCGATGGGCATCACGATCTCCCTGCTTGACTCCGCTCGACTGCTTACAGAATGCCATAGTGAACGCCGTTAATGCAATAACCTCACAACAGTTAGCAACCGTCTTCGAGAATATTAAACGTAGAGTAAATTTATGCTTAGAAAATAATGGACATCTTCAGCACCTATTATAAGCTTTCGGAGACTATAATCTGTCTCCGTCATTAGTCAAATTAAAACTAAATTGAAATAAAAACATTCCATTTACTTATTGGCATTTTTAATAATAACCTTAACATGGAGGTAGTTCAACAATCAAGAAATACAAACTATTTATGTCATTTAAAATTTTGCTGTATTTATTGTTGAATTTTCCGCCCAATCAGTAATACCCGTATGTACACCACTGGAAATAGTTGAGACCTCTAAATGAGATAAGTGGAGCATAGCTTTTTTGAAGTAAGCTGACCACTTCAATCAATCTGGATCACCCTGTATTCTAATTTGACTAAGAATTATTGTCCAGTAAAGTCTATTAGTTAATTTTTCTAAGAATCTGCGTCATAGCGAATAAGTTCAATATTGAGCTCATAAAGATTTTATAGTCTTTTAATTATTGCAATTAACTTTAACTTTAAATTACTTTAATTAAGGATAGGGTTACCTTTGGACATTACGCACTATAACCTAATTGATCAAAATTCAATTTTTTTTTCAATTAGTCAGACGTTTTGCATTATTCCTCAGGATTATACTACTAATTTGATCTATATTCTAGGTGAAGGTGACATTTAAAGACATGAAGGTTGAGGGGGCTTGCTTAAAATTATCACATATAAAAACCAATTTTGTTATTGATTGTGATACGAATTATTAATTATAATATTGACTGTGGGTAAACAGACTAGAAAAATCCTATTTGACCAAATTAATTATTTTGCCGTTGGCGAAGTCGCAATGCATGCAAATCAGTGTTATTAATTTCACGTATTTAATCAATGCACTTGTAAACGGTAAGTAGTAGGTTTTAGCGAAACTAATTGAAAAAAATTATTTTTATCAACCAACGTCAAATTCATTAATACTAATTTATATACAACTTCCACTATTGATTAATAACATGAATAAGAAAAATATAATTACTTAATTATAAACATTGCGCTTTGCCGCTCATACACTGTCGGTAATCTTAAGTAGACTGAAAGATTTACCACGCTAAGATGTGCTTATCTAAAGCGTTCATATTGATATTACCATAACATTACAATAATCACACGGAACGCGCATTTACATTCACTTATTTTTCCGTTGAGTAACCAATAACAGTAACTAGTACTAGTTTGATTCCAAGTATTTTTGTTGTATTAAATGTAGAAACGTTCGAGTGATTTATTATTTTATTTTACACTTTTTTAAATAAAAAGTTTATGATACCTTTACGGCGCCCTCGTCTTTAATGGGCATTGTGTTGCAGTAACAATAAACGCAGTGTTTGGACATAATATTACACCAAATATTTACGACTGCAAAACCAAACATTAAGTATGCGTAGGTACCTATATGAATTATAGTATAATATTCACACTGTTTAAAACACTGCTAAAAGGTTAATCTCCCACAAATTATGACAAATTATGAAATGCACGAAAATAACTGTTTACGATATTAGTGCGATATGAGCTTTATTAACGTACGTATGCGAAATTTGCCCAACGAGTTCCTAGCACGAGTTGGGTACTACGTTTATAAAGTGTTATCACACGTATATCGTATAAAGTTTTATCTACGGCCCTAAAAAGTGAAAACGGTAATTATAATTTAAAATTTGTCATGATTAATTAGCAAAACAACAATGAAACTAATAATCGACATGGTGGTTGTAAAAATTTGGTGGTGACGCTTCGTTTTCTTGGTAACCACAATACTGTCATGAATTTTTAAAGTTTTCCCTAATTTCTCTTTATAAAATGAGTGATTCCGAAAGTTTGCCATCTGATACTGAGGAACAAGCTGTAGGAACTATTTCCGGCTTGTTACCAGAAAAATCGAAAGCAAATTACGAGGTTGCCTATGCCAAATATGATAAATGCTGTACAGAAAAGAAGATGCGCAATTTGACAAATGAGAAAGTATTACTATCATATTGTAGTAGTTTATCCAAAATTTGTAAGCCTTGATCAGTATGAGCGTATTATTCCATGATTCGTGTGATGACTTCCATAAAACATAATGCACTGATATAAGTAAACACGCGAATTTAGTTGTACTTCTTAAACGAAACTCTGAGGGCTGTCGAACAAAAAAATCAAAATACTTAGAGAAGTTTTTAAGGGAAGCGGATAATAGAAGTGGGTGCGGTAATAAACTCCTTATCCCACTCAAAACAAGTAGGATAAGAAGTTCTTATCGCACGGACGTAGATAAAGTATTAAACGCATATAAACAATAACCAGATTTCAAACAAAATATACTCTGTTCCACCTTATTTTGGCATTAAGTCAATTTGACGCGGTCCTGCCAAAAGTCACTGGGCTGTGTTGCCTACTTCAATATCGCATGTGATGATTAAGTCTCATATTGTATAATCTATTTTTTATTATTTACCCCAAGATTTGGTAGTTATTTTTACAAAGTTGGTATAATACTTTTCACTAACATCAAATTTGATTAATTTATTTTCACATGATTGATATATGTTACCTTCTTTTAAGTATTAAAAATGAGGATTTTTAAATATCCGTTTCCATAGCAACGTGTTGGCAGTCGTGCAAAAGCTTTAATTAAAAAAATATTTGATATAACTGATTTAATTTTATATGAAATAGTTTAATATATTAATTTAATATGTTTTCAGGTTTCTGTAAAGAGCATCAAAAAAATTGTGAACGGACGTAACGAACAGACAAATTTTACTAAATTATTTCAACCGACACCTAGTAGTGACGATATATTCGAAAATTATGTTTTTCGCAAAGATTTTCTGCGACTCATTTGGCAATACAATTCAAAATCTGATTTACCAAAATAGAAGTAATATTCGTCGTTGGGTGCATGGTACTGATTTGAAAAGTAATCCTCCCACAATTAAGTATGAAGGAAAACGTTTTATAATATTACACTCAGGTTGTAATTTTGGCTTCTTAGAGGGGTGCGACTACTTACTGGACTAACAATACAATGACAATGACTGCAGAACTTTTCTAAAATTGGATGGGTAATCAGTTAATTCCACCAACTGTTTCTAGGAATAAATCTCAATTGCAGGATTTTTTGATTAACCACAATGTGGAAATTAACAACAATTTAACCAAAAACAACTGTGGGAGTTGATTGAACCATTTCGAGAACATCACACTAAACGGTTTGTAATTGACGACATTTAAAAAAATCATAGTCATGAAGTCCTTCGTTTACCTCCATACCATTGTCAATACAATCCAATTGAGTTGGCATGGGGTTATTGCAAGACCTTCTATAATAAGCACATAAATTCTCAACCTAACTCAAAGGATAGGGTTGCAAAGTTATGGCGGCTTGCTCTTTCAAAATGTACGTCTGGCATGTGGCAAGGTTATGTAGATCATTGCGAAAAAATCATTTTGGAAAACTGTACAAAACTAATGGGGTCAATTTCTGTTGAAAATATTTCACCATTCATTATTTCTCCCGAGAAATCAGATTCAGATTCAGAACTTTCTTCTGAAAATGATGAACCTAATATAGATGTGGAAATAATGGAGATGGAATAAGGACTTGGACTTATATATATATATATATATATATATATATATATATATATATATATATGTATATATATATATATATATATATATATATATATATATATACAGGGTTCCCCATATTAGACTATACAATTTAAAAGTCGAATAAAAACTTTCTAATCAAAGTAAATTAACTTTTAATGGACTAATATGTAGCTTATTCTTTGGGATTTATGACTAAAGTAAATAACAATTCAAGTTTTAAAGATCATGTCTTCCAAATGCCCTCCTTCGACTTCAATGAATTTTGAATTCTAAGTTCAAAATTTATCATCACTGGCGAAGCAAATCTCCATTTATTCCGCAATTTCATTTCGAATCTGCTCCTTCAGCTCCGGAATTGTTGCGTGACGACTTGCAAAACTTTTTGATTTAGGTATCCCCAGAGAAAAAAATCGGGGCCGTTAAATCGGGAGATCTCGGGGCCAATTCAGATTTCCAAATCGGGAAATTATACGGCTGTCAAAAAATCTCATAGTGTTTCTGGCTGTGTGAGCCGTTGCTCCATCTTGCTGGAATAATATGACGCCATTTAGTCCTCGTCTAATTAGTTCTGGGATAAGAAACGTTTGCAACATGTTTATGTAGCGTTCGGAATTAACTGTAACAGAACGATTATTTTCATCCTCAAAAAATAAGGACCGATAATTCCAAATGATGCTACACCGCACCAAACAACGACTTTTGGACTGTGGAGGTTTTGGTAAACAGTTCGTGAGGATTTTCTACTCCCCAGTATCTAAAGTTTTGCTTGTTAACAACACCGTCCAAATGAAAATTTTCTTCGTCGCTCATTAGCAAATTATGAATTTCTCCACGATGCTGATGTAAAATTCTTCACAAAATGTCACCCTCGCTCCTTTGTCTAGATCACTGAGGTTATGCGCCATTTGATATTTATAGGGGTGAAATTTTATATCTTTATGCAGAATTCTGTGGAGACTTCCTTAGATATTCCTAGGGCAAGTGATTGCCGATTAGCCGATATCTTAGGACTTCTTGTAAAGGCAGCTCTCACTCGTTCAATATTTTCAGGCGTACGCACCGTTCTTCGACGTCCAGGTTTTTAATGTTTTGCACAGAGCCATTTTCACGCCAATGACGAACCCACGCCGCAATTGTAAAGCGTGTTGGTGCATCGCCTTTATTATTGTTTCCAAACTGCCGTCGAAATGCACGCCGAACCAGTTCTAACGTAGACTTCCACAGAAAACACACGCTCTTGAATCGAATAATTCATAATGCAATGAAAATTGTTAAACTGGAGCAATTATATCGTTTGCGTATAACGCATATTTGACAGAAACACTTAAGTCGTTGTTTATAGACAGGCGCCTCCTTGATCTTGAAACTTGAATTGTTATTTACTTTAGTCATAAATCCCACAGAATAAGCTACATATTAGTCCATTAAAAAGTTAATTTACTTTGATTAGAAAGTTTTATTCGACTTTTAAATTGTATAGTCTAATATGGGGAACCCTGTATATATATATATATATATATATATATATATATATATATATATATATATATATATATATATATATATATATATATATATATGTTTCTATTTAGATTTCGAAGTATTAATGTTTAAATAAGACATTTTTCTTGGAAACTTGTGTAAATAAACGTACAAATTAATTCAACGTTTCGGGAACGTCCTTTGTTCCCTTTGTCAAGAATTTATTTTGACAATTACAGAAATTGAAATAAGGTAACTATTTTTAACAAGTACAGAATATCAAATAAGGTAAAACTAATTTAAATTTAATCTGGACGAGTGTGTTTGACTTCGGGTAGTTGGTCTAGTACATGATGTAGAAGGTGCAGAAGTGGGGACGTCAGGAATAGCTGCAGCATAAGTGTTTGAAATTTTGGAAGATTTGAAGTTGGTTGAAATGTAGAATCAACTTGTTTAATGATATTCTTCCAAATTTGTGGCATTCTAGAAGTGTCATCTCGTTTATTGAGTGCGTTTGGTCTTCTTTCAATTTCAACTGCTTCTCTAATAATTCTTTCTTGTAAGGTATAGAGAGATGCAATTAAACGGATGTTGTTGGTATTAATTTGGTGTCCTGTATCTAAATGATGTGCAGCTAAAGACGATGATGGATTGTGTGGCTTAATTGCTAGTTGGTGTTCATCGGCTCTCGCATATAATATTCTGCTAGTTTGTCCTATATAAGTTCTTCGACAGTTGTTGCACGGTATCTCATACACTCCTTGGTTTTCATTAGGAATTTTGTCTTTGGGGTTTCTTAAAAGTTAGGACAAAGTTGAATTTGGTTTGAATACCGGTCTGAAGTCGTTTTTGGGAAATTTCTTTGATATTCTGTCTGTAATTCCTTTTATATAAGGTAGAATAACAGGAATCCTGCGTTCATTGTTTGGCAAGTTATTCACCCAAATTACTCCAACACATAGTTAAAATGAGATCGCATATGAACCGAGCATTCTTATCCTCAGTAACACAAAAACTTGTACTTAAAGATAGTAAACAGAATTTTAAAAGAGCACAAAATTTCGCGTTAAACGTGTGACGTGTTAACATGAATATGGCAAACAAATAAACCCGGTATAATAAATTAATTTCGTTTATGCAACAGTGCACTGAACAGTCGCGATTTACATAAGGCTACCTAAGATTATAAAATGGACGTCTACCATGAACCGTTTATTTATTTGATGGCATAAATTGGCCAGTAAGTTATATAATTTCAACTCTACAAAATTGTTAACGTTAGCTCTAATTTGCGTAAGTATGTGTAAATATAGTGAGTGACCTACTATTCACTGATACAATAATCATCAAGTGAATTAATGAAAACTTCTGACGACAGCTTTCACAAAAATGTGTTTATTATGTTAAAACTTTATCGATCTGATTGATTGACACACACTGTTACTTTGCAGGAGTTGTATTAATCCTGCGAACAGTGACAGGCAAATTTAACATACTATTCAGGGTTTGTATATTATGATCGCATGCAAGAATAGAACGTGTTTACCTGGTTTGTCGAGGTGTTTTACTTCAGATCCTGCAGTTACTTGAACTGGTTCAAGTCAGCAGCAAGGTAAAACGAGTAGTGAGAGTAAAGTGTTAGCTTCTACCCAACATACAGTTATTTCCAGGTAAACAAAACATCATCAATAATAAGACAGGAGGTACACAAAAATCCAGTAAAATCGGAATAGATTGGAAAGATACTTAGAAATACTCGAACAAATTCTTGAAAGTTACTCGAAAAACTTGGAAGACTTGAAATTTGTAACAGTTGAAAAGAGCGGTTTAGTGACTTTTCGTATTTCAATCCTGCTGACGAGTAGTGTAGCGTAAATGTCATTTACACCAACGGAAACGAGACAAAAGCACAGCTACCAGCTAGATATAAGTAGTCTAAGCGAGGAGAAGATCGTAATAAAGTTAAAAGCAAAACGAAGGATACACTACGTATATTCATAAGATACGCAACGGATATTCAAATAATACTCAAAGGAACTAAAAATAAGGTAAGGTAGATAATAGAAATTTATTCATATAACGTTGTTTACCTCTTTAGATCAAAGGCGAGGTGATGGTTTAACACGATCTTGTTAAATTGTAATTTTTTTGAGAAAAGCTGTCTTGGATTATCGTATTTCAATGATCATATGAAAATATTTTCACATGTCTAGACTTCAAGGTACGTTTTATTAGAGTTTATAGACTTTTGCTTATACAGGTGTTCGTTTGGGAATTATTTTAATCGATCTATGCCCACAACTTATATATAAAAATTATAAAAACGAAAGCTATACACTTAAGTTGAATTATACAAGTATTATTTATATTATAGTTTCCTTATCACAATTTATAGTATACAGAATATAAAAGTAGCAGTCATCTACAAAGCAATTCCGTTAAGAAACTGACGCAAGTCATACATTTATTTAGCTAGTTCCAACAAATTTTCAAGCTACTATTTCGTATGTCCCCATGACTCAAAAGAAGATGGCGAAATTATAACAATAATAATAAATATAATTCTTATAAGTTTGTGCAATAATACGCAAATTTTGTTTCTGCATACTACAGCGAGTATTTTAGCACCTAAGCCAGTCCAATTGAACCTGAATTGCCCAATTTATACAATTTAAAAGATTTTTCGAACTTTAACGTACCCCAAGCTTAGATTTTTTTATATTACCTCTTATTTCATATGATTCATAACGATAATTTTATTTATTACAACTGAAGGGTTAACGATCAGTATTGTCCATATTTTGTACGTGAAATAATGTAAACTTTCAATATAATAATTAAAAACTACTGTAGGGTACGTTTGTACCCCGCATGGTATTCGGCGCCACATTTTTTCGAAGTATCATAAGAAATTATTTCTCATGTGCAGTTTCATTTATTAAGTACAACGCCTTTCTAAATCGTGTTAGAACACGCAGTTATCGTTTACTCGTTGTAGTAGTACATACGTTCAATTTATTTAGTTATGTCGGTGAAAAAACGTGATCGTACAGTGCTTACTGAGTTGGGGTTAGACAGAATTGTAAATAAGGATTTAGATTTAGATAATTTCGATATTGGTAATACTCTTGACAGTGATGCCGGGCCTGAAATACAAGAAACTGTAGAGGACAGTATTGCATTTGAAGAAAGTGAGGAATGGTATATGTTAGGTAACGTTGTAACAGAATCTACTGATAAAACTGCGGAATGTGATTTATTTTACTATACTAAAGACGGTCCAAAATGGAATGTTACCGTTCAAACAAAGGCGACGTAGAAAAGAAAATATAATTAGAAAAAATCAAGGTTTGAGTCAGTACAGCATGAATATTCAATCTGAACTAGATGCATTTAGTTTATTTTTGACAGACAAAGTACTTAAAATCATAATTTTACATACAAACGATAGGGCCGAAAAGGTTTAATAATTGTATTTCTAATAAACTTTATTTTATTTCTTTACTTTTCAGGGATTTCAATTGTGGAATGAACGGAATCCCGATAAACGCCATATTTGAAAACCTTCTGATGCTGTGGAAATCAACAAGCAACGAAAGAATATATAATATTATGGAGTTCGAAAAAAGCTTATGCTCGCCCGATAATTTCAGTAACGATGTCACGTTGTCGTTTTCAATTGATGTCAATTCTTAGATTTGATGATGCAGCAACACGTGATGTTAGAAAAAAACGATAAGTTAGCTCCAGTACGAGAAGTATTTGACATTTTTGTTGAAAGTTTTAAGAAAGTGTATAATGATGGAACTCATATTACTAGAGATGAACAACTGGTTTCGTTTAGAGGTCAATGTTCATTTAGAGTATATATGAAGAGCAAGCCGGACAAATACGGTATACAAATCTGAGCTGCTGCTGATAGTGATAATGCGTATACCATAAATGTGCAACCATATTTAGGTAAAATAAATAGTACTGCCGAAAAGAATCAAGGACAAAGAGTCGTTCTTGATTTGATTAGTTTTATGGGTTCTGGTTATGAAGTGACTACTGATAATTTATTTACCAGTTTACCTTTAGCAGATAAACTGTTGCAAAAAGGAATGACCATATGTAGTACATTACGAAAAAATAAACCATACATACTCCTAGAATTTCTCCCTAAACCCTATAAACCTATGTTCTCAAGTATGTTTGGTTTTACACATAGGCATACAATGGTATCTTATGTACCAATTAAAAAAAGGACTGTGATACTACTATCCACTGAACATCATGATGATCACGTTTCAGGAGAAAAGTCGAATTTTAAACCGAATATGATATTACACTACAATAAAACCAAAGGTGCTGTTGATACAACAGATAAAATGGTCTCACAATGTTCAGCTCGTCGAATTACCAATCGATTGCTAATGGCTATATTTGGTCAATTATTAGATGTAGCTGGTATTAGCGCGTTTATGTTATGGGGCATAAAATATCCAGAAAGAAACAAAGGCAAAGATAGCAGAAGAAAATGTTTACTAGATTTAGGCGAACAACTTCTGAAAGAAAACGTAATAAGAAGATACAAAATGGAAAAGACAATGCACAAACATCTGAAAAATCTGTTTTGGAAATTTTTCTAGAATTGGCAGAAGAGACACCAGGTCACTGTTATTTATGCGATAGAAAGAAAGATGGCAAGTGCAGACAGGTTTGTTCCACCTGTAAAAATTTTACATGTGCTATCCATTCTATCAAAATACAATTTGCATAAAATGTGAAAAAGAATAAGTACTAATAAATGTTAAATGTTACTTTACCGTTTGTTCTTTAGTTTATCATTTAATACACGTTCATAAACTATTATGCGTATTTATTGATATCTCATAAACATAGTTGCGCTGTTCTGTTTTCTATATAATTATTTTGGGGTACAAATAAATGTACCTCACTCGGTAATTCATGTAATTTTTTTAGCATGGTGCGACGAAAGTTAATAACTAAGAATCGAAATATTTCGTTCAAATTCATTCGGATATGTAAATGATACCTTTAATTAATATTAATATTAAAAATATTAATGAAAGAAAGTAAAAAATCCATGTTCATAATACTACTTTTACCATTTTTGTTAATAATAACTCTTTCAAAACGTATAGACTGCAGATCACCCACAACACCCAGCATTTTCTCAGTGGTACCTAGAGCGTGTTGACAATGATCCGGACTTTCAGACACAAATATTGTACATATATGAAGCCACTTTTCGTATAGAAGGTATTTACAATATAACAGTAACAATCATATGTGGGCTCAAGAAAATCGTCATGTGATACATCTAAATAGTTATCAGTACAAATTTTCTATCAACGTGTGGTCTAGTTTAGTTGAAAATACTTTAGTAGGAACCTACCAGCTACCTGGGTGGTTAAATGGACCAACCTACTTCAATTTTTGTTTCCAAAATATTCTCCCTGAACTTTTAGAAGATGCCCTCTCAATGTTTGGCAGGAAACGTATTTTACGCACGATGGGAACCCCTTCACGCTGCTATTGCAGTACGCCAACACCTCGATACAGAGTATCCTAACTGTTGGATAGGCCGATTCGGGCCGCAACCATGACCACCCAGGTCACATGATATGAATCCAATTGATTTTTCTTTTGGGGTACCATGCTTAGTTAAATTTATTCCACGCCTGTTAATAATGTTGAAGACTTGGAAGCAATAATGCTGGTGGCAGGTAATGAACTCAGATAAAACCCTGAGCTTGATCACCCAATTACGTATTATTCTCCCACACGCAGGATGCAGTGTCCTGTTGACCAAAGTTCCCGGAAAATGTTTCCGTGGTCTTCAGCAGACAGCTAGAACGAATGCGCTATTGTGACTACCGCTTCTGGGAAACGGCTACCTGTGTTAGGAAACAGATTCCCGTTTTTGGGAAACGGCTATCTGTAGCAGTTCTTGGGAGAAGCAACTACCTCATCCTGAGACAAGCCAGATCCTGGTGGTTAGGACAGTGGTGGTGTGGTAAAGATAAAGTAAATAAACCCACATAATGTAAGTATAATATTTTAATTATTACAAACAGCTACCTCTTACTGAGACAAGGTAGATCCTGGTGGTCAGGACCGTAGTAGTATTATGTAAATAAAGCCCCACATACTGTAAGCATAATCCTTTTATTACTGTTCCTTGTACACATTTTGTTTAATTCATGATTGTATCTATGTTCTTTTGTAATCCTTGCATTCAGTTGATGGTCCAGAATCTGCTCCAAATCTCCACTTCCAAGAATTTGACCTTCGAGGCTCTCCCACTCCCGTTTCCAAAAACCGATTCTATTTTTAGATGAATTGTAACTTGATACCCAAAATACCCTATCTACTCTCCCGTTTGCAAGAACTCACTCTATGTTTAGATTTCTAAGAACCAACCAATAATGAGCAAAAGCCAGTCTGTGATTAGGAATGCTTATTTTGCTAGAATTAGTTAGATTTCCAAGAATTTGACTTTGACTCAATTTAGTCAATACAAGAACCATCCAACCTTAATATACCTTTTTTCATAGACAACAACCCGTCCTTCCTCTTGTTTCCACGAACTGATCCTATTTTTAGAACTGAGCAATACCCAGCATGCACAAAGTCTGTGATTTAATTTGGAATGATTATTTTGCTATTTCCAAGAATTTAACCTTCAAGGAATGCTTATTTTGCTAGAAGAAGTTAGATTTCCAGGAATTTGACCTTCAAGGCTATCACCCTCATGTTTCTACGAACTGATTCTTCAAATTTTGAAGGTGGAAGTTGAGATGTCGAAAGAAAGGATGAGATGGGTTGACCCCCCTAGAATAGCCAACCAATACCGACTATGCATCAAGCCAGTCATTGATTAGGAATGCTTATTTTGCTAGAACTGATTACATTTACAAGAATTTAACTTTGACTCAATTTAAGAACCATCTAACATTGACCAACTTTAAACTTTGATTCTAAGAATTGTAATATGACACCTTCAATGGACATTGATACTAAGAATTGTAATATGACACCCCCAATGAACTTTGACATTAAAAATATCAATGAACTGACAACTCTAAATCTGACAACGCAACACTGTAAAGTGGCTCAGGAATTGCAATATGATACCCCCCACCCACCCCGTACACGCACACACACACACACACACACACATACCCACACACGTACACGACACACGACACACGCACACACGCACACACGCACACACGCACACACGCACACACGCACACACGCACACACGCACACACGCACACACGCACACACGCACACACGCACACACGCACACACGCACACACACACGCACACACGCATACAGGCACACACGCACACACGCACACACGCACACACGCACACACGCATACACGCACACACGCACACACGCACACACGCACACACGCACACACGCACACACGCACACACGCACACACGCACACACGCACACACGCATACACGCACACAATGATAGACAGGCAACACACTTTACCTTCAGCTTTAATTGTCAAAATTTTACAATGTTAACTAACTTTATATTATTTACATTTCCTTCTAATTTAAAAATTCTTTTGTATTTTTTAGCGCCGCTGTAAAAAAAATGTCTTGACAATCCTGTTAATTTTTACAATTTGCGTGTTGAAGGGTAAAATCACTTACGAGTTTTTAACTCGTACCAAGCTTCTTTTAGGATTTTCTGCTTTACCTATAATTAAACAGTTTAATGGGTTACTGCCAAAATCATTACCTTATGCTTAAATTGTAAATTGGACAGACTCCGTATTGATTCACACGTGGAATACTGATAAAACCAACCAACATCTAAAGTACCGTTACATTACACCTTGCATTTTACGGTTTATTTCAGGTTTTTGTTTTGGTTGCTAACCACCAACATTCTTGATTTAAAAAAAAGAAAAAGCATATCGAGTGGTAACGATAACTGCCATGTACAATTTCCGTCTGCGTTCACCAGTAAATTGCTACGCTGATAAGCAATACCAGAATAGTTAACCACCATTAATATATGATTTTTTTATCTTTTTTATCAGTTTTCCATTTATTTTTCCTATATTGTGACGTTTTCGCCTCTCGCGATGAATAATTAATTAGAAATGGTCTACTGTTCAACGAATTTTTATTCGTAGGGGAGGAGGGGGCACAGAGGACCGGTGAGGCACATAGGTCCACTCGATTTATTTTATTACAGGTGACGCCATCTTTTTAATTTTGTCAAAAATAGCAAGCTATCAGTGTACTTCTATTTATCCAAAAGTTACAGCAATATCTGAGTAGTGTGCAGGTCACGGCAAACAAAACATTGATTTTTAAGGTACGTCATGTTAAATTTTATAGTTTTGTCAAGTGTGATTATTGCGTTATTATGCATGTATTGTTATTTCTTATTATATTCCACTAAAACACCACTTTTTTACTTAAAAACAAGTTGGTTAACTCAGATGTAAACAAACATTCAGTCGAGTGGCGGGAAATTTAAATTTATTAATTGCGGTTGGGGCACAAAGGTCCGCTTATGGTCCTCTGTGCCCCAAAGCAGTATGTTGTGGCTTAAATATGAATTTAAGTATTTTACAATTAATTCAATTATATAATTTATGTATATTATCATAAAAAACTTGTTTTTAGATGGTACGTAACTATATAAAGAAAAAAATCGAGTCTTCGTGGTCAGAAGAAGACATGACCAGGGCACTGGAAATGATCAACCGAAACGAAATTTCAGTTCGACAAGCAGCTTAACGTTTTCATATATCTAAGACCTGTATTTTGCGCCGAAAACATAATGAAATGATGCCAAAAACACCAAGAAATGATCATTTCAAACAAGTGTTTACTGAACAACAAGAAACTGAATTAGTGGAGCATATTCTAGACCTAGAAAAGCGATTTTATGGAATAACCCCTCTAGATGCTCGTCGAGTCGCATTCGAACTGGCTGAGAATATGAACTTAAATCGTCCATTTAATAAGAATGCCAAATTGGCTGGTTGTGACTGGCTGGCGGGGTTTAAAAAACGAAATCCTCAACTCTCTATTAGAGCTCCCGAAGCCACAAGCATAGCACGAGCAGCTGGATTTAATAAACCACAAGTTCAAAAGTTTTTTGATGTTGTACGATCAGTTTTAGAAGGCAGCAATATTCAACCAGGCCAGATATACAACATTGATGAGACTGGGATTAATTCAGTACCGGTACCCAGAACAATTTTAGCTGAAAAAGGAAAAAAGCAAGTTGGGCGGATAGTGAGCACTGAACGTGGATTTAATGTAACTGTAGTTTGTGGGATTTCAGCTGCAGGATCTTACGTCCCACCGTTTTTTCTTTTATTTATGAAAGGATGTTCGCCAGGTGCAGTTGGTTATGCAAATGGTTCTGGATGGATGGATTCCGATCATTTCGTCAAGTATTTAGACCACTTTATTAACCATGTGAATCCCGCTCCTGATAAGAAAATATTATTAATCCTTGACAATCACAATAGTCACAGGACGCTTGCTGCAATAAATAAAGCAAGAGAAAATAATATTATAATTGTCTCTGTTCCACCCCACACCAGTCATCGCCTACAACCTCTTGACTGCACTGTGTTTGGATCTTTAAAACATCAGTACGCAAAGGTGTGTGGCACACTAATAACCCTGGCTCCCGTCTGTCATTATATGACATCGTAGAAATATTTTCAAATGCATTTCTTCATGCTGCCACCTTGGAGAAAGCCATAAAAGGTTTTCAAACGACAGGAATTTATCCATTTAATAATGAAATATTTCCCGACGAATGTTTTCTGCCCGCTGAAGTCACAGACGTTCCGGTACCGAAACAAACTGAGGGGCCCATCGCGACAGAAAGTGTATCAGATGAGGATGACCACCAACTTGATCCTCAACACGTATTTAAAAAACCACAACCGAGTTGCAGTTATACTTCATTTAAAGATGCTATCCCGAAAATTTCTCCAAAGCCAAAGTCAGATGCCCGTAAAAATAACACTCAAAATCAACACAAAGTCAGCAGAGCTCAGCATGCTGAAGAATTGGCAAGTTCCCCATTTAAGGACCAGCGTATGGCCAAAGGAGCAGAAAAAAAAAATACCAAAAGTGTAAAAAGAAAACTTAGTGAAAATGTAGTAGAAAAGTCCCATATTAGAAAAAAGAAAACCGTGCAGAAGAAAGTGGTGGAGGTTTCAAGTAGCGATAGTGAAGAGGAAGATACTAACACCACATGCATTTATTGTCCTAGTAGGTATAGCGAATCAAAGGCAGGGGAGGGATGGATTCAATGTCAAAATTGCAAAGGTTGGACACATGACGCTTGCGCAGGAGTGTCAGAGGACGATGCAAAATTTATTTGTTTAAAATGTTCTTAAAATATTAATATACTTAAAAATAATATTTTTTGTTAGCTGTTAAGCTGCTAAAATAAATGATTTTTGCTATCAGTCTTTTTGTGAACATCCTATTTAAATATTATTTATTCAATGCATGGTCCCAACACCTTGTACTAGGACCTCTGTGCCCCAGCATTAGGACCTCTGTGCCCCATTACCAAGGGGCACAGAGGACCAGCGCAGAGTATTAAAAAACTACTGTAAATAATAATTCATTTTGTTTAAAATATTTTTTTGGTTTTTAATGGATAAAGTAACCATTATACTTGACACAAATAAGTTTACCTATTCCTAAAAAGTTTTTTTATGGAAATATACACTAACATTCCTTAAGCGGTCCTCTGTGCCCCCTCCTCCCCTACTTCATTAATTTTAAAAGTAACAAGTAGCTTGTTAAAACGTTTCACGTTTTCACACTGTGCAACAAACTTGTAAGCGCAGTTCTTTAATTATTTGTTAACATTCTAAGTATTTAAAATCGTTCGAGGAAGAGCGTATAGTAATAGCCCGTATTTCAAATTCCGGAAAATCCTATTCGGAAATTGGCAATCTGATCCATTTATCAAGATATACTGTAGCAAGTATCATTCAATTATATGACAGAACAGGTACCGTTGTGGTAAAACCTAAATCAGGAAGAAGGTCTGGAATTTTGGAAGTACATAATAGATCATTAAGAAGGATTGCGAAGAAGATTCACCGTTCTAATTACGGTGAATTAAGTGTTCAATGGACAAATGCAACAGGTAAAAGCATGTATAGATCCACATGCCACAGAACAGCTAGGGATTTAAAGTATGTAAGGTAATTGTAGTAGTGTGTGCGTTACACCTAATAATAAACATAAAATCTGTAGGCCAAAGAAAAACATTTCTTAACCAAGAAGCAAAAACGATTACGCTGAGCGAAAGAATATAAAAACTGGTCAAAGGAACAATAGTATGCTGTACACTGGAGTGATGAAGCAAGATTTGATGTATGCGTGGGTGATAGCCACAGTTGGGTCATATGAAGGAAAAAAGAAGTTTACACGAATGAGTGTTTAGAAAGAAAAGTTAAGTTTCCGGCTTCCGGATCGATGCCGCCGAGGAGAGTGGGAAAATTACATATTGTGAAAGGAACTACGAATGTACAATAGAACACTCTAAATATACCGACGTAAACTACTGTGCGATCAATAAAAAAAGGGGACGCCGCTCCTATAAAACATGTCGTTAGTAACGCCCATACTAAATATAACCTCAAGATTGACATTTAATGTTTAGGAGTAGAAAGCACCGCTCCTATGAACATGTCAGTAACCATTTTCCGCAACACATATGATAGTGCACTAATACTAAACATAACATAATTGTAGTGTTACCCATAAAACAAGCTAAATAATATGTCAATATGTTTTTCTGTTTTTTTGCGTAATTTCGAATAATTTGGGCACTCCTAAACATTAAACGTCAAACGTCAATTTTGAGGTTATATTTAGTATGGACACACTATCACATCTGTTACGGAAAATGGTTACTAACGACATGTTTCATAGGAGCGGCGCCCCTTTCTTGGCTGATCGCATTGTATATCTTTCAACAGGATGGAACTGCATGCCACACACCGAAAAAATCATAAAGTGACTGTCAGACAATAAAATTCCGCTTTTAAAATGGACATTTAGCAGCCCAGATCTATCAGAAATAGAAACGTGGTGACATATAATGAAGAAACAATGAGGCGTGCATCCAGCAAGAACTATAGCGCAATTACGTTTCCGACTGCACAGTACATGGGATAGATTCACCCTTGACCAATGTCAAACTTTCATAGGCCTAATGGCCAAACTAATAGAAGACGTTATTTACCAAAAAGGAGATGTTACACACTGGTGGCATTAATATAATATTGTTAGCTTAATTACTACAATTTTTCCTTTTTAAAAGTTCATTGGGTTTTTTTAGTACGTAAAGTAAACATTGCAATAAATTGTTTTATTTATAAAGTAGAAAATGAAAATCTGATTTTTTTTAAATTTACGTACATAGATTGCTCGTTAATGATATTAAGTAGGGTGTCTGAATTAATATGGGATGGTGCTCGCATTATGAAAATATAATGCTTTATTTTTGATGGATAATAAGTGAACATTTTAATAAACAAGCGTGATAATTTTTAGATTGTAATTGTAATATTTCCCTGGTGTATAGTTGACCAGCATAGCATATTCGTTTGTGTTCACATAACATACAGGCTTGTGTAAAATATAAAGAAATATTCACGTTGTTCTTAACATTGACGTGCAGTAGAACTTATAAAAGAAAATACTACACATAATATTTCATAATTTGTAAATTTAAGATCAATAGTACTAACTTGTACACTTAGAGAACGCTCAATCTTCCCTCAATGTACGCGCAGGCATCAAATGGACAATACACCTTTTTGGCAGTTATGTTTTACACCGTATTGAAAATTTGTTACATGATACATCACATGGTTCCCAGAGTTGTTACGAGACATTAATTGGTTTGTTAAGATTTGACTAACAACCTACCAAATATATATATTCCAACTTCACTTTCCACCAGTTCCCTCTAATGTTTTCCATCTGTGACTATAAAATATTGCTTTAAAATGTGTCGGTTTCCAGTTTATCGTCGTCTATTTCTACGGTTGCTTTAATAATTAAATTTTGCGGTTTATTCCTTTAATTATTATTATAATTTTGAGAACCTTAGTTTACGTTTTACATCCAGATTCCTACCTGTCAAATTACATTCAATTATCGAACATTTTCTTACTCACACATCAACAAATGTCAGTACCAATCTCCCCGTGCTTGAATTTCGCCATTGAGTTAGGTATTTGTCATCAACCTCTTTCTAAAGCCATCAGGAAACTTATAACCTTGGTAGTTTCTGAATTTTTTGGCGGTCGATCGAGGTGCGGCTGTTTGGTTCGACTGTAAGCGATATTCCACGACTTGTAAAAATTCCGAACCCCTACCAGAACCTGAAGAACCTTTTATGGTATTGTTGTGCAATCATAATACAGCAATTTAAATTACAAGAAATTAGCTTTCATTGTATAACTTCGTAAGTGATTTCAAATACCATTGTGAATTTAAAATGATGCAGATTAATTTTTGCGCTTCCTTCCTGTAATTCATTCTGTAAAAATCGTCCAGAAACCATTGTTTTAAACCTAGCCTAGGTCGCTTAGGTATTAAATCGTTAGTTTGGTACCACTGATCTATCAGACATGAATCTATAGTCCCCAATACTTAACGTCATTAAGTTAGTATTGGGGGAGAAGACAATAGATATAAATTATGCAAGGTACAAGGTCATACTAGGTGAGGCTTATTGTCATACACAAATGGTCGCTTTTGTAGGTCTGTACTGTAATAAATCGCTAATTCTATTTGACATGTGACATCTGGGCAATGTATTTATGTAGGTATATGTAAACATTGAGATAAATAATATATTTCAATTTAGATACATACAATTTTTAATTTAGAAAAATCAAACCTTTCATGAAAACTTGATTTGCGTTTCTATTCATTAAGAATTCTACATTATTTTGGGACATGTTTGAAGGTGAGAGGCATGTGTACCCCGTACCAGTCGGGAGACACCAGCACCCTGACCACGGGCTCCTTAATATAGGGTGTCCAATTTTCTGAGCTCGGTATGGCTACAGGCCACCTTTTCCTTATTCTTAATCTCTCGCGCCCTCACTGTCTTCCTATCCGATTGAAAGTCCAAAATTAAAGAAAAATTATGCTGTGGTTTCTAGGATAAAAAATACCGGACGTGAAATCCTGTCCCGTTCGGATCTCGGAGAGGGCAAGGACTAAGCGACCTCGGACATCGAATTTTCTGATCCATTATTGCAACATCCGCGGTATCGGGTCTAATCTTAATGCTATTCACGAACATCTTGAACAATTACAACCTCACATTCTGTTTCTATCTGAAACACAAGTCTCCTTTGAAACCTCTGACCTACCCTACTTGTAACTTCCTCAATGCTATTCCTATTCACTACCTCAAGGACAACATCGGTTGCAAGATGATTTCTTCTATAGAGAATAAAAAATTCTAGTCCTAAATTTGTGAAACTCTACTGTTGCATCGTAGGTCTCCTAATGACAGTAACTTTCAAGACTTCTTCGATTACCTTAGTTTGAAAGTTGACTATCTTTGTCTCAGTTTCCATCTTGCGATATCTTAATTGTAGGAGATTTCAATGTTCATAACTCTAATTGGCTTCAATCTTCAACTACTGGATCTCCGTGGATCTCGTACAAAATATTTCTGAATCCACAAGGATCCCTGATAAGTTTAACCATACTCCTTATCTTTAGATCTCTTTCTTACACCAAATCCACTTGTTTATAAAACTTCAGTTCTTTCCACACTTGATCTATATGACCATTGACCAATAGAAATACCTTCTTATGTTTCTCTTTCCTCTGTTTGCATGAACTTGCTTATAAAACTTCAGTTATTTCCGTACTGAGTTTATCTGAACATTGTCTAATAGAAATAACTTCTTCTGCTTCTAATTCATCTGTTGTTTGCAACACTAATTGAACTTTATTGTGTTTAAAGTCACCTAATTGGAGTGATTTATGCTATTTCTTTGCAACCTTTCCATGGCGTGAATATTGTTTTAAGTCTTCCACATCTTCGCACATTGCTCTTTCCACAGTATCTGAAGTCAATCTTATGGCCATAAAACAGAATCGTATAGGTCATTCTCCTTCCCAACCCTGGTTCAATAAGGCTTGTGTTGATGCAATATCTTTGGAAAATAAATCTTATACTAAATAGAAATATAATAACGTCGAGAGTCATGCAGATTACGTTGGTGTGAGAAATACCTGCAAAGGTGTTATCACTAGAGCTAAATGTTGTTTGAATAACGAAAATGCATTGAACTCGGTACATCTCCTTCCGGTAGTCTTAAATTTTGGTTTTTAGATACAGCAATCAGTAAAAACTTGGTACATCTTCATGCTCCCCCCCCCCCCCATGAAACCCTTTGACGGATCAGTAGTTGCTGATTCTGAAGCCACAACCAATCTTTTTGTGGATTGATTTGCATCAACCTCGTGTCGTAAGGATTCTGGAAAATATGTGTCCCTAGTCAACTCTGTCATACGTTACGAAATCAATTCAGCGTTTGATTTATTTCCTTGAAACTAACAAATCTTTAGTGACTACCCACATGGTTTAGGCAGAATCGTTCAGCAGGCGATGTTCTTTCATATGTGACCCTAGTTTGGAACAATACATTTGAACAATCCGGTAAAACAGTTGTAATCGCTTTAGATACCTCAAAACCATTTGACCTGGTTTGGGATAAATGATACTCTCATCAACTAGTTTCCTTGTTAAAAGATGAATACGGGTCATAGTTGATAAAATTCTCACCTCGGAGTTGCAGCTCCCCAATACGCTCTCGATATCGTTGATCGTATTCAAAAAAGGGCTATTAGGCTTATAAATAATCGGTGCTTAACTTCCGACATACAGTCCCTTGAACAAAGAAGAATATTTTCAATTCTTTCTAGGTATTATAGTATTATCGATATTACAATGGCTATTGTGCTATTGAATTACATTATTTGATACCATCTCGGGTCATCTTTGCTAGGAATACTCTGCTTGCTCATTCACATCATCAATATGGCACAACCTGCTTAGCATTCGGGAGGTAATGGGTCCCGTTACCGTCTACCTTGTATAAGGTTTTTCAGGGGGGTTTTCCTCATACACATGTAGCGGCATGGTCACTGCGTATATGCACACCATGTGCGGGTACTTAGGCGAATGCTAGGGTAGTATGTTGCCCCTCAGAACCCTAACTCCGTTCCTTCCGATCCTATCCTGACCACACCCACCCTTAATCCCACCATTCGTATATACATAATGTATGTATGTATGCTGGGAATCTATGATTGTGGCTGAAGGAGCTCGGGAAGCTTGAGCAGCCCGCCCTCTCCCTTGGGGAGGGAATGAAATACGTTGCCTTTTCATTTATTTCCTTTCCACCCAAGTGTTTCTGAGTGCTTTAGCACAGTAGGCTTTTTGTTGCTAATTTTTTTTCATTTCGACGTTTTTCTTTAGTAAATATATTAAGTTACTATATTTAATTTTATTACGTTCGGTATGTTATCATAATTGAAAATATTTTGGCTGATATATGTTGAGTAAAATATTTTAACCGAAAGGATTTGATTTACACTTGATTGTTTTATTTTAAACTGAATTAACACATCACCTGGATTTTTGTTTTAAATTTAAGGCGCCTTCTTACGAGTGCAAATTAATTAATTTTCATTCATATCTCTATGTATTTTCAAATAAATTCACTTGACGATACGTTTTCTTTCTATTCTTGAATACGTTCAAATCCAGTAATTTTGATTACAAAAACCTAAGCAAGTAGCGTTTCCTACACATTTGCACTCGAACCGCCGACAATAACTGTAAAATTTCGGTAATGTACGTATTTCTGTAATCAAGCCAACCTTTTGTGCTGATTATGTGTAAATAGGTACTCTTAAAAGTTATATTAGTAGTTTTAGACCTGGAATTTTAAATACATGTATTTGAATCACCCAAGAAGTTTTTTTGGTGTAGAATAAGGCATTTTCAAGTAACGTCACAACATATGACCTTGCCTGATGTTGGACAACTTTAACACACGTTCTTATGGGATGTGATTCTGACAATTTTATCGATAATCGTAGGTGGGGTTGGTTTGATGGGTGGATGGGTGGGTGAGTGAGTGAGTGAGTGAGTGAGTGAGCGAGTGAGTGAGTGAGTGAGTGACTGAGTGAGTGACTGAGTGACTGAGTGAGTGAGTGAGTGAGTGAGTGAGTGAGTGAGTGAGTGAGTGAGTGAGTGAGTGAGTGAGTGAGTGAGTGAGTGAGTGAGTGAGTGAGCGAGCGAGCTGGCGGGCGAGCGGGCGGGCGTGCGAGCGAGCGAGCGAGTGAGTGAGTGAGCGAGCGAGTGAGTGTGTGAGCGTGCGTGTATGCTTGTGTGCGCGTGTACGCATTTGTGCGTGTGTGTGTGAATGAGTTAGTGTGTATGGTTGCGTGCGTGCGTGTGTGCGTGGGATCGAGCGTGTGTACGAGAAGCGTACGTGTGTGAGTCAAGCATGCGTGTGGGAGTGATTGATAAACCCCGAAATCGGCCGGTCAATTTCAATAGAATTTGGTATGTAGGTCTTCTAGGATACGGGGATTGCTTTTGCTATTTTTTAATCTTAGAGGAACACTGATAAAACAGACAGAGAGCAGTAAACAACTGGTCAGCTATGAATGAGAAAACGTATTGTCATTTTAATCTTTACACATAAAAGTGTACATGTGTGTGTGTGTGTGTGTGTGTGTGTATGTAGGTGGGTATGTGCATGCGCACTTGCGTAGTTCGTAAGTGCGCCTGTGATCGATAAATTTGGAAACCACTCAAATGAGTTCAATTAAATGAAGTGTCTAGATGCTTTTTAGGCACGGGGGAGTTTTTACATTTAAGAAGACAACTGAGAAAACAGGCAAAGAACGCTAAACAACTAGGAGAATATCATTCATTAAACTCTGAAAGTAGCGGGAAAAATGAAGTATTATACAAGGTACGTAATTTTTAAGCTCGAAGGTTTTTAAATACCTCGACTTCGTGTCAGCCCGAATAAGTGTTTGCGTTTTATAGGCAAATTTTTGTTTATCAAGGTAAAACAGAATCTTTGTCATATTTAATAATCATACACTTCCAGCAAGAACGAACAATAAGTACAACTATATAGTCTTTGTTTACGAATTTCCTAACGTATTCCTTCTCAATTCAATTTAACAACCTCATTAAGGCTTTGAGAGTACCTTCATCTGTAGTGTTAGTTTTGGGACTCATTTTGATACTTAAATAAACTCAGTCAAAGGTTCAGAAGGACAACAAAGAATCATGAGAAAGTTGTCTTTGAACAGATGCCGGAAGTCATGTGTTATCCAAATTTTCAAATTAAAATTATTAATAAAAGTCGAAATACTTTTATATACTGGTTTGTGTAAAACAGCCTGTACGGTACACACTTTAATCTGCTTTTGATTTTGATTTCACTAAAAAACGAAAAATGGTACGACTTATGAAATTATTTATTTCTCTTAAAAAATTACGTAAATTTAAAATACAAGTTTTAACAACATTTATGGTACCAATAAAAAGGTCGTTTTTTCGATCTGCCGTCGTTAGCTAATTTAGACTTTGAAATTTCTGTGTAACTTTGCAAATTAGCAGGCCTTTTAACCCGAATATGACTCCAATAACAACCCTGTTGCGTTAATATATCATTCTGAAATAGTAAGTAATGGTAAATAGTTTCTGTTCAATTTTTACAACTTACTTCGTATTCTTCTGGTTGCTTAGACATATATCGTATTCCATTTGGACATATTAATATAGCTTTATATTCATTTGGCCTATCCTCTTCATTATCTTCACCTCCAATTTACACATTTAATTAATGAAGTTAGAATTTTAGAATTAATACTTACTCAATATGTTAACCGAGAAATGACATCCTCCTTTATTACCCGCCTCATCATGTGCAACGTAATTGATTTGGTGCAATCCTGGACCAAATCTTGAACCAGGTTCCTAAAATTCTTAATATTAAACATTAATTTGTAATTGGAAAATGCGCACTTTAGATTTATAGACTCCAGCTACTTTAACATTATCCCAAAAACGAGGTTCATTCCAATGTACAACTTTGCTATACTCATTTCTTGTTAACTTGAATTCCATATCACCAGGACAATCTGAAACTCTTGGAGCTTCCTTATCTAGTACACTTATAATTAATCGACAGTGTGCTACACTGTTTGAACCACTTTGAGCACTGAAATGCACTTCAGTTCTGCCTGGAGGCAAACTGGTAGTGAGATCTTTACCCCAATGGGGTTCAGAAGTTACAGAGCTGCAATATTTATACTTATAATTTGGCTTATGTTGTTACTTTAGTATTACCTCCACCAATCTACGTTTGTTTCCGGTTGAGGTATTTGGACCACCATTGAATTTTTTCCAGGTGGTAATGTATAACTTAAGTATCCACCATTAGAGCAATGTATAAATGGTTCAGGAGAAACTCTAACACACGATCGCCATACTTCGGAATGCTCTAGGTTTGGATACCATTTTTGGTTTTCAAGACAAGTTGTGGTTTCGTAACCATGTAATGGCTCATATCCGCTCTCGCATTGTAACGTGCATATTTGACCAGGATGAGAATTATCAATTGAGCAATTAAATGGAGCCCATCGTCCTCGTGCTATTTGGCCTAGTTTGTCACATGTATTTGCTGAAATTAATAAATGTAATAAATAAAATTATAAAAAGGATCTCATACGTGCACAATATGATATACGATTTCCCCATGTTCCAGATGAATCACAAATTCGACGAGATTCTCCTTGCAATTTGTAACCAGAATTACATGTTATAATACATTCAGCTCCAGTTTGAAAATAATATTCTTTTCTATATCCAGTTTGACATCTAATACGACCGTTACGTGGAGGTAAAAGCTGCGAGCAGCGTCCATATTGCTCACTACAACTTCGTCTATCTCTTTCTAGATTTTGACCGGTTTTGCAGCCACACCTGTAGCTACCTGCATAATTGCGGCAAGTTTGTGTGCAGTTTCCATTATTCTCTAGGCATTCATCAATGTCCGAACACGTTTTTCTATTTGTATCCAACTTGAAGCCTTTTGGACAAGTACAAAGGTAAGTTCCAGGAAAATTTTTGCATCCATGCGAGCATCCGGCTGCATTTCGACGACATTCATTTACTTCTTTACATACTCGTCTATTTGGTCGAAGAATGTATCCAGAAGGGCAGTTACACACCGGTTTGCCGTTATCATTCACGCAGTTATGAGAGCAACCACCGTTTTCTTTTATGCACGGATTAAATGATGAACATATTTTACCCTCAAGTACAAAACCATCTGGGCATGAGCACGCAGCTTCCCCATTTAGGTTATTGCAATAATGTGAGCATTCACCATTGTTGATTAAACATGGATTAAGTGGTAAGCAGTTCCGGTTAACTAATTCGTGGCTTGCTGGGCATTGGCACTGCATTTGTCCATTGTTATTAATACAGGAATGAGAACAACCACCATTATCTATATCGCAAGGATTAATTGTCTTACACTCTGTGTTCAATAATTGCATGCCGGCAGGACATTTACAAACAGACTTGCCTTCGTTATTGACACATGTATGGGAACAACCACCGTTGTCCAGTAAACAAGGATTGTTTACAACGCATTTTCTACCATACAGTTCATGGCCATCAGGACATAGGCATTTTATCTCGTCATCCTCAAATAGGCATTTGTGTGAACATCCCCCATTACCGTTAAAACAAGGATTAACCAATACGCAGGTGTTGTTCTCCAATTTGTGGTTGTTAGGACATTGACATTGAGCAGTACCATTCAGATTAAAACAAGTATGGGAACAACCTCCGTTATCAATGTGACATGGGTTAATTTGCACGCATTTTCTAAAATCTTGTAACTCAAACCCTTGAGGACATGAACATTCTGAAACTCCTTGGTTATTTTTACAAGTATGGGAACAGAAACCATTGTTGTTAACACATGGGTCGACTACGTAACATGTCTTATTAACAAGATGATATCTGTCAGGACAGGAGCAATTCACATGATTTTCAGATGAAACACTACAATTGTGGGAGCATCCACCGTTATTAATTGAACATGGGTTAATTTTGACGCACTGTGAGTTTTTCTCATAGAAACCTTCATGACAGGTGCATTGTATCTGGGAGTTCAAGTAACTGCAGACTTGTGCACATCCTCCATTATTAACTAGACACGGATTTTCTTCAATGCATTCATTGTTAATTAGTGAGTATCCTTCAGGACACTTACAAACTGCAGAACCGTTTAAATTTATACAAGTATGAGTACAACCACCATTTTTAGATTCACATGGATTAGATGCGCATAATGTCTGATTAATTAATGAGAACCCTAATGGGCAGTGACATACGGGTCTTCTGTCAGTATTACTGCAGAAGTGCGAGCAGTTACCATTATTCACCAGACATGGATCTTTCAAAACACAGGTTTTATCGTCTAGGTAAAAGTTGTGTGGACAAATGCATTGAACCAAGCCTTCGTCGGTGGTAGAGCAGTTATGTGAACAACCTCCATTGTTAATTAAGCAGGGGTCTGATTTAAAGCATAATGATCCTTCTGAAATAAATCCTATGCGGCAAGCGCAATGCACTTTATGGTGTATGTATTGACAGTCATGATCACATCCCCCGTTATTTATAGAACAGGGGTTAAAATCAATACATGTGTTATTATCTTTCAATTGATAATTTTCAGGACAACTACATTCTGCGACACCATCCAAGTTTTTGCAAAAATGTGAGCAGCCCCCATTATTAGTGTTGCAAGGATTTGATTGAACGCATTCATTATTGATTAAATCAAAACCAATGCGACACGAACATTTGGCAAATCCATCAATGTTGACACAAAGTTCTGAGCAATTGCCGTTATTAAATAGGCATGGATCTTGCAATACGCAAACTTTATCTTTAAGTTTATAACCATCAGGACACGAACATTGCACTAAACCCTCAGGGGTAGCTATACATTCAGGAGAACAACCATCATTATGAATGGAGCAGGGATTTATTTTTTCACAACGAGTCCCGTTTAGTACGTAGCCTTCTCGACAGGAGCATTGCACTTGTTTATCAAAATACTCACACTGATGTTCGCAGTCTCCATTGTTTAATGTGCAGGGGTCAATCTCATAACACTCTTTCCCAAACAACTCGTATCCCTGTGGACAACTACAAATTGCTTTACCTTCAAAATCATCGCAAATATTTGAACAGCCACCGTTTCCTACACTGCACGGATTAAACCGTATGCAATAATTTTTGTTTATGATCATTCCCTCAGGGCAGCTACAAATGACTGTTCCATTGTTGTATGTGCATTGGTGTGAACAATTTCCATTGTTGATTATGCAGGGATTGCTTATCCAGCATGTTGTACCATCCCTACCCAAATAGTAATTTGAGGGACAAGCACATACGTAAGATCCAACATTGTTAATGCATATATGAGAACAGTTGCCATTACTTTTTGAGCACTCATTTTCATCTACACATTTTCCAAAATCCACCAATTCAAATCCTGTGTGACATGCACATTTATACGAACCAATAGTATTATCACAAATCTGATCACAGGCGTTCTTATCCTTGCATTCATTAATATCTTCACAAGTGAAATTATCTCTTTTTAATCTAAATCCCTTATTACATAAACATTTTTTGACACCGTCAATTTCTGTAATTGTATGAGAACATTGCAGTTCTGCTAAAGTAGTGGTTACTTCATACCCAGGTTCAACGTTTGATGATTCACTAGTTTTACCACTGCCCTCGATATATTCATCTTCGTCATCATACAGATATACCCTATTTATGCGTTTAGTGGTTATTTCATTTATCGTATCCAAAATGGTCTTTTCTGTTGTTATTATGTCTGAATTTTCACTATCGATGTAATATTCACCACTAGTCGTTTGTTCTAGTTTATAACTGAAGTCATTGTGTACAGTCGTTGTCTCGTTATTTTGTGTTATTACGTATTCTTCTTCTTCTTCTTTTCTTTGTGTAAATAGTGGTAACGTAGTCGTGCTGAATTTATCTTCAATACCTTTACTTTCAGTAACGTATAAGGAATTTTCACTAAATTCCTTACTGAACACAATATAATCAGGATGTTGTATGTTTTCTTCAGTTTCGTCTTTTATAGTTGTATATTCTTTGGGTTCCTTCAAAGGAACTTGAAAACTATATTCTGTTTTCTGTATTTTATCATCTTCAAAATTAGAAAAATGGAATTCTTCTTTGAAACTTTCAGTTGTGAAATCTTTATTACTAATTGAAATTTGCAATGTGCTACCACGGGCTTCTTCAGTTGTTGATTGCTTGTATTCAGGCGTACTTAACGATTCGGTTTCCGTCGTGAAGGATGGTGCTGTAGTGGTTGTACTTATACTGAAAGTTGTTGTACTATATTCCTTCTCTTTCTCTTTCTCGTTATAGTCTTCTTCCTTGTACTCCAGTTCATCGTCATAATTGTCAACGTCATCATAAGAATCATCATAAAACGATGATTTAGTAGTAATGATACCTTTAAATTGGTCCTCTTCAAAATTTATTTCTGGCGTAAACGTATTCTCTTTTTGAAGAAAAAGCAACGATGGTTGAGTAAAATGTGATACCACCGTAGTCACTTCGTGATCATTCTCAAATTCTTTTTCAAATGTTTTCTCTTCTTTACGACTTGGTTCTTTTTCGTCGTAGTCATCGTCATCGTCCTTATAATCTTCTTCGCTGTATTCATCATCTTCAGTGAAACTTTTTTTTAGAGAATTTTCTGTAGTAGTTTCTACAATAAACTATGTTAAATTTATGTTAATAAACAAAATTGTATTACCTTCTCTTGAAGTTTCAGCACAACTGGGAAGCATGCCGATCCATTCTTCTTTACTGCAGTACATTTTATTAAGATCGTCCCTAAACGAATATCCTTCCGAACATACATATAGGATTATCAAAAAGGTTTCATTGTTCGGTCCTTTTCTTTCAACTATTTTATGTACGATGCCATGACTTATCTCAGGTGCATTCGTTAATCCGTTTGGTAAACACGACATGTCTAATAATTTTAGAAAGTCTTCGGATAAATTTTCCATCTTTTGGGCTCTTTTATGACGTATTTTGTGATTTGCTGAAATTGGACAAAATTAATTTTGAAACCACTGACCTTGTTTTGTAGATTAACCTCAATTTGGCATTTAATAAATAATAATTAAAAGGAGTGTATCAATGTGACTTAATAAGTGCAAATTAGGTTTTATTAATATTGTTCAAATATTACTTCAGTCGCGGTTTATTGTTAGTAAAATGAGTCATATCGCTTGTTTTAAGAAGTGAAATTATATATGTAGACCAAATTTTTTTGTGCAAAATTATTAATTAGTTAAAATGATTGATATTAATTACATTTTGTAGAAACAGAAAGCATTACTAAGTTAATCACGTTACTTCAGTTTTTTTAACCGCAAATTATTCATTAATAAGTTTATGTATAATTACTGACCTACTCAATGAGAGAATTAATTACAGAATATTATAATTATGTGCTGAGTCGCGTCAGCAGTCTAAAACATTGGTTTCGTCATTGAAATTTCGCAGTAATGTCAATATTCAGTCATCGGCATCTCTAAATTTTTTTTAATGTAATGGTGTTTGATCGCCCGTAATGAGCTGCTCATAATACGCGTCCCATCCCTTCCGTACAATTTGAAATTTGTTCATAAATTTACAAATAGTTGGGTCGATGTAGTTAAACATTTTCGAGGAGATGATTGCAAATCCAAACGAGTAAAGAGCTGCTCAACTCTATACTGCAAATTGGACATACAGGAATTTTATCTATGGCGACGGTGAATTATAGAATGTCTCACGACCAAACAGAAACATATTTCATTAATATGCTCAATTAAGTTCGCAGTTTTCATATTTAAGATGTTTATGTAAAACTCCGTAGCTTCCAATGCCTAAAGAAACAAATATTTTAATATCTCAGGGGAGATGAAGAACATGCGTTACTCAACGTAACGTTGATGTTTTGTTTATCGCTCGTTATGGTATTACGATATTAACATGAAAATGTTCAAAATAAATACCAAAACTGAAGTTTTTTATTTTGCTTGTATGAATATCTTTCATAGTGGGTGATAATGAACCACGCAGACCATCAAATCGAATTTTTTTATGTAAAGTTCTACGAGTATACAGAATATTAATTTTATTTCAGGTCTTTCTCTTGAAGAACATTACATTAAAGAAGACCGTTAAGTTTAACTGTGGAATAAATTTACATAACTATTTTCGGGTCAAAAAAAAGGAAATTTGAAAAAAATTCTTTTAGCAATTTTTTTCGAGGAATTGAATGGCAACATCATATTTTTAGCCCTATGGCTCTAAAAAGACAACTTTGAAATTTCAAATGGGAATCTTACTTTTTTACTTCATATGTGGACTCCTACGTTTTTAATTTTTTTTTGTTTCTTAAAGCCCTTTTGTAGGGCCAAAAATAGTTTTAAAAGGGCCCTGAATAGCAAAAATCTAAATCTGTAGTAAATACTTGGTTTTTATCTTGAGTATTTGATCAAATAAAAAATTCTACAATTTAGCCCGTTATAGGACCCTAGGGCCCCTATTAAGGTCCTCAAGTTCTTTGTAGGGTACCTAAACTGGTCCTGTATAAATAAGATCAACATTTGAAGTGTACCTTATTGTTATAAGTTTTGTTATGAACGAATAAGTTCAAAGGTGAAATAAAATAAAGACAAAATTTACATCGATTGGGGCCTGTACTTCGGTAGCGCAGTTAGTTAACGCGGTACTCTATCAAAGTAAAGGTCGTAGGTTCAAATCCTACTCGAGGTGAACTTTTTATTTATGTCCTTGATCGTTCGTCCAGTGTGAAATTATCATTTTAGGCCCTTAAACGGCCCAAAGTCAACTTTTCAGCCCTTTTTAGGTCACCAGGGCTTTATTAGAGCATAAAATGTTAAATTCCTTACCTACTCAAATGTGTAAGATAAAAAAGTTACATTCTTCACATTTTGATTTTTACTACACAAGATCCTTTTAGAATTTTTTACGGGCCCACAAAAGCGCCTTAAGACTCTTAAAAAAAGTTAAGATGTATTTTGACGTAGAATTTCCCGCTAAATCCAAATATGAAATAAAAAGTATGGTTTCCATTTGAAATTTTAAAGTTGGGCCCTACAGGGTCTTTTTAGATCCATAGGGTCAAATATGTATTATTACCTTTCGATTCCTCGAGAAAAATTTCTAAAGAAACCTTTTTCAAATTTTCATTTTTTTTGCCTGAAAAATTTAATTAAGCCGTTTCCAGATTTTTCCGATACCCTGTACAAACTTGACCACATAAAATATGAATAAATGAAGTAAAGATACGGTTTAAAATCTGTAACTACCTACTTGCGTGTTTAATTAAGTGTTCCACGTTCAACGAGTAGTTGACAAATGATTATTTTGGTAGTAGTAGTAGTAGTAAGCAAAAGCACTGTTTACTGCAGAATCAAAGTAAACAACGAGCGAGTATAGCGAGTGAGTTTTTTAATTAAAGGGGGGGGGGGGATTAAAAGATACATGTTTTGTGATAAGTAGCTAAATTAACAGTGCAGCGCAATATGCAAATTTTATTCGAACTGTAATGAAACATATTCGCTACATTTTCTTCACCCAACTAAAATATTGCAAATGCAAATAGTTTAATTTAATAATTAAGTACACGTTGTATCACATTTTATATAAGAGCATACCAGTAATATTCCTTCATAAAGCATTGCAAATATATATGAAAAATTATGCATTAGATACTTAATGGATGTACAATAAACGTTTACAGTTTAGTCATGATTTGTCAAATTTATACTTTCAGAGTCGAGATATTTCATGACAGATCTACCCACTCTTAATGCGTCGCAATAACGACGAAACCGGTAGGGCGTTGGTCTTGTCACGGCGTTCTCGTCTCTGAACAGTAAGAAAGCTAAGTCATACTGGTGGGCTTATTTTAACAAATTTGTTAAATATCAATTCTTATTATTGTTGCAACTCTTGATTGCGTGCTTATTGTATTGGCATTTTTATAACTTCACCACCAGACTGCGTCACATTTAGAATGTGAAATGACAGCTATCACATCACGAATAAGAATTAAGCGAACTATTCCCAGACGTACAGTGAAAGACACACATATACGGAAACTACGAATTGTTCTAAAACACGATTCCAGGAAAGCCCTGAACCCAGTCAAGTTTTCAAAAATCACCATGTCCATGTCAGAAAAAAGTTTGCTTGATATTCTGAGGAAATTTTCCAGGTAGCTCCATGAACACCTAACTGCTTTGGTATCATCCAGGGCGTCTCTACAACATCAACCATAACAGCACCTAGGGCAATCAACAGTATTGTGTTCATCCATCATAGATGTGCAGCCCAGTAACATGAGTTGTATTTATCTACTTTGACATTTCTCACAATTTTTCCAGAAAGAACAACATGACACCTACGATAATATTTGGTCAACCACTATTTTAAAAGGCTTGACAGGTATTCCATGATAAGACTCATGCTACATCTTTTTCCTTGATGCTCTTGCTTAGTTCTTCCCGCACCAATGTTTCTGTATTTACTGCAAACAGTAACAAATTATACATATATGTAGGAGTCCTTGCAGAAAAAAAGAGAAGAAAGTTGTAAACATTACTTTTAAAAGTCAATGAAGGATTCCGGGAGTTGATTCTATCTTGAGATTTCTAAGTATGACAACCTATAATCCAATGAACTTGGAGTCAATGACCTTGAAGAAGTAACATCGCATGAGCATGAGTTTCCCGCAAAAAAAGCGCCTGACCTTGACCTTGACAAATTCTCTCTCTCTATCTCTCTCTCTCACATATACACACGTACTTATCATATGTTTCTCTCTTACACATATCTATCCCCCATGTGGTCCAGTATCCACCAACTCGTGAAGTATTGTTTTCAGATTTTACACGCGTTCAGAATTGTGAAGCCCTATAAAATCAAAAAGTCCCTAAAAGTGACTTTGCCTACATCGTAAAAGCTCTAAACTTATAACAAAGCGTATAAGCTTGTACCTTACTATTTCTAGTTTGCGAGTAGCGACATGGACGTGACGTTGAAATTTGAATTTCTCTCAAATATATGACCTTAACAGGGGCATGGTCTTAACTTTGATAACACTGCATAACATGACAACACAGCATGACTATTAGATATGGCAGCACTGCAAAGTAGGCCGTAACCGCCATAGTTATACTACTTCTTCTTGTCTGTTAAAGTTATTTGCATGTATATATATATATATATATATATATATATATATATATATATATATATATATATATATATATATATATATCTCAATAGCATCCAGTTATAAACAAACACAATAATGGGTTTGCTTTGATAAAATTTCCATATTATCAAATTATATGCCATGGTTTAAATTTCTTAAGGTACGTTCTGCTACTGAAGATTATTCTAGTTGACTAATCTACAACTTCCCATTACGCGTTGATTGGAATCTGTAATGCATGCAAATGATTTTACTATTTCCGTAGACAATCACGGGATGCACCAACTATACGCCAACAAACCACACAACTATTATCTGATTTAAATCTAAATATTGAAGTTTGCAGTAATAAATTGAAATTAGTATGCGTTTTATTTCATTTTTTTTTCTTAGGAAATTTAATATAAATAAATTATTAATCTACAAATTTCCGACGATCGGGGGCTTGGATTTAATATCTGTTGACAATCGTGTTGCATTTAAAAGTCAAATTATATAATTATTTCGTTTTGCTTCAAAAATATTAATCCTAATCTTAACATGAATTTCTTTGTCATAATTAGAAATTCAAAAATGGTGCTTGACTTGCGAGTCAATTACGTAAATCCTCAAGACACATTTTGAAAAACAATATTTTAGTGAAGGTAACCTCATAAACATAATAGTGCCTTACGTACGTTATACTTACCAAATGGAATTGTTCTGCGTTTACTTGTGTAGTTAAGCAATAAATTGTTTATTCTTAATTTTATTAAATATGAGAAACAATCAAATTACTTGTATTAATGGAATGTGAGCCTGCAATATCGCGAGGATTCACGCGCACCAAAGCAACTTGACTAATATTAAATTATTATCAGTTTTGTTATGAACGAATAAGTCAAGTTGCTTTGGTGTGTATGAATCCTTGCGATATTGCAGGCTCACATTCCGTTGATATAAGTAATTTCATTGTTACCTCATTAAATTTATAATTTACGTCAGTTCTACATATATAAAGACAAAATTTACATCGATTAGGGCTTGTACTTCCATAGCGCAGTTGGTTAGCGCGGTACTCTAGCAAAGTACAGATAGTAGGTTCAAATCCTACTCGAGGTAAACTTTTTATTTATGTATTTAATAAAATTAATAATAATTTTTAATTACATATTTACTTTTGAACTTATTCGTTCATAACAAAAACTGATAATAAATTGTTTGGTTTCACAGTAGTAACTAGTGCTTATTGTGCGATCATTGAATAATCAATAATTCAATGATAAGGTAAACTTTCCATTCAAAAATTCAAGAAAGAAATTCCCGCTGTTTTAATGGTTTAATTTATGGAGACATCACGAAATCATGGCACAATAGAATGATTTCAGAGACTACTTCCATCAGAGTTCTGACAAATTGGGAAACTGTGTGCGGGTGTGCCCCACTCAAAATAATAGCGTCCACGTACCACTCCGTTTATACCGGAAGTTTATCTTCGTTTTAAATCATTAAAAACTGTACATGTTCTGTTCATAAGCCCATTGCAACGTTCGTGAATAAATAATAAATTTAAAATATCATCATTTGAATATGTATTATGTTTCATTTCTTATAAACACTCAAATAAACTGGCATTGCAAAAAAACTAACAACAAATAACGGGTGACAGCTGTTGGTTTTGGAGTGTTTCTAAGAATTTCACAGCCATCCTCGGACGAAAATACATGATTTTAGTTAATTACACAAACGAACGAGTTGAAGAGATAAGTATAGGGAACCTTACACCGTTTCAAAGAGAATAAAATTTTGTATCGGAATATTGAAAAAACGTACAGGGTGTTCCTTCTAAACAAACCGACTTATGAAAATTAGAACTTAACTAAACTCGGCATTTAATTTCCACCACTTTGTTAGCTATACCACTTTGAAAGTATAGATTGAAAGGTAAGGGATCCAGCTAGTCTTTCTGTGAATATTGCCGCTCTATCTTTCTTACTGTAAAATACACATGGTTTTAAACTAGATACTCTTTCCTTTAATTCATAGATATTCATATGGAATAACGACGATGACGTCAACTTCCGGTATAGCCAGAAGTGGCACGTAGATGCCATTATTTTTCTTGAGCAGGGCATGCTCGAAAACATTGATATCCAAATTTTCAAAATTCCAATCGAAGTAGTCTCTGAAATAATTCTAATGGGCCATCACCGTACCAAAGCATAAAATACATTACCTCCTAATCTGTAGAGGTCCGTAATTTCTGTTACTTTAAATTTGTAACCGTCATTATTATTTTTACCAACAATCACTTTTTTTGGTATGGCAAACTTAATCAACAGTTTGAAAATAAATCAAATTTAATAAAACAATGGAAGAAATCGCATCATGACCCGGAAGCTGAATTAACGCTGACACTTTGTATCTCACTATAGGCGTTTGTAAACCCTGTACTGATCTGTACTAAATAAGTATGTCCAATCATTCGAACTAAGTTTTTTTATGTGGAGACAATAATTTTCCCGCTTTCCAGCGATACATTTTCAAAGGACTTTCTATTAAGCACTTGTTACAGTGGTCAGTAGAAAATCTCTATAGACAAGTATAGGCAATAGCATAAGGTAATCTATGAACTTCATAACCACCAAATATAGTCCATTACGAAGTGTTTATTCTATTCTATCTAATACTTTAAATAGTTCTCAAAATTATTTCCCCTTCGATATGTTTTTGAACCAACAACTCCTATATATGAGATCGACAATATAATACTCATAACCACCCACCACATACACACCTGTTCAGAATTAACGTCTTTGTTATTGCCCTCAGTATGTAATTTAACGTTAGTATAATATAAATGAAGGTAATTAAACAATATTGCATTAATTAACACTAGTTTTTATTAAGAATCCGAAGAATTATACAAAATTTGGCGATGAGGTACAAACATTGGTAAATTGTAAAACTCAACTTAGCTTTACAAATAAAGGAAAATTCCAATTTACAAAAAGTATTCATGAACCTTAATACCTCGTATTACCTCGATCTCTTATAACTGCTTGCATTTGTTGTGGTAAGCTTGTTATTAAATTTTGGATGGTCGCTTGGGGAATGTTGTCCCATTCTAAGAGAACAGCTCGCTCCAATTCTTGGAGGCCATTGGAGCAGGTATATGACATCGGACCAAGCTTTTTAGAACATCCCAAAGGTCGATTGGATTTAAGTCTGAGCTGCGCGATCGCCACTCCAGGACTTCAATGTTGACTTAGTTTAGGTAATCTAAAACAGCTCTTGTGACGAATGGGGATCAATTCTGTACGTGCATCAAAACATATTCCTCCCCAAAACATTTTTGACTCTCTATAGGAGATAGTGCATTCGTAAAATCTTTCTCCAGGGCTCCGCCATACCCTAGCACGATTATCTGGACTTTTTAGGCTCACGCTAGTTTCGTCTCTGAATAAAACTCGCTTCCAGTCTACGATAGTGATTTGGGGGTAGTGCACTAGTAGGCCTTCTACTACACAATCTGGCTTCGTTTAATCTTCGTCTGACGGTTAAAGCAGAAATTCTAACATTTCTGACAGTTTTGAGTACATTACTTAGCTCTCTGCTAGTACGGTTTCTGTTTCGTAACACCTGTAGTCGGAGAAAGCGCTCATCAATTTGACTTGTCGACCATTTTCTGCCCTGGGCACTTTTTATATGGAGTGATCCGGTTTCCCTAAATCTTCTAACCATTCGACGGACTGTGGAATGGTTAACAACTAATAAATTAGCCACGTAACGCATACTTCTTCCCTCTTTTAGCAAAGTTTAAGCTCTTACGCATTCATCATTGCTTAAATGACGTGCCCGATTCATTTTTTTAGTTAAATGTTTAAATATTGATCTAGTGAATGAATCTACAAAAGAAAAAATAACCAACGCTCAAGTAGCAACTTTAAAAAATACATTCACCAAATCGAAAGAATTACGTGAGCAAGGTAATTAATCTTTTTCACCAAAGATAAATTACGTGCAATCACAAAAACAGTACAAAACTGATAACATCTGTTTGACACAAACCAACTATTATTTGATACAGTAAACCCTAACATTTTCTTAAATAATCAAAATAAGTCGAAAAATATGAGCGGTGCATTAATTTTGAACAGGAGTTTATATTTTAACTTGCGTATGCCATATGTGTAGAGAGTAACGTTGACACACAGTGTGGTGCAAAAGACATGCACGCAGCTTAGCAACAGAACTCTGGCAGACAATAGCACACCTCACACTTGTCTTTATGAAATCCGTAGGATTAAGGATCATATGATATAGGTAATACCAAATTAGCTGTTAACAATCTTTCCAATATATTATAATTTATGCATTTGCCACGTACGCCAGTAGAAAATAATTTTAAAATGTACTCGATGGTTAACTTTTTGTTGCTCACTATTGTGTTATTGCTCACTATATGAGATTATTAAAAATGTACAGGAATTTGTTTCTATGACTTATTGGGTTACATTTCGTTTTCAAATTTTTGCACAGCGATGTATATGGCATATTGAATATTTTTCTTTTTATGTCTAATTTTATTATAGCTTGTCTGAGCAATACAATAACTATTGAATTTATTTAAAATTAGGCTGTTCCATGCAAATGGCAACAATGTATAGATTAAGCAAAATTATTTATTAATTTGAGATTAAGTTGGTGCCAAAGGAATTTAAGACATATTAATGATACAATCCAAAGAAATGTTTATCACAATCTATATTTAAAGACTTCACCACGATTTTCTTTGTAAAGGTTATTTCATTGAGACATTTGATCACAGAATTTAAACATTTTGCTTTCTCTAACAAACAAAATACACCCACGTGCTACACAAAAATAAAAAATTCCGAATTCATTTCAATAGCTAAACTAACATTATTAGTAGTTGACTGGAACGAAGTAAAGGAATTTCTAATATATAAACCATCAGCGATCATGTTTGATTAAAGTTAGCTTGTCCAGTACATGATTTTTATCAAACATATGTAAGGCTACGGCACTGTTATCCTAACGTTTGTATTTGATATGATCTAAAGCGAATTTTGACAGCTCGTTCAGTTTGCCCTAAATATATTTGTTCACAATTTTTACAATTAGTTTTAAAATTCCCAACTTATCTACTTGATCTTTTGGATAGAGGAAAATTTTGGAAAATATAGACATTTTGTATAAGCATGATCTTTTATATACTTTGTTTCTATTTGTTCTCTAGCGTTACCTAATGTACTTACATTCTTCACCCTCATCCTACGTGTTTGTTTCCCAACTACATTCGTAACTACTTCATATGAAAAGGAATTGTATGCAGCAATTTCTTTAATCATTGACAATTCTGTATTATAATTTTGAAATGAAAGATGAAAATTAAGCAATCTGTGAATAAAAAAAAAGCCACTTACAGTCATTGCAGTCATTGGTTATGAATCTTACAGTGCTAATTTCTTTATGATAAATATCTATATCTAGTTTACTGCCATTTCTTGTTAACAGAGTACCAAGAAAAAGGAGACTGTCATTTGCCTGCACGTCATAGGTAAATATGGTTGTCGGAAATTTAGAATTTAAAGTTTTTACAACAAAGTTATCAACACTACAAATTTTAGTATTAAGGATGGAAAACACATCATCCATGTATCTAATCCAAACTCTAGGAAAATAAGCCAAATCGCGTTTTAAGTCATTTACCCATTAATAGAATAAACGGAGATAAGCTATTGACCATTGCCGTAACATGTTCTTGTTTGCAAAATTGATGCTTAATTATGCACTACAATGTTAATTTAAGAAATTCTTCTACTTCTGCATCGTCCAAATGGTTTTGTTTTAAAAAATCGTCTAAATAAAATTTATTCTATTGGAACGCTCGGAAAAAATGAACGAACGTCGAATGACATTAAAATTGCATCTTCTGTAAGTTCAATGTTTTTAATTTTACCAATAAATTCAAACGAATTTGAAACACTACAGTTGGGCTATCGGCAAGAGAGATTATGGAATTTACTAGACACCCATTTGGACAACAAATAAGTAGGTGCCTTAATACCAGAAACATTGAGTCGCATAGCATTACCTGGTTTGTGAATCTTAGGTAAGCAATACATTCTAGGTCGTCCACAACTCTTTTGTATTCTAATGAAACAATGAGCAACAGATTATCTCCGTTTATGGACAATCTATTCATAGGTAAATTTGAATCATAGTTAAAACGTGATTTGCCTTGTTTTTCTAGAGTTTGGATTAGATACGTGGATGATGTCTTTGCTATCCTTAATACTAAAATTTTTAGTGTTGAAAGCTTTGGTGAAAATTTAAATTCTAAATTTCTGACAATCAAATTTACCTGTGAGATAGAGTCAAATGACGGTCTCCCATTTCTTGATACTTTGGTAACAAGAAATGGCAATATACTACATATAGATATTTATCGTGAAGAAACTAGCACTAAAAAATTCATAACCACTGATTCCAATCACTATAGGCAGCATAAACTCCCGGCTCTTAATTTTTGTATTCATAGATTGCTGAATTTTCATCTTTCATTTCAAAATTATAATACAGAACTGCGTACTATTATAGAAATCGCTGCATACAATAGGTTTTCAGATGAAGTGGTTATGAATACAGTTAGGAAACAGAGACATTCGTTGAGGGTTAAGAATGTAATTAAATTACATAACGCTAGAGAACAAATAGAAACAAAGTATATAAAATTACCTAACTTTCCTGTTTACACAAAAGACCTATCTAAAATTAATTTGAAAACAGTTGCTACTTCAGGTTTGCAAACTCTTTTAGGCAATCCAAAAGATCAAGTGGATAAGCATGATAGGTTGGGAATTTATAAAATGAATTCTAAAAATTATGAACAAATATATGTAGGACAAACTAAACGGCATATCAAAATTCACTTTAAACAACATTTAGCTCAAACGTTGTGACAAGTCTGCCGTAACCCTACATATATTTGATAGAAATCATGTAGTAGATAAGGTATCTTTAATCAAACATGTTAGTAATAAGTAAGAACTTGATTGCTATCAAAGTTTAGAGATCTTGAAAAACAAACTGTAATGAATAATGACAATCAAAGACTTAGACTTCTCATCAAACTTTCATAACTTTCACTTTCACCAGATAATTAACGAAGCGTTACTCGCTTTATATATTAGAAATTTCTTTAGTTCGTCCCAGTCGACGGCTGAGGTAAAAATGAAAATGATCCAAAGGTTCGTTACGAGCAATGTATTTGAAGTTACAAAAAACTTGTTTCTATATTATTTGTCCGACTCTAGAATCATTAACTCATTAAACATTTTGCAGTCCTTACAGTATAACGTGCATTAGTGCCTAAGACAATTGTATTTCTCCATATAATTTTTCAGAGAAACAACATGACTCTTCAGGATGGGCTCAAACCCAATTGTTTTCGGAATGGTTCGAATTTTCCATTGAGATAATCTAAGCAAACCACATCTACATAATGTCACTGCCACATATGCTCCAACGCCTAAATAAAACGTTCATAAGCCTTCTCAAAGCATCCTTCAGTGAGCAAGCAAGGTATACATGTAGCATTATCATAAACCTATTACAGCTTATGAAGTAGTCATTCACAAAGCTTTTGTTCAATTTAAAAATGGTCAGATAACAGTGAGTGGGTTTAAAGTGACAGGAATTTGCCCGCTCAACAGGAATTTGTTCGCTAACAACCTTTAGTAGATCCTTCAAGGGATGCACTACCAACTCCTTCCTTCCCGTCCAAGTTGGAAAGCTTCAAAAGGTTGTATTATAACAAGAACTTCAAGTAAAGAAGAATTGGCTCGCTCTTTAAAATATTCCTCCGTAAAAAAGAGATCTTTTTCTAGCCTAAAAAATATTTAAAGAAAGTGTGGTTACAAGAAGATCAAACTGGAAACGGATTCAGAAGAATCAGATGGAGAACCTCCTCACTCGACGATGAAGTACTTCCAGATTGAGAGTTCTGACGTCCCTTCTAAAGAAGATGTCTGCATATTCTGTGATATGTTCTTTTCAGTTGATAGTCACGGAGAAACATGGATTTAGTGTGCGCATTCAAAGCGTGCTGAAGCTGAGAAGGACATTTATATGTGTGACTTTTGTAAAAAGTGTAAAATAATTGTGTTTCTGTCATTATATAACGGGTATCCCGTATTTGGATTCGTAAAAAAATTACAGTGCAAGTACTTCGAAGCATGAAGGGTTTAGTTTCATAAATTAATGTACCCTCGATGAAAGCGTACCCACTTATAAATATAAATATAATAATAGTCGTAAATTTCCATCTTAGTTTAGTACAGAGTTAATACATAACATAAAAAGGCAATTAAATTTACATAAAAAATACAAAATGACCAAGCTTCAACACTGGCATGACGAATTTAAATTACGGTCCTTAACAAAACTACAGCTGTCCTTGTTGCATAACAAGCATATGGCTGAAACTGCTAAAAATGCTACATTCTGATCCAAACCGATTTTGGTTCTATGTTCGAAATAAAAAGGGCGTAACGCGCATTCCTGGCACACTTCAACTTAACAATCAAACTTTTGATAGTTCCCAATCAATTGTTAACGTCTTCGCGACATATTTTTCGTGTGTATAAACAATTAGTTCCAACAGAAGATAGTTTTCTTTCCGCCACATATAATTGTCACATTAACATTCAAAATATTACCGAAGAAGACATCATAGCTGCCATTAAGAAATTAAAAAACAAATCTACGGCAGGTACCGATCAAATACCATCTTATGTAGTCAAAGATTGTGCTTGTATATTCTCGTATTCTATAGCAATCTTAGTTAACTTATCTTTGAAAAAAGTACTTTTCCCACAGTTTGGAAAACTGCAAGAGTGTGCCCCATTCTAAAATCCGGCCCAGCTTCTGATGTACAGAATTACCGGCCAATTTCAATTCTTTGAAATTTTTCAAAAATGTTTGAAATTGTATTGCACGATATACTAGCTTATCAATTTGACTCACAATTATCGGAATATAAACATGAATTCGTAGCAAAAGATCAACTATATCAAATTTAGCTTGTTTACTATATTAATGTTCGGAAATTCTAGATGTACAAGATCAAGTTGATGCCATCTGCACGGACTTTCACAAAGCCTTCGATCGAATTGATCACCATATAACATTAAGTAAGTTGATTTCTTACGGTTTTAGCTCTTCTTTGGTGCAGCTGATTAACTCATATTTAACCAACCGACAGTAATACGTCTCGCATAGTGGATACAATTCCAAACTATTTATTCCAACATATGAAGTGCCACAGGGCTCAAATTTACGCCATTTTCTCTTTTTAATATTTATAAACGACTTACCCGCAACAATATCAGTTCAAAAATTGATGATAAGAAGATATTTGCTAAAATAAACAGTATAGGGGATAGTGAATCTTTTCAAAATGACTTAAACAATATTTTCATCTGGTGTAACAAAAATAAACTAGACTTACACATTTCTAAATGTAAAGTTGTGTCATTTTCACACAAATTGAAATCAGTTCAGTTTGATTAGTCAGTAGCAACTAATGCATTGAACAGATATACTATGGTCAAAGATTTAGGGATAACGTTCGACAATATGTTGACTTTTTCATTTCACATAAACGAAATAGTTAAGACTGCTTTTAATGTGCTGGGTTTTGTAATCTTCACAATTAAGTCATTGTATTCTGCTTTGGTTAGGTCAAAATTATAATATGGAGTAATAATCTGGAATCCCTCCTATAGGAATTATGCAAATGATATCGAATTTGTACAGAGACGTTTTCTTAAATATTTATGCTTTCGCAGCGATGGATATTATTCAGAAAGAGGCTATCCACAAACAAATACGCTTGTACGATTTAATTTAATTGCTCTAGACATCAGAAGAAAACGTATCTCTGTATCATTTCTATACAATTTGTTGCATAACAAAATCGATTATAATTTTCTTCACAGTTCTTTACTATTTATGGTACCACGCTCTACATCCAGACATAAATGTACATTATATCTACCAATATGCAGAACTAATGTTACCCAATGTTCACCTATTTATATTATGTGTTATAATTAAAACTATAACTGAATATTTAACCTTGTTGACATTTTCAATACAACTTTGAAATCTATATTAGATAACCTTAGTTGATTGTAGACCATAGGATTATTATTATTATTTTATTTTTTTTGCATAAACAATTTTTGTTATTTGTATGTATTAATATTATCTTGTTGTATGTAGTACTTTTACCAATGATTATGTTAATCAAGTACAACGTGATCAATCTCAAGTGTACTGTAGTGGTATGACAAAAATCCCTAGTTAATATTGTTGTGTTTTGCAGTTGGCTGCTTTGGATTTTTAGTGAGGTTTTAGTCGTTTTAGTTTATGTCAGTTTATGTCATATTATACCTTCGTTTTTCACTTTTGTATTTCCTTGAGTTATTTACAAACTGTCTATACCAAGACAAATTATATATTCTGAATTTCAAATTGTGATATCGAATTTAATCGTCATGCTGTTTTCAATCGAACAGGACACATTCATTGTTGTGGCTCATTTTCGTAGCGGTTTCCAAGATGGTAATGGGCAATGGCATTATTCATTGCAATCATGCATCGATCAATTTACTGTTGAGTACCCAAATGAAAATATTAGTTACGAAACATTTAGTCAACATCGTAATCGATTGATAGCGCGATTCATGGAAACTAGTAGTGTTTTAAAACGCAAACGTGAAGCTGCTGTCTTAACACCTTAGCAGATATCCAAGCAAGGATGAATGCAAGCCCCAATAAATCTTTGCGAAAACTATCTGCACAAACACGTATGAAAAATTTGACCATACAAACATAATTTTACATAAATAATTTTTAGATGTATCCTATGGAAGTGTCCACACTGCAGTAAAGAAGAATTTACATTTGTACCCGTACAAGGTGTCGGTATTACAACAGTTGCGAGATAGAGATTTTCAGCTTAGAGTAAACTACTGTCAATGGGTCAACAATACGATGAACAATGATTTACTAGATGTATCTTTTTTTTCTGATGAAGCTTGGTTTCATCTGTCCGGTTACATAAATAGCCAAAATTATCGTACATGGTCTGCAGAAAATCCACATGTATTTCGAGAAACTACCTTACACCCTATCAAGGTCGGTGTCTGGATAGCAGTGTCGCGATAACGAATATTTGGACCAGTATTTTTCGATGGCACAATTACCGCGGCAAGATACAGGGAAATACTTTTAGAACCATTTATTAATAATTTTGAGATCGTGAATTACGAAACGGGTATTTCCAGCATGACTCCGCTACCCCACATACTGCACAGGCTACAATTAATTATTTACGAGACTTCTTTGAATGATAGAATCATTAGTGTAAATCGTTGGCCACCGAATTCACCAGACTTGACACCGTTAGACTTTTTTCTTTTTGGTTATTTAAAAAACAAAGTGTTCAGCAGAAGATTGCATACTCTTCAAGAATTGTGAGATGCTATAACTCATGAAGTTCATAATATTGGTGCCGAAATGTTACAAAATGTATTTGCGAATATGGAACGTAGGGTGAACTTATGTTTAAAATTTAATGGCGGTCATTTTGGACATATGCTGTAAAGCAAAGTGTGATAACTAATGTGTGCCTAAGGAGTTAAAAAAAAATTGTAAAAGACCATAAACATGTACTGTAAATTTTATTTAATTATAATGAAATTATAACATTTAAATACTTAAGATTCATTATTTTGTAATGATTTAATCCAATCATTAACTAATATTTTATTTATTTTGTTGTATTTTATAGGGATGCAGTCTAATCAAATACAAAATAGTCATTATTTAAATTAAGATAATATTTTATAATATGTATAAGTTAATGATCTTCATACAGATTTGAAAACTGATCGTAGTTTTTACTTGAACCATGCTCTAGAGTAGCTAGAGCAATACAGCTTCTTAACAACGTATCAGTGGTACCAACTTAAATATTTTGATCACGTGGTATACACTTGAGATTGATCACTCTGTAATTTTTTTTGTTTTTGTTTTTCATCTATTCATTTTCATTTACTTTCTATCTTAATGAATTAAATTTAATTTTGTCTCTGGTATGGTTTATCTGTTGGGACACTAAAACAATTATTTTTATTACTATTATAAAGCAAATAGTATATTCAATGCTATTTTTTGTAATTGCCCCTTTTTAACTTTTATCTTTTAAGCAAACTTTTTACTCTAGTTGATTTAGGGATTTTTGTGCGGGTTGGTAATGCTTAATTTTAAAAGTGAAAATTTGATCAAGTCGCCTTTTGTTTTATCCAAATTCTGTCACAAAACACGATAACGGAAGATAATCAAGATAATCTTGCATGTAGGCCCCCTGAAATACATAAAATTGCCAAAAATACGGTTGCGAATTTGCTCACATCAAAGTTTTCCACAGGACGCATTCTGTTTTTGACGCATTTTGTAAGAGTGACAAGCATGACATAATTCAGGATGAAGGTTTGCCAACCTAAAAATATTCGTAGATGTTCTGTGAATTAATGGCTATAATGAAATCGGAAGTAATGACGTCGCGTTTCTTAATATGTCTATTAAAGTATCAAAATGGGAGCAAATTACAAAATAGTATATTAAAAAAACAAGATTCATAAGACCACTCTAGAAGCACGAATTCAAGTTTAAAAAACGAGTGACGTAGTCACTGGTTTTTTTAATCCTTAGCGGGCGTATCACATGTCTGACATGAGATTGAAAATATTGCAATTTAGGAGCATGGTATGAACAGAGTCGGGTCTCACAGATCGCATTTCATCTCTCATATGCAAGTGTAAATATTGCTATTTGGACGTAAATCGTGTGTCACATGCAACCACTTTCTTGTTCCATAGCTCCTAACTCATTGCTCAAATGATAAATTTGATGGCAACAATGAATTCTGCGCACAAATATCCTTCGGGAATGACTGTACATTTTTTTAAATCTTTTCATTTCTGATAATAATTGTTGTCTACACTGATCTGTCTGCTGCCGCCAAGTGAGACCTAGTGATTTTAGCAAAAGTAAAAAGTAAGACAGTAGGTTTTTGTATTTCAATGTGAACGTATCTATCTTGTATTTTAGTAAATTTAATAATTTAGTAATTTAATAATTGAATTTTTAATACATTAACACGTTCACTGCGGTCTGCGCTAGCTATACTTCACCTAAGAGCGGAATTCATATTTGCGGAATTTTTGGTTAATTTTTATTTTCTGTTTATATGACCTCCCTAACACATTTCTGGTTGAAATATTTGGGTTACGTGGTTGGGCGTCGATGGGCGGCCTACGCATATGGAATTAATTTATACTAAACCTTACGGTGGACGCGGTTAGGCGTCCTATGTCAAAATTCAAAGTATGCGAGGAAAAATAAATTAACAATTTCCACTACGTAAACAATATTTCAATTTAATTTATGAAAGAAAACAAACATTAACAAACAAAAAAATGTAAGAACCGCGTACGCAGTTGAAAAAAAACTGTAAGTCCAAAACATCACAAACGTGTACATAAACTAAAACGATGCGTATTTTGGGCTATAATCATCGTCCTAAAGCACATGCTTTACTTTATTGTGTGATATTTTCTGAAGCACGGGTCCAAACATAGTCCAGGCTCTTATTTTCTATTTTATGAGGCATGTGATCTAAAACCTTTACCTTACGTGCGTCAGATTCTTCCGGTAAAAGTTCTTCTACAACCGCAATACAAAAATCGCAAAACGCCTTCCAGAGTACTTTACAAAAAGCAAATAAGAATTAAGCAATAACAATTGAAAAACATGAGCGGCCAATTTTTTATACCAAAAAAGTGTTTTTCTAAGACATGGATAGTAGGATGTCAGTTGGTCCTGTCTATCAATTCTTCCCATACTGTTATTATATTCTACTATGGCCAGAGGTTTTAACTTTGACTGTCCTCTTTTATTCCATACCTCCGTCAAATTATTGGTAAATTCCGTGGATATGTATAGGACATCTCTCTTGTCCTTCCATTTTCCAATCAGCACTCCATTGCAACATTTGGCGACGCTTTCTCCAACTTTTAGTTTTATCTAAACTATATCCTTTGGAGCACCTTTTCTATCGGGTCGTAGTGTCCCAGTACAATATGTCTTTTTCTGTAGAAGATTTTTGGCCAATTCAAAACTATTGTAATAGTTATCCATAAATATACTGTGCCCATTGTCTAATTTATCCTGCATTAAATACATTACAACCTTTTCAGCGTGCACTCTCTCTCTCAGTTCATCAATTTGCCCAGCATACACTGCAAAATTCAATACCATGTGGTTTGGTTCGGTAACCATGTAGAGTTTTATTCCATATTTATGACGTTTATCGCTAATGTACTGCCTAAATACAAGTCTACCGCGCCATAGAACTATTGACTCATCGATACATAAATTTTTATCAGGGTAATATATTTGTCTCATTTTATTATTATAATAATTTATGACTGGTCTAATTTTAAATAGACGGTCTGTAGGAGTCGAATCTCCTGGTTCAGGGTTTTTAGTAAAATGTAGGCACCTCGTAATTGATAGGAAACGATCCCTACTCATGTAACTGGAAAAACATTTTAGGCCGAATAACCGATGTTTTTTCCAATAGTCCTGGATTCGGTTAAGTTTCCAGTGATAGAGTAACCCAATGAAGCATAGTAGCTCGTATCTTGGTAGGTCCTTCAACTTGTGATTCGTGACCGTTCATGCACACCTTTCGTTAGAAATAGTTCCACCGCATATTGGTTCGTTTCTTTGACTATTTCATCCAAAAAAATACCCTCAAGCAAAAGTCGAAAATAGTGGCACGGTTCTGTAGTGTTTGGCAAATCGACCATCATTCCACTGAATTTTGTGAATGGAATAGAAACTAAATTAGTCTCCTCTTTCCAGGAATCAATAGTTGACAAATTATCATTTTCAACAGTCAAATGATCATCAATAACTAAAAAGGCATGTAAATGTGATGTATTACACTAGTCACGGCTACTTACGTGGTTCATCGTCACAACTACATTCTGAATCACTACTATTTGACGTAAACTCTGCCTTGCAATCTGATTCAAACATTATTCCTGACATTTCTTCCTTTGTCAATTCATTAGGATCTCTAACAGCTAATCTAGGCCTTTTGCAACTACCTGGTTGGTCTTGCATGTCTAACGCGACGACAAATATTAAAACCGAAAACCAACAACAAAATATAACAAAACAAGTCTCTATTGACGTGCGTACTACGATACATCCACCTCATTGAAATACAGCGACACAACTGAAGCCTTATTACCATATACACGTGACCGCCGAAGGGCGGTCTCCGCACCGCAGTGGGGATAGCTATCACACCGATAGGCGCTTTCCGCATTGAAAGTATATAAAATATCACAAAAAAGAAAATATTCAGATCTTGAACTTCAACATATTTTGGAAAATAAGAATGACAGCGATAATGAATATGTGGATTTTTAATTTTCTAGTGATGATAGTAAAAGGACAGTTACCTGAAAATGGGGATGCGCCTGAAGAAGCGGAGAAATATCAATTGGAATTGATTTAGCAAATTTTATTTCGAAAAAATGGGAGGTATCTGACGAGCAATTTTCAGAATTCAAGTTCAATCAGAAAAGTGATTTAATAGCTCCTAAAGATTCTGTGCCAACGAAAGAAATTGACTTCTTTTATCGACTTTTTTCGGAAGAGCTAATTCAAGCTATAACTGGCGAAACCAATAGATGCGCATCTGAAAAGGTAATTATAAATATGCCATTTACTAAACGTTCGCTGTGGGCTTCTTGGAAGCCAGTAGCTTTTGAAGAAAGAGCATTTATTAGTGTTATTTTAAATATGGCTAGGTATGAAAAAGCGGAGATAGAAGACTATTTTTCTAACTATTGGACTGTCCATCAGCCTTTTTTTAAAAGCTTATTTAGTTGTAATAGATTCAAGGAAGTATTTTGGAATCTGCATGTCTCTCCTCCAGAACATAAGCCTCCTATAGGTACAAGAACACGGAGTTCTAAAGTGAAAACTGTCCTACCATAATTTAAAAAAATACTACAAACCAAGAAAAATGATCTCAGTTTATGAAAGTACTGTGGGGTTTAAAGGGAGGGTATTGCTTAAAGTTTACAACAAAGATAAGCCTACACAATGGGGCAGTAAGGTTTTTGTATTAGCTGATTCTTTAGGTTATGTTTAATATTTAATATTTTGGGGAACAGACTGCACAAAATTTAATTCGATCAGACTTGCTTTCACAACAAGAATTGTTGTTCACCTAGTTCAGAAACTTCTCGACTCCTCTCAAGGCGCTAAGGGTTATCATGCCTTCACATATCGGCACTATACCAGTCCGACACTAGCGCTGACCATTTCAAATTAAAACCCTTTTTACTGGTACAGTTATGACAAACCTACAGAACTAACAAAAAATACACAAATACCTTAAAAAAGGAAATACTATAGCTATGAAAACAGATATTATGACGGCAATAGCCTGGAAAGATAAACGATTAGTTTGTGGCCTATCAACAGTTTATGACGATACCGTAGAAGACGTACATAGAATTATAAAAGTGAAAGGAAATAATATTGAAGAAACTATTTAAAAAAACCTGCATTGATTTCTCAGTAAACAAAATATATGGGCGGTCGACTTGGTAGACCACTTGTCAACTGCTTATGCTTTTTTAAGAAGGACTCCAAAGTTGGTGAGACAATTTTTTTTTTTGCAGCTTGATATTTCAGTGGACAATGCTCTACAAAGAAGCCTGCAACTTGCCAAAATTGAAATCATAGGTTTTCCGCCGTAAGTTAATATGTCAGTTAGCTGAGGGAGTAAGAAACACCGGCATCATGAGGCAAAACTTTTTCAGCAGTCCAATTTCGGTGGAATATGAAACTAGAATGAACAATCAATTGCACGCCATTTACTCTAAAAATTCTAACAGAGACTGTCGCGTGTTCTCCAACCCCTCAAAAAGATCAGAAAAACCACTAATTTTTTTGTAACACGTGCCCGTCTAAACCAGGATTGCACCCCGGCCAGTGTTTTCAGCAATATCATACGTAAATACAAAAATTAATATTTTCCATTTATTTGTTATTTAACTATACTATAATGTTCGTGTTACTCCAATTTACATAAAAAAATGTATGTTTGGTGAATTTTTGTATCTAAAAAAATCGTCAAGTTTAGAGATTTTTGATAAATTATTAAAACAAGCAAAACTATTTTTTTACACCTTCACTTTCGCCACTTTATTATCTTTGAAATGTCAAAGTTGGATGAGTCCATAACTATTCAAACACCGACAATTAAATTTTAATTAAAACTAGTGAAAATTGGTTAGTCATTCAATAAAATGATGACGGCTGGGTAGGCGGTCAATGATCAGGGGGCGACGACCAAACTACAATAATGGTGCCTACATGTCAGAGATGAGATACGTCTTGTAGGACATGCCACTGGAAAAGTTCTTCGCCAACTAAGGGTTAAAGAATGAGTGCCTCAAGGTCTTATGAAACACCTATTTGTGCTATTTTTTGTAATTTGCCCTTTTTATGCCGTTTTTAAACAAAAATGTTTACTTTAGTTGATTTAGGGATTTTTGTGGCGGTTGGTGGTGTCTTAATTTTAAAACTGAGAATTAGCTCTAGCCGACTTTGGTTTTGTCCAAATTCTGCCACAAAACACGAAAATGGAAGATTATCAAGATAATCTTGCATGTAATACGTGAAATTGCCAAAAATACGGTCGCGAATTTGCCCACATCAAAGTTTTCCACTAGACGTATCCTGTTTTTGACACATTTTGTAATAGTGATGTACATGACAAGTTCCACGAGACACTATATAAAGCAAATTATTCCAATATTGCGCATGATCAAGGTAAAAAAGAGTAAAAAAATACAAATTAAATCTACGGAACCTAGGTTACCGTAGATTTATATGATCAAATAGAAAAAATGGAAATAAATCTACGGTAACCTGGTTACCGTAGATTTAATTTCCATTTTTTTTACTTTTTTTTATTGGAGTTCTTTGCTTATTGCGCATAATCAAGTAACCTAAAAATTTTCGTAAAATGTGACGTAAATTAATTGCTATAATGACATCGGAGATCATGACGTCGTGTTTCTTAATATGTCTATTAAAGAATCAATTTACAAAAATAATGAATGTTAAGAAACCCATTTCCGTTTCGTAATAGATTTATTATACACGCAAAACATAAGAATTAAGTTATTACACAAATCTGTAATATGAGTATCTATCTGAACTTACTCGTATATACTGCATTCGTCTGTAGTTTTGGACGAAAAGATATTTGAGTATTTTGAATACGGTAACCATTAGTAATAACTGCATCTGAAACATATAAAAAATTAAAATATGGAAATGTTAGTCATTTAATCAATTTAATCTCACCAAAGTAACCCACTGCCACTTGTTTCAAGTGTAATCTGATAAACGATAATATTATTTTTTAATTCTTAAATGGAGTCTAATGTTCCTTCTGACCGGTGTTTACCATAAATCTACCTTTTTATTAAATTTTGGCTTTTGGTTCGACACTTTATAGCCCTGCCTTAAATGATAATTTCTGAACAAAATTATATTTACGATTTAAAAACGTTAAACATAAATTCAGTTGGTAGTATTGATTTTAGCTTCAGTATGATTATAATCTAATCTCTTAACCGCATGGTTTAGAAACTTTATTTATGGCTAACTATTTCCATAATCAATGGTTGATCATAAAATACATAAATAGAAATAATTATTTTCGTGGCAAATAATACATACATATGTGTTATCTCTACATACCGGTGTGACTTTTATTACCTTTATTTAATGAGAACTAAAATCATTTAAGATTCTTAACTATAAATAATATACGTTTATATTAATTATACTCATTTCATAGTAGCAAATAATTACTGATATTATTACTTGTTAAATCATTGTTCATGTAACAATAAGGTAAGAAACGAAATTCATATGTACCATTCTCTATAAAGCAAATTACTTTTAACTCGTTTTATTGCATGTATGTAAAATTAAGAAAGGAATTTTCTCCATAATACTTTTACAAATGCTTTAATTTGAAACCTTACTTAATAGCAATACTCACTGAATTGTTATTGACAGAATGTTGAATAAAACTGTAACTAAAATATTAATAGATCTCAGTTTGAGACAAACTAATGACATAAACAGTTAAACGAGGACAGAATAGTATATTCTTCAACAAGTATAGAATAATGGCTATTATTCACGAGAATTGATTCCAGAATAATTCGAGTGAATAATAGGCATAATTCTATGAGAGTTGGAAGACTATAGTTTCTCCACGACGGTTATACAGAGTACTGCAGTATTTGAAGGTTTCTTATTAACACTTATAAAAATTAACGAACATTCTAAAAATGGATGACTCTAACGTTTAATTCTGAGTCTTATTAGTATTAATAGGTATGGTTATATTCGAACGATTAGTGAAGTTTAGGGGTGTTGAATTGAACTCTAAGTTTACGTGTTTATTCATCGAGTTAAATGATGCTGAGGATAATAAAGGTGATTGTAGGGTAGTTGTGTGAATTGGTAGAATGGATTTTAGTGGAGTTGAACGGCCTATTTCCACAGTTTATGCTTTTTGAGCGCGACGTTTCGGAAGCGGACTCTGCTTCCGTCATTAGGCTTAGTCCTGAGAAGGACTGTTTTCGCACTTGAGTGGAATTCATATGCTATATATAATTTTTTCTCCAAGCACTTGACTACTCTTAGATTCGAACTTGGTACCTTTCACTTACTAGTCTGACACCTTCGCCACTGAGCCACGGAGTAACCCAATATATATATATATATATATATATATATATATATATATATATATATATATATATATATATTAAACTTTTTCGTGGTTGCACAGAAGTTTATTGCGCACGTTGCGCAGTAACTTCTTACGCAGGTGTATTGCGCTTAAGCTCTTCGCGCATTATTTCTACACTAGCTTGGCTTATTGGATTTTCTGCTAGTGTGATGTATGTGGCTTCTTTGAGTTTTCGACGAGTTGTGTTCTCGTCCTTTGCAATTATCTGTATGTTATCCCATTGGATGCGGTGGTCTTCGTTCCAGTCATGTTCGGCGATTCTTGATCTTTCTGTTTCGCCCTTGCGGACGTTGTTCTTATGTTCCTGTGTTCTCACTTTGAGTGGTCTACTGCTCTCTCCTATGTATGCTCTGCCGCATTCGCATGGTAGGTTATATACACAATTCTTGGAATTCTGATCTTCATTGTATGGTTTGGTTTTGGTTAGTATTCCCCTGAGCGTTCTGGTCGATTTGAAGGCAGTGCGTATCTTGTATTTGCTGCCTATCCTTCGTATTTTGTCTGAGGTACCTTGTATATATGGTATTATCACTGTATATTTAGGTTCTTCTTTTTCGGTTACCCTTTCCCTGTTTAGGTTAGCTGTTAGATCGAGGTAGCCATTTTCTTTGAGTGTTCTAGCGATATTTTCTTTTTCTTTGTTCAGGTCCTCTTGTTTTGAGCATATCGTTTTTGCTCCATCGTACAAGCATTTTGCCACACCTAACTTCACGTTTTTGTGGTGATTGGAGTTGTAGTGTAGGTACCTCCCCGTGTGGGTAGGTTTCCTGGATACACTTGTCCTGAAAGTGTTGTCATTCCTATGTACAAGTACATCCAGGAATGGCAGTTTTTGTTCCGACTCCAATTCCATTGTGAATTTAATGGAGGGTGCGCGGCTATTTAGATGATCTAGAAATTCATCTAGCTTATGCTTGTCGTGTTGTCAAATTACGAAAGTATCGTCCACGTATCTAAGCCACATTCTTGGTTTCTCTGTGAATTCGGATATCGCTTGGTCTTCAATAAGCCAAGCTAGTGTAGAAATGGAACCCATATGGAATGAAACTCATATGGATTCCAACAATGCGCGAAGAGCTTAAGCGCAATACACCTGCGCAAGAAGTTACTGCGCAACATGCGCAATAAACTTCTGCGCAACCACGAAAAAGTTATATATATATATATATATATATATTGGATTACTCCGTGGCTCAGTGGCAAAGGTGTCAGACTAGTAAGTGAAAGGTACCAAGTTCGAATCTAAGAGTAGTCAAGTGCTTGGAAAAAAAATTATATATAACATATGAATTCGACGAAGTGCGGAAACAGTCCTTCTCAAAGCCTGATGACGGAAGCAGAGTCCGCTTCCGAAACGTCGCGCTCAAAAAGCATAAACTGTGCAAATAGGCCGTTCAAGTCCACTAAAATCCATTCTACCAATTCGCACAACTACCCTACAATCACCTTTATTATCCTCAGCATCATTTAACTCGATGAATAAACACGTAAACTTAGAGTTCAATTCAACACCCCTAAACTTCACTAATAAAGTCCGGTTCGCGCACGCGTGTGCGTATGTACGTGTGTGCGTGTGCACGTGCACGAGTCTGCGTGTGCGTATATACGCGTGTGCGCGCGGACGTGTGTGAGTGTGTGCATGTGTAGGTGTGTGTGTGTACTTGTGTAGGTATGTGCTTGTGTAGGTGTGTGCTTGTGTAGGTGTGTGCTTGTGTCCGTGTGCGTGCGTGAGTGAGTGCGTGCGTGCTTGCGTGCGTGCTGCGTGTGTGTGTGTGGTTATGTAGCTGTGAGGGTGTGTGAGTGTGCACTTCAGAATCATAATAAGTATGTATTTGAAATTTTGTATTTAAACTTCATTTCAGTTCTCCTGGAGCTGATTATATTATGGGAGAAATCCAGCGGCGAAGATGATGGGTATATTGAGGGCAGTTTTTGGATTTTATCAAATATTTCTGAAACAGCTGCATAAATCAAAGATATAAAAATAGCTAGATATAGTTCTTAAACATATCGATTAATTATGTTCTATAGTAATTTTCACAACGAGCAGTTGCGTCACTAATATTAATACTGTCAAATGACGCAGATGTTGTCAGATGTGAAAAATGACAGTTTGACAACTGTCAAATCTCAGCTTCAGGGGTTGTGTTTATTTTATCACATAATAATTGACACACTAACAAAATATCAGAAAATATGTGTTATGTCAAATGTTTAATGTCCGAAATGCTTGAAAACACCGGACAGAATTGACAACCTCGATCAGTTCTATCTGCATCCTCTCGTGCACAATAGGCAGGTTCTAAAGGTGGTAATGAAACAAAATTGGTATATGCAACTTTTTGATACGAGGCGTAATTTGGCGAAAAAAATCTGAAGGTGGAATTTCAGTGTTTGTTCAAATTTCTTCAATATCTGAGTAACGATTTATTTTATAAGAAAATGTGACAACGTATTTTTTAAAGATAATATAATTTCACATAACTTTTATATATAAAGGATTATACTTATTATGCCTCCATTCTACCTGTCCTGATTACTGGAAAGTGGCGCGGATTTGTCCAGTATTGAAATGTGGTGATACTACAAAGATCTGTAATTATAGACCGATTAGCATTATTTCGAATTTTGCAAAAATATTGGAAATTATACTATATACACGCATCTATCGTAAAGTGTGTCAGTACATTTCTTTGGCCCAGCATGGCTTCATATAACATCGCTCTACTGTAACCAACCTTGCTTCTTTTACCCAATTTGTTTCTCAAGCCTTGAACAATCATCAACAAGTAGATGTGCTTTACAAGGATTTTGCCAAGGCTTTTGACAAAATTGACCATGCGATCATTATTAGTAAGTTAGATAGCTTTGGATTTTCAGATTCTCTAAACAAATTCTTAAATCCTATCTAACAGACAGATACTCAAATGTACAATATAATAATTTTAAATCGAATACTTCACTAGTTACGTTGGGAGTCCCACAGGGATCTAACTTATGGCCTCTTTTGTTTTCGTTATTTATTAACGATCTGCCTCAATTGTTGTCCTGCAATGTTTTGATGTACGCTGATGATTTAAAAATGTATTCTATTATTAATTCTATGAATGATTGCGATATACTTCAAATGCAATGGAACTATATAAATGGTGTATTAGTAATGGATTACGACTTAACATGGGTAAATGCAAAGTGGTTACCTATTCCAAAAACTCCGACCTATATATTATGCATATGAATGTAACTCAGTTTTATTTAATCGTAGCTCTGTGATAAAAGAGCTTGGGGTTACTTTTGATTGCAAACTCTCTTTTAGCGAGCATGCTTCTTCTATATGTAGTTCTGCTATTAAAACTCTTGGATTTTTAATTCGTTATTGTCGCTCATTTACTAGCACGGTGGCATTGAAATCTGTGTATACAGCTCTTGTTCGTTCGAAGCTGGAGTATGGGGCGTTAATTTGGTATCCCTGTTATGAAAATCAAAAACCATCATTAGAAACTCTACAAAGAATGTTTCTCAAATATTTATCGTACAAAGTTGATGGAGCTTATCCGGAAATTGGTATTGAACAAAACACCTTACTAGAAAAATATGATGTAGAGTCATTAGCAAAGAGGAGGGTGGTCAGCAGCATTACATTCTTGTACAAACTTTTACATGGAAAAATTGATTTCCCGTATCTATTATCTTCTCTTCAGTTTCATGTTCCACGTTTCACGTCTCGATCTTTTGTTACCTTTAACTGTCCTACGGCAAACACTAATCTTCTACTTAAGTCTCCTGTATTTGTTATGTGTAAAAACTTCAACTATATTTTAGATATTTGTGATATTAATCAATGCACTATTACTAAAATTAAAAACGTCTCTCGCTAGTTATAAGATTAGATCAGTGGTAGAATTCTTATTAGTTAGCATAGTAGTCAAATTGCACATTCCAGTGGTAATTTAATTTAGTTTTAGATTTAAACATTTAAAAACATGTAATAGGTAAAGTATTTTTCTTATTTTAATAGCGCCATTCCTATTGTATTTTCTCTTTTTCTCGCTACTGCTGTAAAGAATTGTCTTGTAATTGGATCAATCGATCTGTTGGGCATTAAATTCTTTAATATTATTATTATTATTATTAGTATATAGATGTCTATTAACCTTCTGTCTGACAATAAGTTTTAAACGTCCATTTGACAGATTATTGTTTTTGTTTTTACAACGTTGCCTATTTTCATTATGAACGTATTAAAAAAGGAATGTACAATTATTTAAAAAAAATTATTATTAAAATTAATTGAAATTATTTCACTTCTCTCAATTTCCACTGGAATGTCGTGTGTTATACATCCGATACTTTAAGGTAGTATGCTGTTCCTATTTTTTACTTTTTTCATTGATTTGTTTCAACATTACTACAATCTCTCAAGAACTTTTTGACCTTTTTCTTAAAAAATTCGCAACTAAGAAAAATTTCTAATTCAAGAAAATATCCTACCATTTAGCGTTGCTATTGAGAACGGAGCGGGCCTTAAAATCTCCCTGGATCATGAATTATTTCCCGAAATTTTTTGGAAATCTAAATTTTTTGCCAATTTTTCAAACTCTTCTTCAGAAATTCGTGATTGAGAAAAAAATCTGCTCGAGGGAGATTTGGTAAGAAAGTATCCCAAAATTCTTCGTTGCTATTGACGACAGGAGATTTTCTTATAAAAATGATGTAATTCTCCCTAAAATTGTAATTTTTGATTTGCAATGCTTTAGTGTTTGATCAAGTATTGAATCACTCAGAGTTTTTGCCTGAAATTGATTTGACCTCTTTTTTGATAAACTTAATTCAATATTTTGAAGACATTGTGCAATACGCTTCATTAGTTTTATCCAAAGTTTCATTGGTTCGAAAACCACAGCGTGATAAATATCAGTAATTAACATGTCTTTTCGCGAAAGATATTCTATTTTAAATTGTTAACCTATAATCTCCCAATTATGTTATTCTGCATATTATTTATTATGTTTTTAATAATGCTCAAAACTAAAGGTTGCGATCCGTTAAATGGTTACATCAGCATGGCCGTAAATAGAATTATATCACTATTTACAAACAGATATGGCCAGCAATTATTTTTCTACCGGAGCGTATTCTATTACTTCAGCAGTATTTAGTGATCTTGACGCAAAATATACTGTTTAATATTACAACCTATCGCATCTTATCAAGAGTAACTTTGTTGAGTATAACTACACTTTTCGAGAGATCAAACGTAGCAAGCACCTGTTTACTATACAATGGGTATGTCTTATCTAATACTTTTTTTTATCATACTCTTCTTTAAAATATGTAACAATATATACACCAGAAAAATAAGCAGTCGCTTCTGAAATATATACAATAGTATATTATGAAATTAGTTTATAATGCAAGGGATTATGGCAGGAGTTTTCATTATTGCCAGAGCGGAGCGAAAGCAATAATGGAAATGAATGCCATAATCCCGCATTATAAACGAATTTCATATGCTATTTTGACGTCGAAATATCCACTTTGAGGCAGAATTTAAATGAAAAAATAATTTCAGATCGTTGCAAAAAAATCATTTCGCAGGAGTTCATGAACGGTTTTGCATTATAAGTGTCATTTATTTTTTGTAAATAAACAAATTTTTCAAAAATGGATTCAGACATGTATGAAGAAATCCTTAAAAAAGCAGAAGAAGCTGAGTTGGGCCTTATACCTAAAAAGTCCGAAATCATTTATAAGAAAGAGTTCGACGGATTTATTGAGTGGATGCGCAAGAATAATACGGAAACTGTTACAGAGAAGGCTTTGCTTGCGTATTTCCTTCATTAGGCAAGTTCACTACATCATTCATTCAAGGTAATCATTCTTTGTATTTATTTTATTAGTCGAAAAACTACAAATCGTCTTCATTATGGTGCAAATTAAAATGTATGTTACGTCTCAAAAAGGATGTGGACATCAGCAAGTTTTCAAAACTTTCGGCATTCTTGAAAAACTGTTCTGTTGGGTACATACCAGAGAAATCGTTAGTGTTTTCAAAAGAGCACTTACTTAATTTTTTTCTTGACGCGCCCAACGACAAATACTTATGAAGGTAAATTTTTACTTTTAAGATTAATAAATATGATTACATTTTAGATAGTTGCAATATTTGGTGTATTTGGCGGTTGCAGACGCATTGAATTGTATAATCTGTATGTTGGGGATATTAAAGAAGAAGGTTCTGTCTTTGTGGTTTATATTAGAGATACCAAAACACATAGACCCAGGGTTTTTACCATATTAAACCATGACGGTAGAGTAAATTATATTGACCTCATTAAGAAGTACATGAGTTTAAGAGCATGTGGAAATTGAAAAGTTTTTTTTTTGTTCTACAATGGGTGTAAATGTACCTGTAATCCTATTGGAATTAACAGATTTGGTCAGATTCCTCGACAGATGCCAAGTATTTAAATATTACCAATGCCGATCAATACACAGGACATTCATTTCATAGAACTTTTTCCACAATCTGGGCAGACAACAGAGCTGACATTAGAACTTTAAAACGGCATGGGGATTGGATAACTGATGCTGTTGCCGAAGGGTAAGTGGCAGACTCCATCGAAAACAAGAAGAAAATTGCCAAAACCTTAGGATGTAGTAGCGTACAACAAACGAGTAACCGAGAAATATCTATATCAACATCTTCAAGCAGTTCAAGCGAATGCCTTCTTGAAACATCTGGGGGAATTTCAATTACCGGAAATACCAATTGCACCATTAATATTAACATCAGTAAGCAATAATTTCTTTAGTATTACATTAAATACAGATCATATTCTAATTGTAGTATTAATATAAATAAATAATTTGTTCAATTTCTTTGTTTGTATTTCGTCGTCAAGACGACTTTATGGCACAATATTACAGCACACATGCCATAAAGTGACAAATTATTACCGATTTTGACATTAATAACAAAGGCATTCTAATGCTAGTCAACGACAAAATAACCCATGTTATAATTCTGCTAATTTTGATATTACATAAACCGACTCAACCCACCCCACCTAGTTTAGTTATCTATCGTTTCAAATAACGTTCAGTAGTATTGTTTATATATCTTATATTTTATAACTTTTAATTAACTCTGTAAAAATGTAATTCTTTATTGATGACGATAACTGTATTCTCTTCGAACGTATGAAGATTGTATAATTTTTAATGAAATATTCGTTTTAAAACCTAAAAGGTAAGTACTTGTAATATGGTTGGTTTGATTGGGGACTCTTATAAGAGGTGGTCGTATTATACCTAAAATCGATGTAATGAATTATTGTTAAAAAAAATAGTAATTATAATCAAATTTATACTCAATTGATCCATTCGTACGAAAATAAATTTAAGAAAATTAATAAAAGAAGAGAGAATGAATTTTGTATGTATTTCAAAACAAATGCAAAAAAAACTACTAATCCTGCTCAAATTCAGACTCAATTGGTCTATTCGTTCGTAAATAAATTCAAAAACATCAGAACTCCCTTAAGATTTAATCGGAGCACCCCCACATTGGTGGGATGTTTTATTATCTCAAAATCCTGGACAAATTTCAATTAAATTGCGCTATTTGTTATCAAGAACTATTCAGAAAAATAATTTGCATAATTTCTTGTCAAAAATAGTTATTCTAATAAAATTTCAATTTAATTAACGTAATAGTTCGAACATGAACGAAACAAAAGCAACAGTGCTCCCCTAAAATGGTTAGAATGAATGCTTGTCCAAAAATACGGATTCAGACTAAATTTAAACTTAATAGGATTAGCCCAATATTATTAAAAAACAAATGACGGCAAGTTCAGATGCAAACCACTCTTGGCTATGTCATATTTTTATAAAACTATACACACTTTAAACATTCTAACGCAGTGGCTTAACTCCTCCAGTTGTCGTGTATACGGTCATCTCGCCAGATGGACGAAGGTCTAAACTGTTACCATTTTAGTACTGCATATATGAAAACAGTAAAGATCGTAAACAACGTGGGTGAACATGAGTAGCAGTGGAAGTAGTAGCGTAAAAAAGTAATTACCTGTTTAAGTTATCAAATTAATTGTCTACATAAGCCTAATCAACACGGACATGATCGACATACGTTTTATTTATGGTCCTGCAAATCATCATGCAGTATTTTTACTGAAGCAATTCAGAACCGCATCTTTCCAAGAAACGACATTTTTACAGGAATACGATAACCTCTATCCTAAACTTCCATATTTGGTACAAAGTCTGATAGTAAAGTAAATGTTTTAAGAAGGGTTTCCAGGTTTCATCATATGAAAGCTTAATGTTCAAGTATGTATCGAAGCACACGTTTCTTAAATGTGTAATAATGTTCCGTTTGTAACGTTCTTGATTAACCCAAGGTGGTTGCTGGTTTTCCTCCTGAAGAAAATAGAGACCAAAGATCATATGCACAGATAGGGCTCACAAAATTGTAACTTTCTGCAAATAAGTCTACTGTGGCTTATAACTAACACGTGTACAAAATTTCACCTAAGTCAAACAATTTTACGTCCATCATTCTGAATGATTATGGTGGAAGAAAATGATCGGGACGATGAATAATATGGTCATAAAAATGCTTTTGTTTTTACTCTAACTCTTTCCGTTTTTGTACATAGGCCCTAAACAGGTCTGCTCTTGCATCCACTATATTAGCCAACTAGTACCTTTTTGACTCCGCCCAACCCTCGATATACCGGCAGAAAAAAAGGCTAAACATGGTGAAGCACATTGTCTGAATACTTTTGAGTGAAAATAACGGAATATTAAATTCCCAATTGACATTGGGTTCTTTTAAATGACATGCATAAACCTGTAGTATTTCCATAAATAGACTTTTCTGTTTTGCGTTCATTATAAAATCCTGATAGGTTTTATTATGTTTCACTTTAGGGAACTGAATATTTCTTTTTTGATATTGGTAACGTACGCTCATATTTATGATTTGTGTATAATTAGGTTTCTAGTGACAATGGCAATGTTCTCAACATGGCGACCAGCCAAACAAATATTTCCTAAATCTTATTACAATTTTAATTGTAATTTTTCTTTGTATTTTGAATTAAAATACGCAAAATAGATAAAACATTGAATAAAACTCGTTCCAGATGACCTTTGTCGCACTAGTCGTACGGCTCGTTTTCTAAAAATGGTCTCATTCGATAAAAATTTTGAAACTTGTTTTGTAATATACTATTTTCTGTTTTGCGTTCATAATAATCTCATTACAACACGCGAATGACGTCACTAGCGTTTCATGATGTATACAAAAACACACAACTTTTTGGTTTCAAAGGTTCGTAGCATAAACAGGGAAGATGTGAAGTATAAAATATGACATAACCATGCATTATGATCGTGAATTACTGAATAACCCTAACTTCGTTCCTTCCGATCCTATCCTAACCTTAAATCCCACCATGCATACATACTTAACGTATGTATGTTGAGAATCCATTCTGTGGCTGAAGGAGCTTGGAAAACTCAAGCAGCCCGCCCTCCCGCTTGGGGAAGGAATCAAACACGTTGCCTTTTCCTTCTGTTCCTCCTGGATAAATATTTACAACATACTAATAAGGTTAAGAATAATAACAAAAGAAACAGTATGAATACGTCAAACGAGCTTCATAAATTATGTAAACCATTAGAATTTGAACATTTTAACTTTAAAAATCAGTCAGTGTCGCCAATGCACCTGCCAGCAATATCCCCTGTTAATATAAAATCAACATTTTCTCAGAATTTACCATAGAATATGTAAAATATATATTTTAATATACTATTTTGTATTTTGCCTTTATAAAATGTACATTTTGAAACTCAAACGTGTTTGATAAAGTTTAACTTTACAGAGGCGGGTCACCGCAGAAGCACAATAAGCTAGCGCTTGAGAGCTTAGCTTGACTGAGAACCCAAAAATAACCAGGCAACAATTTCGTTGAAAAAATACAAAAATTGACGTCATTGAATTTATATGCTAAAGCTGATGTGAAGACTAGCAACAAGTCCTAAAAATTGTAACCTCGTAACACTATTGTTGACTGTTAAACTGCCAATCAACTTAAGCTTAAATGATAAATCCAATGCGTCAGTTTAAGGTAAAGCTACAACAAGTATTGCAATAATAAGATTTACTTCTTTGATTTAAAATTGTATTAAAACAGTTAAATCTTTACAGCAGGACGCCTTAACATCGTGTTGTGCTTAAGGTCTCTAAAAGTTTCATGTGCCACTGCAACTTTATGAACCCCAAATTTTTTTTAATGTTGATAAGGAGTAAGGAAATTCTTTGTTGATGTAAACATAAAATTGTATTTTTATTTATTTTATTTCAGTTAAGACTTGGGCGTCAGAATTATATTTATTCCATGCATTTATTATTTATTATATTTCCAGTAACAGTCTCCCTTTTGATAAGTGTTTGTCATCCTCAAGGCAGTTTAATAACATTTAACTTAATTAAGATCTAGCTGTTTTTTACTAAAATTAAATTAGATTCCATAGTTTGTTTTTAAATACGTTTATCAAACTTATATTAATTGCAGGCTTATGATTGCGTTTTAATATTTCATAAATTTATGTTGACGTCTCAATTAATTTTAAAGCAATTATACTAGAGACGACAACTGCAATTGTTATCCAAACGCTTAAATTTATATAAAAGAATACACGATTTAATACCCAAAGGATATTATTTCAATTATGTGTCACAATCGTGAAAGTTTATATTTTCGTACATACAATGGAATTAGATAATATGAAATATAGTTACCAATCCATATGGAAAACATCATAAAAATTGAACTTTTAAGGAGACAAATTAAATTCATTTTTCCCAAATTTTTCATGACAAACACTCAAAGTTAAAAAAAGTAATATAGGTAGTAGAAACTCGTTTCATAAGGTTTATTGATCTAGGTTAGAAATAAATCAGGCCTTACCCGGGAAACAAACCGGATGCAGGATGTAATAACCACTTCAATGCCATTGTCTTCGCAAAAAACCAATCGGAAGTTAATTGATCCGTTAAGTATCTTTGGAATTGCCTATAAATAACCACACTAACCTGAGCAAGATGTAAACAAGATGTAGCATTCCTTGACCTCTTCAAGGTCGTTGATAGCCTAGAAACAAACTCAAGGTTCATTAACCTAGTCCAGAAACAGATTTAATTGGGCTAGCGTAACAAACCCAAAGTTAACGACCTAACCTAGAGTCCAACAGGATGTGCGTTGTTCTTATTGAGAAACAAACCGAACGCTTATTTAATGGCGAGTGTTATTAACAGTTAGATGGAGTGGCTATGGGATCTCCAATTTTACCATCGATTGCAAATTATTTTATGGAACATTTCGAAGAACAGACTCGAAATAATACACCTAAGAAACCAAAACTTTGTCTTAGATGCGTTGATGATATTTTTGCTATCTGGATTTTTGGGGAAGAAGAATTAACCGTGTTCCTAAACCATTTAAACAGTCAACATAAAACATTAAATTATAATAGAAAAAGAAAAAGATGATTGTCTTCTATTCATTGATGTTCTAATTGAAAGAAAACCAGATGGAAGCTTAACACATTCCGTATATCGTAAGCCAACTCATACCGATGATTATATTAATGCCTCACCACAACATCATCCAGCACAAAGTTAGTACAATACGATCTTTGTGCCAACGTGTCACAAAGATGTGTCATCCAAATAAACTACAACATGAATTAAATCATCTCGAAAAGATCTTCATAAATAATGACTTCAATAAACTACAAATTAAAAAGTCATTTCAACCGAGACCAACACGCCTATGGATGATAAAGCTACAACTTCTAATAAGTTTGCCAGTTTACGTTTCCTTGGAAACACAACGAATAAAATTGGGACAATATTACGCAAGCATAATATCAAAGTAGCTTACAAAATCAGTATTAAGATTCGAAATCTTCTGAATTCTGCTAAAGACCAAAACCATTACATAAATGTGTTGTTTTTGGAAGTACCATGCTCTTGTGGTAAAGTCTACATTGGTAAAACTGGAATAAGCATAACACGAGGTTAATACAACACAAGAGACACTTGCGTTTACTTGATCCTACTACATCAGAAATTGCTCAACATACCTTAAACATTCTACGCAATACAAAATTTGAAAACACAGAATTCTGGCTAACGATGGAAATTGATATATAAGGAAGATACGAAAAGCTATTGAAATTCTGAAATAGCCTAACAACGTGAACATGGATAATGGATATGAACTGTCCGACACCTGGGTGTCTATTTTTAAGAACTGAAAATTTTGCAGTCTACAACAGTGATTTGATTTTAATTCTCTAGTTGTCAATATTTGTCACTTGTATATTACGCCTGATTGAAGACAGCTGAAAGCTTGCGAATCAATAAATGTATAAATAATTACACCATATTTCCGAAATAAAGCGTTATTTAAGTTTTAAGTTAATTTACTACTATAATACAATACTTTACTTATTTATTTCGTACATCTCATAAATTGTTTTTCTAATGCCACTTGTATTTAGCACAGGTATCCGTTACTTACAGATTTAGGGATGCGAGACTTCTTTGGTGGCTTGAGAGATTCGGCTAATTGTTAAAACGTTTATCCCTAATTTTTTTTTTTTTTTTAATTTTTTGTTGGTGTTTGTTGGCTATTTTTTGGGTTATTAATGTATTTTTTAATTTAGGCGTGAAGTTAACCCAAAGATTGTTTGTTGCAATCGCTTGTTGGTCGTTTGTTGGTCTTTGTTGGCTATTTTTGTCTTTTGTTGGTTTTTAGTATTTTCCCAATTAAATTTTTCTGTTTAGACCAGAGGTAATCCCCAAGTTTAAAATTCTGGATAATATGTTACTTTTAAAACATAAAAAACCAAACAATCCAAAAACTACTAGCCAACAAACACCAACAAATGATTGCCAGTAAGAAGGTTTAGAAATTTCAATGTAGGAATTCACGTGCACTAGTGAAAACATTTAATTTCGGAAATACCAAAAACCAACAAACAATTGCAACAAAAAAATTTTAACCTCGAGGGCTAACTTCACACCCAAATAAAAAAATTTATTGGGAAAATACTAATAATCAACAAACGACAAGGAATAGTCAACAAACACCAACAAACGATTGCTGTAAAACTAAATAAACAGTTTTAACCTTGGGGGGGGGGGGCTAACTTCACGTCTAAATTAAAAAAATAAATGAGAAAATACTGGGGTTAACTTCACACCGGCTTGATTACTTACTTCTATAACAACTGGTAATGGTAATAGTCGACCACTAGTATGACATGCTGTTTCAAAATACTGGATTAAAGAAAATCAATAAGTTGTTTCTGTTTACATCGTAAAAGATTTGGCATCTTGAATAAAAAAAGAAAGTTTTGTTTTAAAAAGAACAGTTTTGTTTAACGTAAACGTAAATTATTTACAGGAAATAAAGACAAACGCGAATACAGAAGATAGGTTAAGGCAAAAATTGTGAGGTTATAATAACTGTCTAAATATGAAAAATACTCGGCAAAATCGCACAGGGGTACTAATTTATAAAAAGAATAAGTCACTATGTACACGTTTTAATTATTTGCGGTAATATTATGTTATATGGGCATGGGAAAATATACAATTAATGGCGTTCATTGCTCTCGCTGTTGTATTAAGCTTATAATGTACTATTCATAGTTAACCATTATCGAACTCTTTCGCAAATATGAATGGGGTCCAGCAGTGTGACGTCGCCCAGGCGCGAAACTTTGATTGGTGGCATTCACTAAAACGTTCCGGAATAATTAGACCGTATTGACTATGACGATAAGGCTCAAATTGTAGTAGGTAACGTTTAGCGGTCGAATATACTCGTAATGAACATATTTCAGCCAAATGTTTATCATAATCACGAAATACGTACATTTATCTACGTTCCCACAAAAAATGAGTAGTTCTTAATTATCGCATAAAGTGAAAATAGTGAAGCCATTTCGAAGCGACACAATTGCACTCGTACCACAACACCTGAATTGAGTGCCAAATTATCGTCTCTTCGTGTTGCCTTTTCGTATGAACACGTTAAAAATAATGATTCATTAATTTGTATGTACACTGGCTTACCTGATAGTTCGACTTTTATTTGTGTTTATTTAACAGTTTACAGCATTGTGAATTATTGTGCCGGGTGGGTAGTCCGTTCACTCTCAGGTTCTTGTGACAATGAAATTGCGATTAAACCTGTTAAACCAAGGCTTAGCGTTACGATTTAACTGTTCGCCATCTCCTGTTTCAAGTGTGATTTTAACATTTACCGAATAACAATAACAAACCAACAGTCACAAATTAACAATACAGAAGCAACAGAGAAACGGACGAGAACACAAAGAAGTACAGCACCAGAGGCATTCACAGGTGGAATTTTCATGTTTTGTTTTAAGGTTAGAATTATTACAATATGCAGGGTTATTACAAATGATGTTCCCGATTTCAATTATAAATATTACTGGATTAACCTATTTTAAGGCCATTTTAGTTGGTACCACTGGAAAGAAAAACTCATAAAGTTTTGTTTACATTGATTTAAGTACGTATCAGCTGTTTGTTAAAGTCAATTGTTGTCAATTGTGTAATTCCTGAATTTGAAGACAGGAATGCATTTTATGTTTTGGATTATCACATCAACCAATCAGTTATTAGTGTGCAACGTCACTTGAGAACCAAATTTAATGAAGATCCTCCTAGCAATCACCCTATTCGCCAGTGGTACTTGAATTTTAAGAGAAATTGGTGCTTTTGTAAAAAGAAGTCAACTGGAAGGCCGTCAGTAATCAATGACGCTGTAGAGCAGGTAAGGGAAAGTTTTACGCGTAGTCCACAGAAATCTACTGTTAAATGCAGCAAACAGCTTGGTATACCACAGCCAAAAGTTTGGAAAAATTTACGTAAACGTATAAATTTCAAGCCTTACAAACTTCAACTTGTTCAAGCATTAAAACCAAAGGACAAAGTTCTAAGACTTTCTTTTTGTGAGAACATGTAGGCATTGATGGAAAATTAAAACTGTGTAAAATGTTTAGTCTTTAGTGATGAAGCCACATCCCACTTGTGTGGTACCGTGAACAGACATAATGTCATAATATGGGGTTCGGATAACCCACACACCTACATCGAGCACTTACACTCCGAAAGTTAATTTGTCTTGTACTATCATTTACAACATAGTGTACGGACCTTTTTTCTTTGTTGGACAAACAATAAATGGAATAAATCTTGGACATGATGACGGAATGGCTTCTACCGAAACTAGAACAAGAAACCCTAAACTTCATTCTGGACTTCAAAATCGGCTGCCTGGCAGATGAATCGGCCGTGCAGATCCAAGTGATGGTGCACTCTTGAACTGGCCTACAAGATCTCCGGACATCACTCCCTGTGATTTTTTCTTGTGAGGATACATCAAACATAAAGTGTATACACCACCAGAAAGCATACCTGAGATCCAACAACGGATTACCAGAGCTATCAAAACAATCGACCTGAACACTCTTAACAAAGTATGGAAAGAGCTTGATTACACGCTTAACATCTGTCGTATCACAAGGGGTTCCCATGTAGAACATTTATAATTCTTGGCACCCGGGATGAAACTTTTTAAGTTCTTCTTAAAATGTAACCATTTTATTTTTTTGTATGATAAATAAAACTAGATTTATGTGCACTTGAAATCATGAACATCATTTGTAATAACCCTGTACATATTAGGATTAGAATATATTGTATTTCAAACGTAGTGGGTTAAATTAGTTCTTGCCGTTAGAATTATTCATATTTTCGAAGCGATTTTTTAAATTACAAATAGGTTTGTTTCTTCCATTAAACGACATTAATGTGACTGCAATAAACTTCTTCTGCGTGTAAGAAGATAGTTCCATTCGTCCAGGTTGTGGTACGTTCTGTAACGGGTGCTTTAGAAAAATCAAAATTTCCCGCTAAATTATACTTTTTTTAGATATTTATATATTATTTTCTGGATAAAGAAACGGTTATTGTTTATTTGTATTTCAATGTGATTAATATTAAGGTGAAAAGGTTGAATTTATTTCCATAAGTTATCTACACTGTGTCTCTTGAATTTCTGGACATAGGGAATTCCCATGTTAAAGTAAACTATTGTAAATATTGGCTCCCCTAATTATTTTATAGTAAAATGTCAAATGTAAAACTTCTTAAGGAAAAAAGGCTGCTTCTTATGTTACAGTTGCATTTACATTTGGTTCATCCGTTTTCGAGAAAATTAGGAAAAACTTAAGTGCTTTTTCGTAACTGGTCAAGGTTGCTTTGCTTTAGACAGACAATGCTAACAATAATTATTAATTGTCATTGTAAATCATTCATTGTTCAAAAACAATTCATTCATCATTAAAACTTTATTTGGGACAAATTATTACTTTTCAAAGAAAAATTTGTTTATAAAAATGAATTATTACACCATTGAAGAAAAAGTAAAATTTATTGAATGGCATTACTCTGGCAATTCACTTAGAAATATCAGAGATTTGTACTCGGCTAGTTATCAAAACCGGCAAATTCCAAGTGCAGAAACAATTTCAAAAATTATCAACTTATTCAAATGTACCGGTAACGTTAATAAGCCATGTAATTGTCAAGATATTAAACCTCTCGGGCAAAATGACAGAGATTTGGATGTGTTACTTAATGTCGTTGAAGATAAGAATAAAAGTGTGAGACAAATTGGGTGCAGTTTAGGAATGTCTCACAGTACCGTCCATCGAATTTTGAAGCGACAAACTCCAGTGTTCAAGTCTTTCAAGTATAGCTTGCAGCAGGAAATTTTTGATGAAGATAAACTCATGAGAATGGAGTTCTGCGAAAGATTAGTGGAGTTATCAAACATGTATAGAAACTTTCTAAGTCGTATTTTATTCACCGACGAATGTTCTTTTTCAACTCATGGTATTCATAACCGCCAAAATTTTCGTTACTGGAATACTGAAGTTTTGCATTTATCAATAAAGAGTAGAAGTCAATATCGCAACACAATTAATGTATGGATTGGCATACTGGGCCATAGATTAATAAGTCCTTTCTTTATTGATGGTACGTTGACTGGAGAGCGTTATCTTCAGCTGCTTCAAGAAGAAATTGGCCCAGCGCTGTTAGACTTGAACCTGGAGGAAGACATTTGGTACCAGCACCATGGGTGTCCAGCACACAATAGTGTAATCGTACGTGAGTTTCTAGACTTCACGTTTCCCGGCATTTGGATAGGTCGAGGTGGTACCATAAACTGGCCAGCGCGCTCCCCAGATTTGGCTCCCTGTGACTTTTTCCTCTGGGGTTATTTAAAAAACAAATTATACAACAGTGAAAACTCGTTTTAGAGTCTGATCGACTTAAAAGAAGCAATCTTAGCAAACAGCCTCGAAGTCTCCCAGTACATGCTCGCAAACGTTCGGCGAGAGTTCTATGATCGACTTGGATATTGTTTAGCTGCAAACGGAGATTTATTTGAACACTTAATCAAATAGTAGAAATGATGATTTTTTGTTACTTATTTTCCAATTTTCATAATTAATTTGTTTATTTAGAATATCATCTTCTTGTTTATAACAGACTTATTTCATTTGTGCTCCTTATTGTATTTATCCTGACACTTACATGGCTTATTAACGTTACCGGTTACGAAAAAGCCCTTAAGTATTTCCTAATTTTCTCGAAAACGGATGAACCAAATGTAAATGCAATTGTAACATAAGAAGCAGCCTTTTTTCCTTAAGAAGTTTTACATTTGACATTTTACTGTAAAATAATTAGGGGAGCCAATATTTACAATAGTTTATTTTAACATGGGAATTCCCTATGTCCAGAAATTCAAGAGACACAGTGTATATATTCAATTTGAAAATATTTGAATACGCGATACTTGTAAGTGAATTAATGTGTTGGGAAGGGATGACGCTGTCATCATGATGTACAGTTTTTAAAGTAGTCGCATAGAGTGAGCGATCACAGGGATTCGCGATAAGTAAGCGAACAGAAAGGGTCGCATAAAAAAATAAGCGATCAGAATTCGCAGTCTAAGCGACATCGTATAGTCACGCTGCCTTATAAAGTGTTAAAATTACAAATAAGAATTAATTAACGGTGATAGGGAAGAAGTAGAAAATTACCTTCTTTATTAAAATAATAAAAAAAGAAAATTGGCAATCTGGGTATAATAGAAAGATTGCGTAATAGTTTACTATAGCGTTTAAGTGCTCATTGAAAGTGCTCCAAGTTGATGATTTAATAGCGAGTGACAAATGTACAATAAGATAATCGACCAAATTGATAGATCGGCATATAAAGTGAAATAACTGAAAAATATTGATAATGAAAATATGGCTTTCCGTAGTTCGTTGCAATTTGTTGCGCACGCCATTTGTGATTAAATTTGAACAATTATGTAAAAACTGTATAGTGGATACATCGAACAATTATTTACTAAAATCATTACTTAAAGAAAATTAGACGCGTATTCAACTACATAAGGGTATAATAAAAGATAAGAAAAACAATAGAAACACGGTGCCAGGATGCCGGCAAGTGACCTCATCTGAAGAGCAATTTTTAACCTATCGTAGGCCCCCTTTAGTGGACAAAGAAACGCCAGCATTATATCATCAGTTGCAACGAAAATAAGTAAGAACCTTTTTTGTTTGTGTTAATAAATAAAACTTTTTGTGTTTGATTTCTCGAAACTTTACATTTGATTATCACTATTAAACGAGTACAATCTGTTTAATTGTGATAAGGATTTTATTTGTTATATGTTAGCTGTAAGAAGGTTATTGTAGATTTAAATATTTGTAAATATATTAATGCATTTCCGTTCAGATTTTGAATTTAATTAAATGAGTATAACGTTCCCTTTACTTTTATTGCTAAAGATTATTAATATCACACGCTTACACAATTATTGAATATATAAATGCAGAAAGAGGTCAACTCAATAGGAATCCAGATAAATAAATAAATCGAAATGAATATAATTTTGGTCAACGATAACAGAAATCGTTTCTTTATAATAACTTGAGTTAGCCGGTGCGACCAATTAAGAAAGGGGTTAGTAAACATAAAGCTTAAAATTCATTTACGCAAACTAAAATTAATTAGCAAGCAAAGTAAAAATTAACTAGTAAATGATATCTTTATAAATTGAACCCATTCAGTTCTAATAAAACGTAATAAAAAATAATCATCTCAGGTATTAAATTTTCTTTAATAATGTTGATATTATAAAAAGGTTTAAAAGAACTCAAACCTTATTCTTTGGAGCGGGTTAAACAAGCGAAAGTAGTATCTAAGGGTACTACGCCCGTTGCAGTACACAATTGTGTCGCTTCGGAATAGTTTCTGTATTTTCAACTAATTTTTTATAAAAACGTAGATAAATGTACGTATTTCGCGATTATGGTAGACGTTTTACTTAAATATGTTCATTACGAGTACATTTGACCGCTAAACAATATCTACTACAATTAGGGCCTTATAGCCATAGTCATTGAGTAAAAAATCATACATTACTCAATGCCATAGTGAATACGGTTCACTTTTTCCGAAGCGTTTTAGTGAATGACAATCCAGTTTTCTTCATGTTTTTTCGGTTAAGAAAATCCGAGTAAATCCGACAAATGATTGACCGGTTTAAATGAAATCTTGGTCCGACAACCAACACAGCAACTGTATGTCTCGGCGGCCCTCACGCGCGCTTTGTTCGGTCACAAGAGTAGTCACGTCGCGCTATAAATGATATCATGGTCATCAACATTTCATTGTTTGTGTTACTGTCGTGTTTGTGTATGTCAAAGTAGAAGGCGAGGAAGCATCTACCAGCAAGTAACTCCACCTAAGAAAGTAAAAAGTTTCTCCTATAAAGTTGACTGGGAACCCCGTTTTGTTTTTGGTTAAAAAAATGTGACGAAGACAACTCAAAAGGTTATTTTAAATTGTGTAAAAATAGATTCACTGTAGCTTATGACGGCTTAAAAGTATCAGCCCACCGCGCTGCGTCAAAGAAGCACAAATAATGTGAAAGTGTTGTCGCGATGTCTCAGAGAATGAAGTCTTTCTTTACACCAAAAGGCAGCGCCCAAAGTGAAAAGGGTTAGTATTGCCGAATTAATTGAGGTTTGCCATAGTATCAAACACCACATTTCTCATGTTGCTCAAGATTGCTCCTTAAAAGTATTAAAACAAGTAATTGACGATTCAGATATCGTATATCAAATGACAGGAGAACGCACTAAGTGTGCGGCTTTGGTAAACCAAGTTTTATTTCCACATTCAATGTAACTTGTGCAGGAAGATTTAAAGAATGAAGTTCCCTTTTCCGTCGCTACTGATGCTTCAAATAAAGGAAATAGAAAATCCTTTCCAGTAGCTATTCAATATTTCTCACCAAAAACGGTATTTTTTGTAAAATTTTGGATTTTTACAAATACTCATTCGAAGATTCAACATCTATTAAGGAACGTTTATGTGAAGTCATGGATAAATCACGACTCCCATGGAGCAGAGTAACAACATGTATGGAGCGGACAACGCGTTTGTTAATTTCGGAGTCAATAATTCCGTTTTTCAAAAATTGAAGTCTGAAGAAAGCACCGATATAATAGCTGTTCACTGTAATGACCACATATTTCATAACTGCGCTAAAAATGCATTAAAAGTAATGTCTGTCAAAAATGTAGTGAAAGTATTTGCAGAGTTCTCTTGTTGCTCAAGGAAACGAGAAGAGTTGAAGGGGCGCTTTGATTTCTTTGAGAACGAATACAGAGAAGTCATTCGTCACGTTCCTACAAAGTGGCTTAGTTTATTTAAACCTCTTGATAGTCTGCTTTCATCGTGGGGGCCATTCTTAGAACGAGGTTCTGATAATTAGCCTGCTGCTCTTTGGCAAGAAAACGGAATTCCAAGTGAGGCCAATCCTACTTACAATGAGCTATATGTATATTTCACTCATAACGTTATGGCTTCTTTTCAAAAAATCATTCTGTTGTTAGAGAAACATACCACAGCAGCATACATAACATAGTGGTGAAATTATTGCGTTCGACGTGTAAGTTGATCAACATTTCGCCAAATTTTGCAGTCTCGGCTGCCGCCTCAACTCGAAGAATAGATAACTATTATTGTACTCTCATTTACATAAGTAGACATTACCTATGAAAGTATACACTACACAAACAATATTCGTTTACTAACAGGTGGGAGCATGCCATCCGGGGTACCATCACCCTTACGATGGGGTCCTTAATATGGGGTCTCAGATTTTCTGAGCTGGGTAAGGGGTGCCGGTCACCTTTTCTTCATCCTTAATTTATTCTCGTCCTTATTCTTCCTTCTCGCCCTCGATGTCTTCCTATAGGATTGATAGTCCAAAATTAAAAGTTGCAAAAAAATGGCATTCGGATGTTCTGGAGGGCCCAATCGACCTCGATCATCGGAAGTTCTAACTTTCTGATCCACTATTTCAACATCCGCGGTATCAGGTCTAATCTTAATGATGTTCACCAACATCTTGAACAATTAAAACCTTACATTTTGTTTCTATCTGAAACACAAGTCTCCTCTGAAAGCTGGTCATGGTGCAGTAACATTTGCTATTGCTTGTAATCTCACACAAATGATTTCTGAACACAGAAGAATCCCTGAAAACCCTAGCTATACTCCATATCTTATAGAACTCTTTCTTACATCAAACCCACTTGTGTATCAAACTTCCGTTCTTTTAGTGTTATAAGTCAGCTAGAGGGGTGATTTACGAGACTTCTTTGTGACCTTCCCGTGGCATGAATATTGTTTCAAGTCGTCCTCGTCCTCGGACATTGCTCTTTCAATATTTGAAGTCATCCTTATGGGCATGGAGTTGTACATTCCCAAAAACAGAATCGTATAGGTTATTCAAGTTCCTAGCCCTGGTTCAATAGGGCTTGTGCAGATGCAATATCTTTGAAAAATAAATCTTATATTAATGGAAATCTAATAAAACTGTCGAAAGTCATGCAAAATACGTTGGTACTAGAAATATCTGCAAAAGCTAAAAAAATGTTTAACAACGAAAATGCAATGAACTAGCTACATCTCCTTTGGGCAGCCGTAAATTTTGGTCTTTAGCTAGAGTCATTAGTAAATACTTTGGGGATGTGCCCCTATGCAACTCTTCTTCATACGCTATGAAACCGATCCATTTTCGTTACAAGCTCCTATCAGTATGCTTGATCTCAATAAGGCGACTGGTCCAGGCGCTATCCCAGCTATTGTCTTAAAGAAATGTTGCCCGAACTAGTACCAGTCCTATCTAAGCTCTATTCGATCTCTATGTCTGCTGGAGAATTTCCTTCATCATGGAAGTTAGCAAATGTTCCACGTATTCCCAAAGAACGGGATAAGACCGTTCCCTCGAACTTTCGACTAATTCCCATCACTTCCATTTCGTCTAAAATCATGGAAAAAACCATCAATCAGCAGCTGATCTCGTTCCTTGAAACTAACAAACTCCTAGTGATCAGCAATATGGGTTTAGGTAGAGTCGTTCAACAGTTGATCTTTCATATGTGACCCAAGTTTGGAATAATACATTATAACAATCCGGTGAAACAGTTTTAGTGTTGCCTTGTGTCCGCCAAAAAAGATCGATCATTTCCTGTTGTAAGTATGAATGGCTCAGATCTTAAGTTTTCAGACTCCATTACTCTGTTGGGAATGACTGTATCTTCAAATCTATCTTAGGTTGACGATATTCTGTCAGCTGCCAAAACAGCTGCTCGTAAAATAGGCTTTTTGTAGAGATATAAGCAGTACTTTACCTCCCGACAACTCTTTCTGCTGCATAAGGTCCAAATTCGACCTCATCTAGAATATAATTCTCACCTCTGGGTTGGTGCTGCCCAATACGCTCTCGATATCGTAGATCGTATTCGAAAGAGAGCGATTAGGCTTATCAATCACCCGTCCTTAACTTCTGACATACAGTCCCTTGAGCATGGAAGAATCATTTCAGTCCTTTCTTTGTATTATCGGTATTACAATGACTACTGCGCTGCTAAACTACATTCTTTGCAAGGAATACTCGGTTCGATCATCCTCACCATCAGTATGCAGAACACATCTTCATTTATCGTACCAAACGGACGCAATCCACATTCTTCTACACGGCTTCTAAACTGTAAAAATTTAAGGGAGCTGTTCATAGGCATCTCTTGGCAATTCAATATCCCTCTAACCATCCTCCTAAATGTTCCTGAGTGCTTTAGTACGATAGACCTGTTCAGGTCCACAGTTATTAAAAAAATAAATATATAGGGTGATCAACTTTTGTGACAAATTCCGTTATATCGGTTATTATAGGAGATACCAAAAAAAAGTTATTTACAAAAATAGGAGGTAGCTGTAAGCTTCACATTTTAAAATTAGTTACAAATATACAGGGTATTCCATAACACTGTACCGCATCAAATATGTTTTTTTAAATAAAACAACCCGTATCTTATTTTAAATTTAAAATCCGCTTCACTTCCACGTTACAAGAATACAAAGTTGTTATGTGTTATACAGGGTATTTAAAAAGTTATGACCGAATTTCAATGAAAATCGAAACAAGTTCAACGCCCTGTACAATTGATAAGGGGTACAAGAGCCATGATCTCTTGTAGCCATAGTTTTTAAATGATTGTCAAAATTCATGAAAATGATTGATTTTGCTAATACTCTTTAAATCTAGAACAGGGTAAGTCAAAACACAAATTCATTATTTCCTTAGTATTTTTAAATGCATCATCCTGTATTTTATATTACCATGCATTTAAAAATACTGAGCAAATAATGAATTTGTGTTTTGACTTACTCTGTAGTAGATTTAAAGAGTATTAGCAAAATCAATCATTTTCATGAATTTTGACAATCATTTAAAAACTATGGCTACAAGAGATCATGGCTCTTGTACCCCTTATCAATTGTACAGGGCGTTGAACTTGTTTCGATTTTCATTGAAATTCGGTCATAACTTTTTAAATACCCTGTATAACACATAACAACTTTGTATTCTTGTAACGAGGAAGTGAAGCGGATTTTAAATTTAAAATAAAATACAGGGTGTTTCATTTAAAAAAAACATATCTTTGATGCGGTACAGTGTTATGGAAGACCCTATATATTTGTAACTAATTTTGAAATGTGAAGCTTATGGCTACCTCCTATTTTTGAAAACAACTTTTTTTGATATCTCCTATAACAACAAATATAACGGACTTTATCACAAAAGTTGATCACCCTGTATGAAAAATCATTTAACAAATATATCGCGCTATAGTGTTAATCGGAAATATGCAAATAGTATCTGAACTGCTTTAGATATTTAATCTATAAATAGATCTACGTCTTGCTGACAATTTATAAATTATTATTTAGTTATAATGATTGGTAATGATATCATTCACCATGTAAAGCAAGAGGATAGGTAAGATGTTAAGATAAAATTCCAAGTTGAAGGCGATTATTTTAAGAAATGATTTCATTTAACTAATTTTGGTAACAATTGATGACAAACAGTTTTTTATTTTATAAAATGGCAAACAAACCTGATTAAGGTTGATCGGAAGACTGAATTTGCAACTATTTATTTTTTTTCAACGCATTACTTAATAAAATAAAGAAAATGTGTTACAACTTGTTCACGTTTGATATTTAAAACCACACATAATTAAGAAATAGATGAAAAGTTTAAAACCGAAATTGCAACGTTCATAAAACATTGTCATTTTTAAATATTTATTTTTTGGGTGAAACTGTGTATCATTATTTATGTCTTATACAATATTTAGACATTTTAATAGCAGTTACAGCTATCGTCCTTAGTAAAAGGAAATATGTATTTTATCATGAATGAAAATCGTTAAAGTTCACATTTTCAGATTACATTGAAAATGCAGCTATTTGATAATTATACAGTTTATCTTTTTTTTAAATAAATCCTTTTTCTTAGAATTATTTAAAATAAACAATGGTACAATCATATTTCTCACTTAAAACCATTGTTTGATATTTTTATAGTAAGTGATCAATATATTCTAAAAATAAACCTGGATATACACATACAAAGAAATATAATCGTTTATAACAACGATAGTAAACGTAAATGGAGTAAAGAAGGACTGAAACAAAAGTAAACAGTTTCCAAATCACGATCTCAATCACCAGTAATTAGGGCTCGGAACAATATCTAGTGAGAAACAAATAAAACTGCATTAAATATTTTTCCTGTAATATTGTTTTCTTTTAGTGATTCCAACAACAAAAATTTCTTTTGTTGATGACAGATTGCAGTTATAGCTTAATAACCTGGTACACAACACAATTTACGACACTTTATTTCTTATTTCGACTTTACAGAAATATTATTATATATTACTAAGTTGAATTGGTTACAATGCAAATGGTTTAGAGTAGAGCCGTACATATATTGCGGTGTGATATTGCCTTCGATATTTGATATTACAACAACAAACAACACTGCTTGTTTTATGCGTGGTTTTTTAATTGGGGCCTTTTTGTTGGGTTGACATTTTGAAAATGTTAACAGTTTGTGGGATCGGAATCTCCATTCTCGCAGTCATTACATGCAACTTATTTTTAGAAAAATGTTTTAAAGTTTGCAGTCAGACAGAAAATTAAATATGTAATAAGAAATTCATTGAAACTGGCACAAGCACGCCTGCACAAACACTACTAAATGTTACTGTCGCATTTACTTCGCTTAATTATGGCTATAACTTTACATTACCTATTACCTTTCATCGTATTATTTGGCCAAGGTTAAAAGAACCTTTCACATAACTCATCAAACTTTCATTTGTGGAGAAAATGGCGTACTAGGTTCTCTGAATACATCCCATAGCAATGTAAATTTCTCCTAAACCGTTAATTTTATCGACTTTAAACGACAGTACAAATTTGTTAATCAATTGGGGAATTTAGAGATTGTACAGGTTGTCCCAGTAAAAATTACGAGTTATTAACCAGTGAGCTAAAGCCGCCCATGGCTTTCTGAGGGTAGTGTAGGATTCATTCAATCATCAAACCCAGCACATGGATATAAATAGTCAACCACTAAAATTGTATACTGTTCCAACGTATAGTATAAAAATTATAATTAAATAAATGGTTTTATTTCGCAACTTAGTGGCCTATAAATCTAAAACGAGGGCTCGTATGACAAAAATCTTATGAAGTTATAATATTATAATGACCTCACCTACTCGCTCCCGAATTTTTGACATAAACTTTCTGGACACCCTATATATGTAGTATATATATATATATATATATATATATATATATATATATATATATATATATATATATATATATATATATATATATATATTGTACTGTTATTTAAAACCCCCTATTATATTTTATTAGTGATTTTAATTATATTTATAATTTATTATTATATAATTATTATTAATTTTATTGTTATAATAATTTTAACATCGGCTAAAACTCTTAATATTGAAAATATATTCGTCGGTAGAACTATGAGACTCATCAAAAGGGGATAGGGATCAAAATTTAGAAGAAACTTTACTTTTAACATTATAAAATAAATGATTATGAATTTGAATTATATTGCTTGTTTGAATACAATAATCATATTTAATATGATTAAAGCACATTGAGATAATGTCCTATTATTTCTATCGTCTCTAAATTGATTAAGTAAACTGAATTATAATTTTTAATTCGCATTAATACCTGTGTTACACCCTGTACATAACAAAATTCTTTTAAAAGTATACGTGGGCATGCGCTGTGAATACGCAAACATATGATTCGACTACAACAAAAAGTGAAATTCGACATACAAGTACGTATATTAAAGCACATTGAGATAATGTCCTATTATTTCTATCGTCTCTAAATTGATTAAGTAAACTGAATTATAATTTTTAATTCGCATTAATACCTGTGTTACACCCTGTACATAACAAAATTCTTTTAAAAGTATACGTGGGCATGCGCTGTGAATACGCAAACATATGATTCGACTACAACAAAAAGTGAAATTCGACATACAAGTACGTATAACTAAGTTTGAATAAACAACAATATTAATATAAAACATTTAAATTTTTAGAACAAATAACATTTCCTTGGGACATGCATACCTGTCGTTGCACATCAAGATTATTACAAAGGATAGAAATTATGAACATAACAATAACGTATCAATGTCACCAATAAGGTACTCACATACAATGTCCTCCTTTTGTGGGTTACTGCTGCTAAAGTTGATTGAAGACAACAACTCCTGTGAACTGCAACTCTACTCCTCGAACATCCAAATTTTCTTTTAAATGAACAGCTTATTCATTTAGGTAAGTTTCACTATTGTTATTAGAATATTGACGAATCTTTATTTTTAGGCTCATCACTTCTTTTTAAATTAACTTCAAAATAAATTTTGAAAAGCATGGATCGTTGAAGGTTGTTGTAAATTAAACACACTTTTGATAAACAAGGTGTATACTGATAAAAGCACGAAGACAACACAATTAAATATCCATACCAACATTCACAATATAAATTTAAAAAACGAATAAAGTTGAAACTGCGGAAATATTTTTATAACTAATCGAAAACTTCCGATTTGAAATTTTTAAAAGGTAAACTAACCTTAATTTAATTATTTTTTTTCGACAAAAGACTATCACTTGTTTTGTTAACACTTCCGATACTAAATCGCACTTTGTTAAATTCCCGAAGTGACGTTAATTTGTTTTAAAAATTATTTTCAAAAAATTTGGCAACAGCTTACTTTGGCAAGTTGTTGCAAAAGATGAAAATCAAGAGAGTTTGTGAATCTAAAGCACTTGTATTTATATGATTTTACTCGACAACCAAATCATCGAATGTTTTTCATAGTTACGAAGAATATTCCCTGAATTCTGATTGGCTACTGTAATTTTTACATTACGATTATTCTTTAAAGCACTATGACTTTCACCCCGTTTAACATTTCTTAAATCCAAAAACATTTCCATAATCTACATAATTTTATCTATAATTTAAAACCAAACACGGACTAATTCCTACACTTAATAACTACGTTAATTTTTACACTTATTTATTGAATTTACACTAATTCTATGAATTTTACAGGCCTGGAAACTACCTCTACATGAATAGGGGATGCAACTACACCCGAATATCCATCTCAAACATGCCTACGGCCAATTTGAGAGGAAAATTATTTCAATTCTACCAATACTCTTAAAAACTAAAATTAACAAAAATGGACATAAATATAAGGAATTATAACATAAAATTGAGGCTACCTTACTATTTTTGCCTCTACTAATTTATTTTATATAAATTGTCTCAATTTAAAATACTTTTTACAAAAATTTTTATGAGAGGAGAAAACATAACCTCATATTGTTTTTATAATTTCAATGTTAATATAATAATTGTTGATGTAAGTGTTTAAACTTAATGTTCAAGTCACAAATTAATTTATTTCACCACTTTTGTAGGTTCATAAGTTCTTCCACGACTAGTGTCGGAATGTTATCAATCACTAGTTTAAGGGCATAAAATGTTGTTTAAACACAATAATCCCAGAGCTGCTGCTTGAATCATGTTTTATAGTTACTCACTAATGTGCTTGTTCTGTTTTTTCATAATTTTTGCACTAATATGAGTTAAACGCACTAATACGAATGTTTTCAAGAAACTTGGCTGCGTACATGTGAATTGCGACATTGATACCAGCCTAAATCTAGTTTTAACATTATTTCTGTCAACCACAACCTGTATTACATGTCGTGAGGGAATATTGTTTTAAAATAAACTTACTAAACTAAATGAAAACTTGAATTAACTCATAACGATAACAAACATATCCTATACTTCAATGTACTGTGCTGTCGATTACTTATTTTAACATTATTAAAATTATATTAAGAAATATTTAACTTTTTCAAACATCTCAATGTTTATTAATCATTCTTATCTTTAATGAAATGTACCATTTCGTACTAACTAAAGCAAAACTTCACTATGCAAATTAAATAGCTACTTGCACGTAATTTGAATCATCTCAACATATATATATATATATATATATATATATATATATATATATATATATATATATATATATATATATATATATATATATATATATATATATATATAATTATGTCCAGAAACTCTACGGATAAACTTTCCGTAGTGATTCTAGACCCAAAAATAAAAAAAAAGTCATATAAACCCAGGTCCGGAAACGCTTCGTTTAGGACCTACAGGGTGTTAAAAAGTTTTATTTTCCTCGGTTGATTACTTATTTTAACATTATTAAAATTATATTAAGAAATATTTAACTTTTTCAAACATCTCAATGTTTATTAATCATTCTTATCTAGAATTATTTAATGAAATGTACCATTTCGTACTAACTAAAGTAAAACTTCACTATGCAAATTAAATAGCTACTTGCACGTAATTTGAATCATCTCAACACATATACATATATATATATATATATATATATATATATATATATATATATATATATATATATACGGGGTGTCCAGAAACTCTACGGATAAACTTTGCGTAGTGATTCTAGACCCAAAAATAAAAAAAAGTCATATAAACCCAGGTCCGGAAACGCTTCGTTTAGGACCTACAGGGTGTTAAAAAGTTTTATTTTCCTCGGTTTTATGGCGATATTTTGCGAACAAATTTGAATATGGTCTTGAAATTTGGAGCACGGGGGTTTTTGTGGTCGAGAAACTTAAATATTTTATTGATTTTGATGCTGCTTGCAGAGGGCGCCATCTACAGTGGTATGCTAAAAGTTAATTGGCCTTAACTTAACTAAAATAAATGTTACAAAAGGTGTTCCACATGATGACCATTTGTTTCGATACATAATCTCACTCGTTTTGATAATGAGCGGCGAATCCCTGAACATATTCCCACATTATTTCTGAAGGTATCGCAGGCATCTACAGTGGCATGCTAAAAGTTAATTGGCCTTAACTTTTTTACCACCCGGTATATTGACGTTCCGTTTGAATTAGTTTGTTCCTTTTTCCGTGCTCCAAACTTCAGGACCATATTCAAATTTGTTGGCAAAATATCGCCATAAAACCGAGTAAAATAAAATTTTTGCACACCCTGTAGGTCCTAAATGAAGCGTTTCCGGACCTGGGTTTATATGAACTTTTTTTCTTATTTTTGGGTCTAGAATCACTACGCAAAGTTTGTCCGTAGAGTTTCTGGACACCCCATATTATATATATATATATATATATATATATATATATATATATATATATATATATATATATATATATAGGTGTTTAGAATCTAGCCACGTTCTGTGGCTATCTTTGTTATTATAAGAGATACAGAGGAGGTTAAATTAGCAAAGTTGGGCAGAACTACATGATAATCCAAATACCGATAAGAAAATTCAACATTGATGCTTTCTAAGATATCTGAAAATAACTAAAAGTCGTCCAAATTTTCAATCGGCTATATCTTTTTTAATATTCAAAATACGAAAAAGTTATAAGAGAGACTTTTGATAGCTATTCTTATGCAAAATGGGAAAATGTGAATAAAAAATTTTTTTGGTAATTATTTTTCGAGCTACAACCCAAACTATAGGTGGTTATGGACTCATTCGATGGCTTATTTTTTTCTGATTTCAAAAATGTATAGCTTTGTATGTTTAATATTATTAGTTAACTCACAATTTTCAAAAAAAAAGGTAATTATAATATTTGTTAAACAACAAGAAGCAAGGTACTACATTATCAAAATAAAAAAGTCTTCGGGCCGTTTTTTTTATGAATAAAATTTAAATTCCGAAAGATATCTAACTTTTTTACGAAACGAATGTGAAGAAATTTTGCACGACCTTCCGTTAAACGTAATTCAAAATTTGAATTACTTTCAACACGACGGGGCACCATCACACAATGGATTACTTGTGTGTAACTATTTACAGGAACGTTTTAATAATTGGATAGGAAATCGGGGTCCAATAGCTTGGCTTCTCTCCAGACTTAACCCCCCTGGACTTTTTCTTGGGGGGGACAATTAAAGACAAAGTGTGCCCAGTAAAACCTGGTAATTTAGACGATTTAAAAAATAAAATTCGTGTTGCTATGCAACAAATTAGAACCCAAAGTTTATTAAAAGTTCAAAACGAAATTTTAAAACGATGTCAAATGTGTGTTCAAAATAATGGAGGGCATTTTGAAACACTTCTATGATTAAAATACTTATCTTTTTTGGGATTTTTTAATGGTGTACTTTAAATTATACAATCTAAACGTTTCGATAACACTTACAGTTATCTTCGTCAGTAGTAATGTTTGTTAAAAATTGTTAAAGATGTAGATGTAGTAAACATAGAAAAATTAAAACATGTTTTAATTTTTCAAATTTGACAAAATTGTTTACTACATCTTTAACAATTTTTAACAAACATTACTACTGACGAAGATAACTGTAAGTGTTATCGAAACGTTTTGATTGTATAAGTTAAAGTACATCATTAAAAAATCCCAAAAAAGATAAGTATTTTATTATGAGTGTTAATGGTGAAAGTTTACATTTTCATACTTCTATGATTGTCTTATCTGTTTATATTTTTTGCTATTACTCTTAGTTGTAAGTTAAATTTATTTAGAACTTTTTTATTTTGATAATGTAGTACCTTATTTCTTGTTGTTTAACAAATATTATAATTACCTTTTTTTTTTGAAAATTGTGAGTTAACTAATAATATTAAACATACAAAGCTATACATTTTTGAAACCAAAATTGAATAAGCCACCGAATGAGTCCATAGCCACCTATAGTTGCCATTAAAAAAATGTATGTTTGGGTTGCAGCTCGAAAAATAATTACTACGAAAATTTTTTATTCGCATTTTCCCATTTTGCGTAAAAAATAGCTATCAAAAGCTTTTTCGTATTTTGAATATCAAAAAACATATAGCCGATTAAAAATTTGGACGATTTTTAGTTATTTTCAGATATCTCTGCTAATTTAACCGATTCTCTAGCTCTTGTAATAACAAAGATAGCCATAGAACGTGGGTACATTCTAGACACCCGGTATATATACATATGATACAGTGTAATTCTGCATACAACTGGTTTGGCGACGTTTCGGCAATATTCTTTGCCATTATCAAGCATCTTGCAATTTAGCTCTGCTTCTCGTAATTCGCACTGAACTGATGTCTTATGTTGCTGCCTGCTTATGTACAATTTTAACTCTTTGTTTTCTGATTTAAGATTTCTTTACTTTCTTTGATGGTTTGTGGTTGTTAAAGTGCATTCCACGAATAATTAGACCTCTATAATATGGCTGCCATTCCACTATGAACAACATCCAATTATAAAATAACTAAAATGCTATAAGTGTAACATTGTAATGTAAGGGATATTTCAGTTGGCTACTCTGCACCGCATTTTCCATCCTTTCCTACAACATTATAATAGCAAAAGACAAATATAATAACAAATACGACCTTCAAACGTCTTAAAATATTATTTGCCAACTCAGTAGCGTATCACGCGGAGAGGTAACTTAGGTTAGTAAAATTGAAAATTTTTCAATTAAATGAATTATTGTAAGAAATAAACATCCTTAAAATAAAAGAATGTTCCAAACAAATATTATTATTAAGAATTTCTGAAAATTTACCATTACTAACTCGTAATTAATGTTGAAACTGCAAATTACTTCATTAGCATAATGTGAATTAGAAATCATTAATGACCACTTGCTTTGCTTATAAATGTGGAATCAATTTTCCATTTTGCCATTATACTGTAAACAATAATTTGTAACGGTTGTAGTGATTGTGTAGTTTTTATACTAAAATGGAAGAAAGTTTTGTTTTAGCTGAAGACGAGAACTTTATTGAAAATTTGCACAGTTATAGTACAACTTCGGTAAGATTATACAATATTTTCTTAATTGTCATATTTTAACTGTTATTATTACAGCGTAGAATAGTAAATCAGTGCAAGAATAAATAAAATGTTTTAACCTTTAGTTCACAGCAACATGTTTGGTATTGGAAAATTATACAAACCATACTAATAAAATTATTTTAGAGTACTGGGAAAACGAACGAGTGCTTGATGTTAGTGACATTACTTTAAATATATGTTTGTCACCAGAAGACGATGCCGACCTAGACGATGAGTGGATAGACAATTTATTTTAAATGTTCATAATTCTGCGATTTTAATTACGGAATAATTATTAATAAAAAAATTATTTACTACATACTTGTTCATTTTTTTTTAAATTTGTATTAAAATAGTTAAAATACTATATAATAATAATACTAGGTGAGCGTGGTGATGGCGAATTTATTAATAATAAATTTATTCAAATAAGTTTTTCATTTTTTTTTTATATGACAAAAGGTACTACGCCAATAAGTGCTCCCGCACTTTATTTGGTGACAAATTTAAATGGCGGCCATATTGCAGAGGTCTAATTACTCGTGGAATTCCTGGTTTTTTCCAATTCATTTTAATTTTTGGATTCAGAAGTAGGGTAGCGCGGAGTTAACTGGATCGATTTTTTTTTTAATTTTTATTTTTTCGAATTTTCTCAAAAAATCTGAAATGTTAAAGCAAATATTCATAAGACTATTTCACTCGTTAACATTTTACTTAGGAAATCGCCATAGTAACGAACGTATTTCAGCGGCAAAACACGTTGCTTGATAAAATTTGGCAAAACCTACAAGTTGGTATTGATAAGTGATAAAATTTTGACGTTTATAAAATATTTTAAGTATGCTTTGTAATAAAAAATTGTCAAATTGACAGCACGTGGCTTTACTTGTTTTAGTTAAATTATACGATGGAGAATAGAATTAAAATATGTGTGTAATTTTAATTTGTCTCGTGAAATAGTCATGTCGAATACCACTCGAAAAAATGTTCGAAAATTTTCGATGGTGATAATATTCAAGTGTGTTGCTTTGAGGCAATTTCGCTCATGACATTTATCAAAACCACTCGCCTGACGGCTCGTGGTTTTGTTACAAATGTCATTCGCGAAATTGCCAAGCAACACACTTTCATAACACCATCGCAAATTTTGCCGACAAATTTTTTTCTCTAGTGGTATTATATATGAAAATATGTTTTGAATAACTGATAATTTTTGCCAAGTTTATATCCGTAGCATTGGTCAACTAACATAAGTTATGTGCAAACAAAACTTTTGGGCCAGTTAACCCCATTGAGAGGGTTAAGTGGACCATCTCGAAGGGTTAAGTTGACTTAGGTTAAAGAAAGGCGTTATAATTAAGAATATTAGCTAAAAATGTATTTGAGCTGAAAATAACATTTTGTTTTATAACAAATAGTTACATAAAAGAAACTAAAACACGAATCCTATTTCTAAATAAAAAATACAAAACTAGATTATGCTATATTGTTCAATAAACTGATACAGAAACTCCAACATGTCTTTGAACCGCCCCTCGCTAGGTTTGCTTGGCAGTGGCAAGAGCTGAATATAATCCCGTTTGCCTACAAAGGCCTCTTCTTTGGAGTTCAAAAATTTATTTGTGCCCTTCACTCTGGTTAAAAATGCTACATCGTAACCAGTTGTAAAGATTTTTATTACTTGTGCAATATAGTGCCTAAAGCTTAATTTGGTGTAAACCTTGGCAATGATATAGGTTCCTATGCCAACAAATTGCGGGGTCTCATTACTATCATCTTTATCATCATCTTAAAAATCAGTAGATTCTTCATGCTTTTCAAATCCTTCTGATTTGGAAGATGATGTGTCAAAAACTTTACGTTAGACACTTTTGCCCTTTAATATCTGTAAAGCTTTCCCCTGTTCCTCTTTTCGTCTCTTTTTTTCTTCTATCTCTTCCTTTTTTGCTTCTTTTAGTTTCTTTTTTCTTCTCTTTCTAAATGTTCTGCTTCCAATTGATTCTTCACAGGAGTGCTTGTTAACAACAATGACTTTTCTTTCTTCCTCCCTTGAGTAGATATTTTTCGAGGAGGTGCTTTAGGAAAGGGGCGTAAGATTTCTGGTAGTGCAATATACCCAAATGCTGAAGTTTGTTGGTTACCATCTGGCATGGACATAGGTAACAAAGGCAACATTATTGGCGCTATGATGTCTCCGGATGTTGAAGGCTGCTGGTGGCATTAACTTCAGGACTATTATTGGCCTCATATGGAGATAATGCAGGAATGGCCTGGTTATCAGGTAGCAGCCGGTCGGTTACATTGGATGGTAGAAAGTCTTCTGGTTTAAATATTTCGGTATTAAATGGCACTATTCCTGTAGCTTTAAATCCTTGAGAAAAATTACTAGGCGTAAAAGCCTTAGGAAAAGCTTCGCCGATTAATCCAGCTACGTCGTAGATCGTTATTGGTTTTTTATGTCTGTCTACCCATCGGTCACAAGCAGAATTATAAAATTTCTTGAAGGGTACAAACACACCAACGTCTAAGGCTTGTAACTTGTGGCTGGTATGGGTGGTAAGGTGAGTAATTCAATACCATTACGTTTGGCATAATTAAGTGCAGAAATACTAATATGGCTCTCGTGATTGTCAAGGATAATTAATTTGGGTGCATCAACTGTAGGGCGTTCATGATTAACAAAGTGAATTAGTACTTTTCCAAATAGAGTCGTAATCATCCATTAATTACCATATCGTCTTTACGTAATGGATTCTCGTAAATACAAGAAAAGTTGGTATGGCTTTTCCTGTGGCGGAAATTATTCCAACCATAGTAACGAGCGTTCCTCGTTCTGCAGATGTTGCTTGATTGCATTGATGCTATAAATATCTTGGGGTGAAAAATTAAATTCGGTCAGAACAGCCTTCAAATTACCAAAAGTGTGACACTCTATGTTGATTAAACTCGTTGCACGGCTAAAACTCAGTGCTTCGAGAGTTCGTAACGACAACTTGTTTCTTTGCATAAAATTAATCAACCAATCCTTTCCAGCTCTTTCAGCAAATTTCTTGTTGTTGGCGGCTGCAAATTCATATGAAAGTCTTCTGGCCACTTTTGTAGAGAGTCCAAAACTCAAATGTGCTGCTTTTTTAAATATTCACCCAAAAGCTTTTCTTCTGCAGACGAAAATGCCATGAGATGTTAATTTTTTAGTCTGAAACTAAATTCCCCACCAGCACGAGATTTTTCAACAAATCGCTTTATAAATCGCTCTAATAAACGAGCCGCCTACAGTTACAGATTTCACTGCATCCTTAAGGCCCTGTTCACTGTAGTTCCTGAAGTCGGTTGTCCTCTCTCTTACTCTTGGTATGTTACCTGAAATAAAATAATATATGTTTACTATGGGGTTAGCTGGACCTCTGACCAGTTAACCCCACGTTAAGGTGGTCCACTTAGCCCTACTAAACATTTTTTTATATATTTTGTTGTACGAGGTTAGTTTCTACATGTAAACAAATTATTATTTTTGGAATTGGTAGAACACTAATGTGTGTAGCAGACGGTATGCTACAATCTTAACAAAATATTAAACTCTCTGACACACAGCAAACATAGGACACGTCAAATTATTACTTTCAAACTGACAATATCACTTTTTTTCGCTAACGCCAAATACCTGTTCTGGAACGGTTTACGAGTCAACTGAGGATAAACAGTGATACCAACTTCAACCTACAACGATGACATTACTTAAATATTTCGTCGCAGTAATGCACAGTGGATGGTGGACCAGTTAACCCGGCGGCTCAGTTAACCCCGCCCTACCCTACCGTACTGATCTTGTTGTCACTCGTAAATATAGTTTGATTTTATGTTTCTGATTATTTTATCTCTAATGCCTTTTACACACAATATCATTATTTTACTGATGTCTTATTCCTCTTTCTGTTAGTGTTTTGCTTTTTGTACTTTTGTAACTCTCAATATAGTTTTCTGAGAATCTATTTTATTGTAGGGCCGATTTTAGTCTGTGTATTTCTGCTGCTATGTTTTGTTAGCTTCGCCAAGCCCAACTGGTATATTTGTGAATAACGAGACTACATCAAAGCTCACAAGTATGTGGCCTTCCTCGATCCTCTCTTTGGGTTATTTGTACTATAATTGGTTGTAACTGCTTTACCAAATATATTGCAAGTTGTAATGATGATCCAATTAATCTGACTATCGGTCTGAGTGATAATCCCTTTTTATGAATATTGGGTGGTTCGTGGCATTTTGAAGATTGCGCTCCAGAACGGAAGTTTACATTGTATGCTTTCATTTGATACTAAAATCTGCTTTGTAGCTGAATTTGCTTTGTTTCCTTTGTAGGGGAATTATGGAGGAAGGGGGTAGATATGCTAAGGGAAGAATTTCCTGCGGATACTATGTTTTATTTGCTTGTTTAACTCTAAAATTGGTTCTATAACTTTACCATGGGTAGAGAGGACCTAGGAATGCTAAGAAGAGGTTCATATGCTGATACTATACGCTTTCATTTGATACCAACATCCGTAACTATAGGGGGTAGTGTTATTAAGGGGTGAATTACCTCCAGCCATTGCACGCTTTCATTTGAAATCAAAATCAACTCTCTAACTTTACGTAAAAGGCAGACGTACTGACCAACAATTATTTATTTCTCTACGCGTTAAAATGTATCATTTTTATTGCAAAAAAATTGGATGTTTTGGAAGCATTTTGAAATTTACATACATAAACAGAAATTACCTTTAATGAACGAACAGGTTGATCTTATGGACCCACCTTTAACATACATTTTGAAAATATAGAATTATAATTTACATCAAGTTTGCTGGTTTACCGTAATGGTACTTAAATAACGCTTTATTTAGGAAAAAAAATTGTGTGAATTATTTTTTTATTCGCAAGCTTTCAGACAGAAACTCTGTCCTTCGTTAGGCGTAATATCAATATTACGTTATTTAAGGTGCCAAACTGTGAAAGTTTAAATTCATATATCATAACCACTTGTTTGTTATTTTGAATGTGTAATATGCGTACATTACAATGCTAGGACGCGTTCCACATTAATTAGTCATGGGATCACTATTTTTAATCTATTCACACTTTCATTTATGTCAAATCTATTAAATATAACCTTGTTTATTCCTTGTTCGCCTAATAAATTTAGAAGTACCTTTTATCTCAAGAAAAAGTTCACGTAAGTATCCTGTTGTGGTTGTATGTTCTCTAGCTATTATGCAAGCGTATCTTTTATACATATAAAAATACTGCTTATGACTGACTGACAAACCAACGATTAGCCTAAACCATTTAAACATTCTTTAAAGATGACAAAAAGATGAAGTTCATGGCCACCAAGCTGTTTTCTTTACACCCAGACTCAATTTACGAAACATCTAAAATTGAATTATTGAAGGCAACTACACAAATATGGTGATTTTTAGCAAGAAATATTTTTGTCGTGGCAATTGAATCAAAACGGAATGAAAAAATTGCGAAAGCTTGCTCGAGCGATTTCTTCAATTTCCCTTGATTCAAGACTAAATTATCCAAATGATGAAGAATAATAATAAGAAACATCCAACTCAATACCAATTTCATTTTAATAAACAATTGGAACTACAACTGTCCATATTGAATATAACATGGCAGTTCCCATTCATAAAAAGGTTTTGTATGGAAGACATATACCTACGTTTACTGCTGGTATAATTTAAACAAGAGTTTCCATCCTATATTTTCCTTGGCCGATTTAACAATATACTCTTACTTTTCTTTTGGCAATTGCAAAATGTTTAGAATTAGAACGTTGTTATTATGACAGCCGTGTTTTTATCACCTATTCGGAAGTGCAGCTCAGTTTTTATCGCATTTTCAAATTGTTTAACTGGCACATGATTAGTCCATTTTTGAAAATGATGAACTCCTGATTGGTTTTAATAGATGGCATGAAAAAAGTTTCTATACTTTTTGTTTAAAGTGTACAAATTATTTCCTTACGAAAAAAGTTATTAAGAAAATTTGTCAAAAGTTCAATGTTAGGTGCTTTACGCAGAAAAATACAAAACTCGACAAAAAGTGGTAACTCACAGCCGTAAGTGTTACACATATGTCACATTAGAATGCACTCAAAAAGTTGAACTTTTTTTCAACTGTATAGAATTTATACTTAGCACAAACGATTTCACATAAAGGTATTGATATTTTCAAAAACGTCTTGTATATTATAATAAAGTCAACATTGTCGAAATGAGTCAAGTCAACGGAACACAAATTTAATAAAATTCACAAAACTCAACTCGAGTTAGCCTGACCGCAAGAAATACCCTGTGGATTTCAAAATTATAGTGAAGGTTATGAGATAATGAGAGGAACACTTCTCATGAATAAAGCGAAGCTACGTTTTGCCCAATTACGTTTGAACTAAATCTCCAGCCTCGTCAAAGGAAACTCAAGCATAAAAATAATAAATCTCATTGGAAGATACGAAAAAGTATATAAATAAGTATTTTCGATACCTAATGTAACGATAATTTACAGTAAACCAGGTTGCGAAAATAATGATTAATGACAAATATTTCATAATGAAATTTTCCAGGTTTTGTTGCAAATCCTAAAGACAAATTCACTAAAACTGGGTTTCCTCTTTTCAATCCGCCAAACTACGTATCATTATGTCAACACATGGATACAATATTCATTAAACAGCTTAAATGTTTTGCTAAGAAGATTACTTTCTCCTACTCGAGAAGGTACTGTCCATCCAGTCGACGAAATTACTTCGACAAGCTTCATAATCAATCTTTTATATGTCGCCATACGGCCTATATTCTTCCCACGCTTTGTTTTCCGCAGAGTTAGAAGACAACAGTTCCTCAGTGTCAGTGAAGGATTCATTGTGTTAACCAAAGCGAATCTAATGTGCAAAACAGTAAACAGTTTTGTGTTATCGAATCTTAACAGCAGATTCATCAAATCTACAATTTGATGAAGAGATAGATGTTTAGAGTGTTTACGCTTTCGTTGCTAATTAAACAATTAACATATTTTTCACCAGATTCAATTTCAAAATTTTTGTAGATATTACAGTATAAACTACTCGATGTAAGCGACTCTTGAGATTATGGTAATTACTCGTGGAATTGGAATGGATTGATAAATATTATTTTATTATCAATACACAGTTACACTGTAAATTTTTACAACTCCTTAATATATAGTTTAATTCAAATAAAGTTGGGAATGACTCATTCTTAAAATTACACGAACTAAGATTTAGGCGACGTAAGTCTTCGTTAAATCAGCAAAGTATCTTTTAGTTAATATTTTTACCGGCAGATGTCTCCACATAAATTTCTATAAAATGTCAAAGAAATTTGAAAATGATTGAATGTTTTTTATATTTTAAACTAGAAAAATTATCCACTTATTTTATTAATAGAGTCAAAAATACTGTGTACAATGTACAGTGTACATTGTAATGTAGTTCGAAGTTCAACGAAATTATAGACGTTTAATATTGTAATTAAAAATTATTATTAATTTTATTAAATACATAAATAAAAAGTTTACCTCGAGTAGAATTTGAACCTACGACCTGTACTTTGCTTGAGTACCGCGCTAACCAACTGCGCCGTCAAGGTTTAAGCCCCAATCGATGTAAATTTTGTCTTTATGTATGTTGTAAATTCTAAATATAATGAGATTACTATCAAATTACTTATATTAATGGAATGCGAGCCTGCAATATCGCAAGGATTCACACATACCAAAGCAACTTGACTAATATTAAATTATTATAAGATTTTGTTATGAACGAATAAGTTCAAATATGAATATGTAATTAATAATTATTATTAATTTTATTAAATACATAAATAAAAAGTTCACCTCGAGTAGGATTTGAACCTACGACCTGTACTTTGCTAGAGTACCGCGCTAACCAACTACGCCATCAAGGTTTAAGCCCCAATCGATGTAAATTTTGTCTTTATGTATGTTGTAAATTCTAAATATAATGAGATTACTATCAAATTACTTATATTAATGGAATGCGAGCCTGCAATATTTAGAATTTCCAACAGTTCTAGACACATAAAGACAAAATTTACATCGATTGGGGCTTAAACCTTGATGGCGCAGTTGGTTAGCGATACTAAATCAGTACTAGGTTCAAATCTACTGAGTAAACTTTTTATGTATTTAATAAAATTAATAATAATTTTTAATTACATATTCACATTTGAACTTATTCGTTCATAACAAAAACTTATAATAGTTTAATATTGTAATTTAGCACATAGTTTAAATAGATTTCATATTGATCCAAGTTAAATGAAAAGCAATTTACATAAATCAGTACATGTATTCAGTCCACCTATTGTAGAATTATCAATATGTATGTAAAAATTAGAATATTATTACATTGGAATTAAAACATTTAAATAAAAAAAATTATTCACTATCAGTGTCACACTCAGCTTCTTTTGTGCAATCCTCGACCGAATATCCAAGTTTCATCTAGGAATACAGGATTGTATAATTTTTCTTCTTTATTTTTGTAATATTCTCTTAAGAATCGTACATAATTGGTAGCAATATGTGATTGTTCCAGTAAACCTCCCCTACCATCCTCTACTTTAGATGAAAATCCAATAGAATGTAAGAGACGTCTTAAACTTGATCTACTGAAATCGAAAACTTGCTTAATTCTTTTTGTAGTGATGCCAGCGTAACATGTATACCTACAAAAACCGGTTAGTACTAGACATGTCTTGCATGTTTGTATTTACATTTTGAATGCATTTCATAATTTTTTCTCTTTACAGCATCCTTCAGCTAGATTTCGTACGTTTTCTCCTCTTAGCTGGTGACTGTGAGGGTTTATTTTCTTTTTGGGCTTCAGTAATCCTTTTTTTATAGCTCTGACTGTATTTATACTACCCCACATGCTTTAGACGTGCGTTAAAAGTAGTCCTTCCAAATATCATATTTTACACAATAATGTACTACATAGTTGCATAACAGATTCAACTGAAACAAGTGCCCCTTCATTCTCACGCTCCTGTTCAAAATATTTAAGCACGTTCATAACTACGAGCTGCGTTTGAGATAAAAGGTGCTTATTACGTATCGAAAGCTATTGTTTACTTCTTTTTGTAATGATGCCAAAGTTACATGTATACCTACAGAAACAGGTTAGTACTAGACATGTCTTGCATGTTTGTATTTACATGTTGAATGCATTTCAAAATTTTCATCAATTTCGCTGGACTTAGATTTCGTACGTTTTCTCCGCTTAGTTGGTGACTGTGGGATTTATTTTCTTTTTGGGCTTCTGTAACCCTTTTTTATAGCTCTAACTGTATTTACACTACCCCACAAGCTTCAGACCTGCGTTAAAACTAGTCCTTCCAAGTATCATATTTTACACAATAAAACTACGATCCGCGCTTGAAATTTAAGGTGCTTATTACGTAGCATATCTAAAATGTGGTAAATTTTATATAAATTATGTAAAAATGTTACCAAATTACCGATAATTCACTGTACAAGTTGTAATAGTTTTGAAAAAAAATATCTACAACTTGTACAGTGAATTTGTTTAATTTGTGAACTGTTTTATTTATAAAAAGTAAAGCCAAAACGCATAAACAATAATTTCAAAAAATGACAGGAGTGACAGATGCTGCTTCTTAATCACCACACACGTTTTGATGCGCTAATATGAATTATACAGCAGATTTATATTTTTATGGCCATCCTTCTCTAATACATTGTAGTTGAGAGAGATAAAAATATGTAATTTTGTTATAGTTTTACATCAATGAGTCATACTCAACTTTATTTGAATTAAACTTTAGCTTAATTAGTCAAATGAATACAGGGATTACCAGTGATTTTTCCGAACGTTCAAGAACAAATACCACAGTGTATTCATAAAATAATGCATAATTACAATATTTTGACCCATTTTAGTGTTTTTTTCCATAATCGAAACTATTGAACTAATTCAAACTACAGAATCTTCAAAAGTAAATTCTATTAAAAATTCCGCATTTGTGATTTTGATAAAAAAAACTTTTCTTTATAACTCATAGCATTAAAATATTACTCAAGGTAGAGCGTTTGTGGACAAGGGCAATTGGCTCACTCATTCGGAATTTTCAGTCCACTTCGTATGTAGAAGAATAACTAAATAAATAGTTATTTGTATCACTAGGCCAGAAACGTTTGAAGGTTTGAAAGTGTAATACACAACATTTTTCTGTGCTCACGCTTATTAATTCAGTAAAACTATTTACAAAAATTGTTTTTTTGACGCCATCATACTTAAGTTATGTTGGCAGCATTGAACATATACGTGTCAAACGGCTTTAATATGATGCCAGCTGTTAGCAAATGATGTGCATGTAAAAAATGTCAGTGGCGCCAATCTAAACATTTTTACGTGTGTACAGTGTTGTCGGACGGAAGCACAAAAAAATGTTTGTAAAATAACAGTTTCCCAATTGTAAATTTTTAGGGCTTCGAGATTTTTTACTTTTGAATGATACACTGATGAATAAGTTTTTTTTTGTTTTTAATCTATTAATGGATCATTTGTATTTCCCAAGAACACTAGTAGACGTTTAATTTTTTTTTTTTCTAATTAAGTAGATATTAGTATTTAACTGTAAATAAAATTATTAATTGTAAAAACCATTATTTATATTATGTCGGTCACATAACGTTAGACTTATTCTTTTTGTTATGCTTTTTATAGACTCCAAAACTTGTAAACTAATTGAAAACTCTATAGTTCGAAATCTTGGGTCCTGTCCAATAGTCGACTTATTTATTGCATACGCGCACAACAGAAAGTAAAAGTTTTTTTTCAATTTCGAGAAAGAATTAATTTTTTGTACCATTTTACTTTAGGAATCTATTTTAACGTTGTCAACCTTCAACTATTAAGTCACACACAGACGATTATTTACAAATTATAACTTCTTCGGCTTAAATTTAGCGTTCTACTTATACACATCCAGAAACATAATCAACATAATCCAGAAACGAAATTTATGAGAATCTCGAAGTCGTCCATTAATTAAAAGTTAAAAAATAGAGATACCTACAATGATTTTTAAATTGTCAAAAATTCGATTACAATAATGGCTATATTTATTACCTCCGACTGCTATGTTTCCACATAGGTACATAACGTAGGCGCAGAAATTTGTAATCATTAATCCAAAAACTATTAATTTAATAATAGAAAGGTAGGGGACTTAAGAATGTAGGTAGTTATTAGTTAGGTATGTGATTCTTAACATCCAACTAATTTTCTGAACCTATACTTCCTTAAATCCCAATATTTTTATAGCCATAATATCGACATTAAATCTTGCATCTAACAATAGTTTTAATTTATTCATTATTATAAGTTTATCGACCTATATATTTTGAGTGTGTAGGAGATAGGACAACTTTCCTAAAATGCTCATGAAAGAAGTTCATTTACTTTATCCAGGTATATCTAAAATTTCCTAAATTCTTATTCACATCTTACTTTTATATTAAATTTCAATATCAAAATAACTAACGCTTAGATAAAATCGATTTCGTTAAAAAAAATGGGTCCTACAACAAATTATCATATTAGATCGTATCTGCTGTCTTTAATTTGTAAGAATTGAAGAGTATGTTCAAAATATGAAATGCAGAATAACTTTATTAGATTTATCTTCACAGTTCCCACACGCTTTAAACGTAAAGTAAATAGAAAATGCATACATAGCGGGTGTTAACATCACTTGAAATTGGTAAACTTAACTTCGAGTATTATTAAATATTAAATCTATGATGGTGTACATTTATTCTTCTTTTTTCTTGTTTTTGTCAAATGTAATTAGCTTAGATTCTATTAATACACTCTGGAACATTTAATGACCTGGTTTAAACGCGGCAGTTAAATTTGAAGTTAAGTTTAGTTACTTTTAAAATAGTACCTTTCTGATTAGGTAGATTATGTATTTCCGTATTTCTCAATTAAAAATGCCCATTGAAAAAAGCAATCATAAAGTAATAAATAATAAAATCAACTTACATGAATTGATGATAATATAAATTAAGATCTGACCACAAAAACATTGTAAAATCATTTTTGATAGTTCTTATTCACGTTTTGCTAACCGAATGCGAACGCGTCCGTTCTTAATCTTAACATGAGCTTCTCTTAAGCACTAAAATCAGAATACAGAAACTTTATGCAGTTAAATCTTTTTACTACAGAGTCTCTTCGTGCAGTTCACTTTATTATTTGCTTGCTCGAAGTTGTTCTATAAATTGTTGTTGTACATTATAGTATTGTACTGTATGATAACATATTACATTGTAAACATTTCAAAAATGTTTAATTTTAATGGATAACTACCGTTTGTCGAAGGATAAAAAAGTCATATTTATTGTTGAAGGTAAATAAACCTTTTTTCTTAATAATTACTATTTGCATTGATTCATTCATCTAGTCATTTATTTGTCCTTCTCGCTGTTAAATCAATTAGAGGTACAAAGAATTTTGTTCTCATATGGTCAATGAATTACTGCCAATTCATTGTAATATACGAGGAGAGTTCAAAATTAATTCAGTTTTGCAATATTTACTTTAAAACTGAAAATTATTTGAGCAAAAATTTAAAGAAATGTCAGAAATTTCCAGAAGTTAAAGAACCTTTTCTAAAATTATAGTAAATGTTCCATAAGTTATAGGATGTTAGGAAAGTTTCGTAAACTATTCGAAATATTTAGATATATTGATAGAATATACGCTATCTGGTATGCATACGAGACGTTTAATATTAGCAGAAAATGATTGAATTGAGAAACGTTTTATAACATTCAATGCTTACACCATCATTGAACTTAATGGATGTGGATTTATAAACGCAATTGGAATAAATAAAACCTGCATCTTTCCTAGCACCCAAGTCTAGCCTACCCAAGACGTTATGTAATAAAGGGACGATTGCTATACAGTATTGAATACCCCTAATAACGCTCGAACACGCCAATTCAGTTTTTCACGATTCTAATGATACGACGTCATCGACTTTTTCTTAAATGGCAACATATGACAAGTGATCATTTGAAAGCTCTTATTTCACTCAGTACGCAACTAGATTCTTGTGCGATTCTGTCGTGCCGTTTCAAAATGGCTGCCGTTCAATTGTGAAAATTGTCTTAAATTGATTCCCAGTTTAGAATAACTATTTCTTGTTTGGTCACAAAAAAGCAGACTATCAATCACACTAAGACAGTCCCAAGGCTTTATCATTCAATCCTACCCTTAAATTCAGTTTCTTGGCCAGAGCTTGTTTTTAAATCAATGGTGGAAAAAGAAATACGATACCTCAGTGTCATTGCAATAGTAGTTTTGGTCATAGTAAGTTTAGACAAACCAAATACAAAAATTAACGCCAGTATTTATTAACATCAGTACTTAGAAGTTAAATATTACTATTTTACTGTCGTTACGTTGTAATTCAAAAATTCCTTTTTTAATAAACCAAAAATGTCACTCAGTGAAAAAGATCGAATTGAAATTGTTAGGATGGTTGGTTACGGAGAACGTCGCAGATCTACGAGGGATGTCCAGTTACTAAGGTACATTTGTGAATTACAGACAGACTACTTTATTTATAGAAATCAAATAAGCAATAAGTAAAAGCGCGAACTTTTAGCTACTTTTCAACGTAATCGCCGCCAATGTTAAGGCACTTATCGTAGCGAGGCACAAGCTTCTGTATACCCTCTTCGTAAAAGATACAATACAAAGTTCGTCGTCGTTTTCAAACACTTTACCCGATCAACGAATTTTTAACGGCCCAAACAAATGAAAATCAGAAGGAGGAGGGTCTGGATTATGGGGCAGATGGACAATAACTTCTCAATTGTGTTTCCTTTTGTCAACCTTCCTCTTCGTTTCTGCTGAAAGGCTTGGTGTTGTTTTTTGAGAGTTTGACAATAAATATCGCTGTTGATTTTCGTTTTTAGTGATAAATACTCTATGAGCAAAATGACTTGCATATCCCAGAACACATTGTCTTTTTGCAGACTGCTGAACTTTACATTTTTTCGGTGTTGATGAACTCACATGTTTTCACGTCATCGAGACTTTTTTTGATTCGGGTTTATGGTGGTGTACCCAGGTTTCGTCTCTTGTAACTATAGACTTTAGAAATCCGTTTTCCTGGCGATAACGCCTTAAAAGTTCCATTGCCGTCGCCATTCATTACATTTTGCGTTGGGCGGTCAACAGTTTTGGTACCCATCTCGAGGCAACTTTTCGGTAGTCAAATTGAGATACGATTTCTTGAACACAGACACTCACCGCAGATACAGACACAGGCGCAAACACGCAACCACCCTCCCTCCCTCCCCCTTCTCTCGCTCTCTCTCACTCTCTCTCGTCTCTGTCTTTTTCTTAAATGGCAACATATGACATGTGATACATCATTTGAAAGATCCTGTTTCACTCAGTACGCTACTAGATTTTTGCGCGATTCTGTCGTGCCGTTTCAGAATGGCGGCCGTTCAATTGTGAAAATTGTCTTAAATTTATTCCGAGTTTAGAATAACTGTTTCTTGTTTTGTCACAAAAAAAGCAAACTTTCAATCACACTAAGACAGTCCCAAGGCTTTATCATTCAATCCTACCCTTAAATTCAGTTTCTTGGCCAGAGCTTGTTTTTAAATCAATGGTGGAAAAAGAAATACGATACCTCAGTGTCATTGCAATAGTAGTTTTGGTCATAGTAAGTTTAGACAAACCAAATACAAAAATTAACGCCAGTATTTATTAACATCAGTACTTAGAAGTTAAATATTACTATTTTACTGTCGTTACGTTGTAATTCAAAAATTCCTTTTTTAATAAACCAAAAATGTCACTCAGTGAAAAAGATCGAATTGAAATTGTTAGGATGGTTGGTTACGGAGAACGTCGCAGATCTACGAGGGATGTCCAGTTACTAAGGTACATTTGTGAATTACAGACAGACTACTTTATTTATAGAAATCAAATAAGCAATAAGTAAAAGCGCGAACTTTTAGCTACTTTTCAACGTAATCGCCGCCAATGTTAAGGCACTTATCGTAGCGAGGCACAAGCTTCTGTATACCCTCTTCGTAAAAGATACAATACAAAGTTCGTCGTCGTTTTCAAACACTTTACCCGATCAACGAATTTTTAACGGCCCAAACAAATGAAAATCAGAAGGAGGAGGGTCTGGACTATGGGGCAGATGGACAATAACTTCTCAATTGTGTTTCCTTTTGTCAACCTTCCTCTTCGTTTCTGCTGAAAGGCTTGGTGTTGTTTTTTGAGAGTTTGACAATAAATATCGCTGTTGATTTTCGTTTTTGGTGATAAATACTCTATGAGCAAAATGACTTGCATATCCCAGAACACATTGTCTTTTTGCAGACTGCTGAACTTTACATTTTTTGGGTGTTGATGAACTCACATGTTTCCACGTCATCGAGACTTTTTTTGATACGGGTTTATGGTGGTGTACCCAGGTTTCGTCTCGTGTAACTATAGACTCTAGAAATCCGTTTTCCTGGCGATAACGCCTTAAAAGTTCCATTGCCGTCGCCATTCGTTGCATTTTGTGTTGGTCGGTCAACAGTTTTGGTGCCCATCTCGAGGCAACTTTTCGGGAGTCAAATTGAGATACGATTTCTTAAACAGAGCTTTTATAAATGCCGGTCTGTAGAGCAATTTCGATTATTTTCAACCAACGATCTTCTCGAATCAGTGTATCGACCTTTAATTGATTCTCCCTCTCTCCTCTGTCTCCTCTCCCTCGTCACTCTCGTTTCTCATGCTTCTTTCTCTCCCTCTCTCGCTTCTCTCTCTCTCTCTTCTCCCGTATCTCGCCTCTCCCTCGTCTCACAGAAGCACAAGCACAGACACAGACACAGCCACAGGTATAAACACAAACACAGATACGCACCGCAGACATAGGCGCAAGCACAGAGGCAGGCACAGGCGCAAACACGCAAGCGCGAAAACACGCAAACACGAAAACACACAAACGCGAAAACACGTAAATACGAAAATCCACAAACGCGAAAACATGCAAATACGTGTTTTAGTGTTTTCGCGTTTGCACGTTTTCGCGTTAGGGTATTTTCGTGGTTGCATGTTTTCGCGTTTATGCGTTCTTTTCCAATTTGTATGTTCTCGTGTTTGCGTGTTTTCGTGTTTGTGTGTTTCCGCGTTTTCGTGTTTGCGTGGTTGCGTGTTTGCGCCTGTGCCTATGTTTACACCTGTGGCTGTATATATGTGCTGGTGCACAAGCACAAGCACAAGCGCAATCACAAGCACAAGCACAAGCACAAGCACAAGCACAAGCACAAGCACAAGCACAAGCACAAGCACAAGCACAAGCACAAGCACAAGCACAAGCACAAGCACAAGCACAAGCACAAGCACAAGCACAAGCACAAGCACAAGCACAAGCACAAGCACAAGCACAAGCACAAGCACAAGCACAATCACAATCACAATCACAAGCACAAGCACAAGCACAAGCACAAGCACAAGCACAAGCACAAGCACAGGCACAAGAACAAGCACCAAGACAGACATATAGCCACAGGTGTCAACACGGACACAGACACACACCGCAGACACAGACACAAGCGAAAACACGCAACCACCTTCCCTCCCCCCTCTTCCCCCCTCCCCTTTCTCTCTCTCTCTCTCTCTCTCTCTCTCTCTCTCTTACTCTCTCGTCTCTGTCGTCTCTCGTTCCTCTTGTCCTACGTTTTAGGTTAGGTAATACACTCACAATATTAGGTTACATTAATAAACGCACGGTTTAGGTCAATACTCGTACAATATTAGGCTAGATTGGATTAATAAACGCATGGTTTAGGTAAATCTATAGTTGCGCGCGAATATTGACCTAACCTAAACCATGCATTTACGCTTGTGCTTGTGTGAGACGAGACAGAGATGTGAGAAGCGAGAGAAACGAGGAGAAGAGAGAGAGAGAGAGAGAGAGATAGAGGCAGGAGAAACGAGAGAGACAAGCACGATCAACTTCTATTGCAGAAAACGTTCGTTAATACACCACCAGATGGCGTCACAAATCTACTTTTAAAAATAATTTTTTTGTCATATAGGTAAAATTTTGCGATCCCCATATATTGGAGGAATGGGTGTAAGCACTCAGCATAGTTCGGAGAAGATCGCTTATCTTCGAGAGTCGAGAAGTGGGGTTAGCACTAACTATAGCCTGGTTAGTGCAATTCGTACCTATTTGACATAGAGGAAAATGGGCTCGTTACAACAAGGTTTCAAGCAAAAGAAGCAATATAACAAACAATCTTAAGGAAATAGAACCTCCATCCAAAGCTTATGTACTATCTACAGAGAAGCGTAATTTAGATTTGGAAGGAGTGGCTTTAAAGAAACGAAAAATAGAATATATAGAACAGACTAACAGCGTAAAAGAAGACTACAAGTAGTCTATTGGAAAAAGAACAACAAACAGATGTTACAGTTTAGGGACAGTACAATTAACTGTTTTCAGGCTTCTTGGAAGAATCTGGATACGTTTGGATATTTATGCTTATGTTATTAATAAAAAAGGCAATATCCTACTGTAGGAGTTCTGGCAGAAACTAGTGGTTCCAAAGCTGTTTACTTTTTAAGAGGTTACGTTAAAAATACATTTTTTAAAGCAGATAGAGATGTCCTTAAAAGAGACGCTTTTATGTTTATTTCTTATAATGTTAATTACATTAACAACACTGGAACCATTTGTTATGTTTAAACTAATGGAATTAGCAGATTTAATGAGTATTCTTTTACTAAGATAGAAGATGTTGCTTTAAAAAATATAGAAAATGTAAATTTCTCGCAACAAGACATGGAGCAAATTAACGATGTTTCCATGCAAGAAATTAAAGGTATAATAAAGGATAAAGACTGTAGGAAATTAGAGCAGTTATCCGAGGGCACAGAATTAGTTATAATAGGTATTAAACTGATACCCACAAGAAATAAATTGCATAACCATAGCCTCTTTTGTGCAATTCTTACCTATATGACCTTTACACATTATCTCTCTCACACTTATTGTAATTCCCTATCTACCTGTCCTTGTGCATTAACCATAGCCTGGTTAGTGCGATTCGTACCGATATGAATGTCGCTTTATTTACCCTTTTAAATAACATCAAAAAATCCTATAGCTTTCTTTTAAATATTTACTAAAAACCAACACGTGTTTTAAGAATCGTGCATTAACAATAATAGTTATAAATTTTGATGTATATGATAATACTTAATTAGGTAGTTAATTACTCGTTTTATTTTAAAGTAATTTTTGTATGTGCACTGTTGAAGGCTAACGTTTATAATCTCAAGGTGATATTTTGTGTGTATGCACAATATAAAATACTGTTGAATGAATGTTGACTTTTCTAATCTCAAGGAGATACGTGTAAATAAATAAAAATTCATACAAGCAAACAAGCAAGGTCGCACTAACAATCCTACAGTTAATGCGAAAGAACGGATAGATGGGAAATTACAATAAGTGTGTGAGCGAGGTAATTGGATTTTGCTATTCTGATCTAATTTCAAGTTTAGTTATTTGTTATTGCATTGTGTGGCATTGTATAAGTATTTAAGGTAGTTGAACATTTTCAATAACGACTTAGGGCGAGTCTTGTTTATAAATCTAGAGCCGTTTATGTGAGAGGATATTTCCGTTAAAAAATCCCTTGCATGTAAAATAATATAGTGGTCTGACACCGAGTTTGGTTATATTGTTATTGTATAGGCATTTTTACTAGTTTAAATGTAAAACATGTTTTTATCATTGTATGCGAAACGTGGCAATAGTGTTACAAGCTAATTGGTCGTTTTTTTCGAAGACTGGTGGGAGGGAGGGGGAGAGAGAGAGACGGGAAAACCGTGAAAGAGAGGAGTACGATAAACTTCTATTACAGAAAACATTCGCTAGTTTAAAAATACATCACTATATGGCGACAGACAGATAAATTCAAATTTCGCACAATAATATACCACTAGGTGGTTTATTAGAGAAAATATTAATCCATGCGCTACAGTGGCGATGGCGCTACAAACAAATTCAAATTTCGCGCCAAGGGGGCCACGGCAGGCGGGCGCAGACCCTAACACAAATTCTTATACCTGTCTTACAAGTTAGCATTAGGGCTCCCTTATTAAAATTTAAACTTCCCGCCGAGTAGGTCAGGTTCTGAACATGTCTAAAAGTAGATTTGGTTCTGACCTTGTCTTCCCCAAGGCCAACTACAAGGGCAAGCCCAAGGCTAATTCCAATGCCAGACCCCAAGGTCAACCTTAAGGTCAATCCCTAGGACAGTCTCAAGGTCAAGCCTGAGGTCAGTCACGTGGGCGGCCTTGGGTATTCCCAAGGTCAAATGACATCACAAAAACAAAATGGCGACCAAGGTGTCTCGTTCGTACTATCAAAGAACATAACAGAAATTTGCCACGTTTGTTTAACTTAATCCCAGTATTTGTTGAAATTATGTAAATATTTATTGAGGTCTAATAACTTTACTTCACTTTTAACGCGATTAATTTTTTTTCAGCCACTTCACTATTATATGTATAGCTTGATTCACATAAAGTTGGGTGTGACTAATTCTTAAAATTACACGAACTAAGATTTAGGCGACCTAAGCCCATATTAAATCAGCAAAATATCTTTAATTAATATTTTTATCGGCAGATGTCTCCACATATATTTCCATAAAATGTCAAATAAAGTTGAAAATTATTGAATGTTTCTTTATATTTTAAACTAGAAAAATTATTCTTTATATCCACTTATTGCTTTCTCATATACGTACGTATAAAAAGGACACTCTGTTTTACATTTCTCGACATTTTGTGGCCTAAACAAGAATAAAAACACATTTTTACAAAACAAAATCTCGTGTATGATTGTGTGTAAGTGTGAGCGATGTCTATCGATAAAAAAACAAGTTTTAAAAAAAAAATGTCGTATCTGTCTGTGTGTCTGTTTTTGTGTGTGCGGGATATCTTTTGAACCATTAAAGCTATCAATATGGAATTAGGTACAAAAATTCTCTGCAATAAAATCTACGTGAAGTTCGTTAATGAGCAAAATCCAACCAGTGGCGGGGCATTTTTAGGGGATTACAGGATTCAAAAATTCATTGCTTCAAATTGTAAAATATATGAGAACCAGTGGCACGCCGTTTTTAGCGTAGAAAATTATGCATTTTTTAATTTATCAACCGATTTCGGGTATTGGAGGTTTTTAAGATCGCTAAGTATAAATGATTTGTCAAAATTAAAAAATTCAAAATGGCGTATCAAAAATGGGGGATTATCGTGTTTATTTAATTTATCAACCGATTTTTTTTAAAGTCAGGTATCGGGGGTTTTTAAGATTGTATAGTATAAATCATTTGTCAAAATTTAAAAATTCAAAATGGCGGATCAAAAATGGGGGATTATCGTGTTTAAAAACCGATATGACTCAAATACAGGTATTGTGGGCTTCGAAGTTATTTATTTACATACATGAGAAAGTGTTATGGCAGATAATTTGGTAGCGGTTTTTTGTTGATAGAGTCAGAAATATTTGGCTGGGAAATTTGGAATTGTCTTCCTATATTTTTGTTGTAGTGTTCTCTGCAGTTTGCACGCACCAGTTTAACTGGATTAAATTGACAGTGATATGGTGATAACCGTAATACTCTGCGCCGGCACTTGTACGCTATTTCAGCTATTTCGTACATCTTTGGTATCGCATTATCTGCAACTAATTGCAGTAATTCTTTTTTAAACATGCTAGGTTCATAAGATATGTTGTGCTTTAATAGAAAATTACATATTCCTTCCTTCTTAGATGAAGTGTTTGGAATTTTATCTAGAAGTTTGGAATGATAATTAGCATTGTCCATTACAATTAAAGATGGTTCTTTTAAGTTCGAAATTAAATTATTTTGAAACCATTTTGTAAACAACTCCGCAAAAATATCTCCATGATAGTCTGCATTTTGTGACTTTGCAGGAAACAAAAGTGAAGCATCGCAAGTAAGTTCATCTTCATTACCTGCTAAAAAATACAGTTATTTTATTAGGAATTATAATGTAATAACTCAATTACAACAAAACTTTTTCCTTCACCCATTAGCTTCTTCTTCACGTTTTCCTTATATTTATCATGCCAGCTTCTTTTGTGCGATCCTCGACGTAAAACCCAAGTTTCATCTAAGAATATAGGATTGTATAATTTTTCTTCTTTATTTTTATAATATCCTTTTTTAAGAATCGTACATGATTGGCAGCAATATGTGATTGTTCCAGTAAACCTCTCATACAATCATCCACTTTAGATGAAAAGGCAATGGAATGTAAGAGACGTCTTAAACTTGATCTACTGAAATCGAAAACTTCACTGTTGCTTAATTCTTTTTGTAGTGATGCCAGCATAACGTGTATATCTACAAAAACCGGTTAGTACTAGACATGTCTTGCATGTTTGTATTTACATTTTGAATGCAAAAACTTTATGCAAAACTTTATACCAAACTTATTAGGATTATTGGCAGTATGCTGCGTAAATAGAAAACGTGCTTATACAAGAATATTTGTTCGTCCTCAGTAATAAACGGACCGGGTTTATAACGAGCCATACTATTTTCTACACAAGGATTCCAAACCTCCGATGCAAGAGCAAATTTGTCGTAACGTAAGTGCTCAGATCTTTTACTTTTGGGCATATTTTTGGGTTTCATCAACCAAATAGTTGAGCACTTCATCATCAAAAATAATTCGAAAATATCTACACAAGACATGTTAGCAAAACACTAGTAATCTTCTATTGGAAAAGAACGACAGGATGAAGGCTGAAGATCTCTTTAAATCCATTCAGAATCTATTTTTTTATTATGGCGATAATTTTTAATCCAGTCGTTTAACAATGGGTCATGTATATCATTATTTGATGTCGAAGGAATTTATAAATTTTATTTCCGCGGGGGCGTCATTGGCAACCTGTTAGGTTATGAATTATACCTCCTTCAACTTTGTCAACCTAATCTTGATCTGTATGTATATTAGGTTCAGGAGGTTCAATAAACATCTCATCTATTTCATTCGCAAAATCATCATCTCCGAAAGCTAAATCTAGTGCCTCGAACAATGAGAATCCACGCCTGAAAAAAGAACAAACGTGATAGTACCGTCCAGTAATACCATATGGTATCATCAGATTTTATGCCCATGTATTGTAATGTCAGGATAATAAAAAATAAATACTTCAATTTTACACACTGTTTTACACGTAATTTTAACTCTATATGAAAACATATATTTGGCAAAATCTACAAAGTACTTAATAAAAATGTACTTACTCGAAGCGAATGTCCATATTTCTTATTTTCGTAAGGCGCAATGCTCCAAAACACGTGCGAAATCTTTGTAATATCAACAATCACTCGTTAAAACTGTTTGAGGGCGACTACTAATGTGACCCAAACCCAGTGCAAGAACGAAATTATTCTCCCACCAATATTAGTAAAATGGCAGCCGCCGTCATAATGACTAATTTACCGATACCGCATGGTATCACTGTGCGTTAATGGGTTAACTGGTGCGGTGATCGCCAACGCACTAAACACAGCTACTGCTGCCTTGCAGAAATCCTATGCATAATCGAATTCCTGGCACCATTGACATGTACCATACCGAATATCAATTGCAAGTCATCTACTGTAACTTCCAAACTAGCGACGGATCTTCTTGAGTTTCTTTTTCGTGCGTAACTAGACCAGCATGAGAGAGCTCGATTCTAAGATTTCTATAGAACCACCTTAAACTATCTTTTGTTCTGTGTCTAATAATTTGTGTTTTGCTTTTATAAAAGCAATGTTTCGGTTGTCGAATTCCAATTCTTCCAGCAAAGGATTATAGGAGATACCTACATGCTCGGCAGCTATAGCTCTTGTTGCCTGTGCCTCAGGGAGAGCTTATTTTTGTCCAAGTAGAGTCCGTTTCTATACTAGTTGGATGGAAGCTGTTGTTACTGACGCAATGCGCCTATTTATGTACAGATCACTCAACGTATGCTAAGTGAAAAGTGGTAATTTCAGGTTAGATGGCGCGTCGTTTGAGACGGCGCAGTTCACTATTGGTCGACCCGTTGTAAAAAGAGCAGTTCCCGTCATCACTCAGTTGTTTGTTGCATGCGGCCGCACTGTGTTACTTGTTCGGTATTAATTTTCATTGTAATAGGTAAGCAAATATTCAATATTAGATATTGCATGCTTCGAAATTTTTTATGATCTTTAGTATAAGTCCTGTTATACTTTTTCAACGTAAACTAGTAGTTTTTGTAAATATGAGTTTATAAACGATCAAAGCACATGCCTAACCTAAAATTTCGTTCGTAAATAACCGCGTTTAAAAACTACAGCTGAGACCATCTCTCCCTCCCGGTGCGGTATAGTTGACGCGCGCCATCATACCGGAATTCGTAATCTGCCAACTACCCCGAACCCATTCTTACTGAGTTCCAGAAAATTATTATGCCTACTCGCTACAAACGGAAGGGTAGTGCTTCTCGAGGGTCATGGTCTGAGGAGATACTATTGTCTACCATTAAAGCTGTGTGAAACGGGACACTTGGTGTTAATGAAGCCTCCAGGCGGTATGCCATACCACGCACAACGCTTCGTCGGATAATATGATCAGGTGTTACTAAAAAGCGAGCAAAAGTTCCGTCTGCTTTATTTAGTGAGATCAACGAAGGTAATCTTGTAGCGCATATAAAGAAATTACAGAAAAACGTATTTGCACTACTCGGTCTATTGTCCGCATGGTGTCCTTTCAATTAGCTGAGCAGTTAAAGTTGCTTCATAAAAAAATACTAATAATGGTAAAGCTGGAAGATTGCTTATATTCTTTTCTTGGCAGAAATAAGGATTTGTCTGTCAGAAAATCCGAATGTGTTTCTCTCGCTCTAGCAAGGGGCATGAATAAACATTATGCTTCTGAATATTTTCACCTGCTAGCACAAATTCTTGGACAAAAGGGATTCATTAACAAACCAATTAATATATTCAATATGGATGAAACTGATTTACAGTTGCACAACCGACCAGAATATGTAATTGCTGAAAAGGCCCAAAAATGTTGCGGGCTTAACTTCGGGAGAAAAGGGCGAAACAATTTCTTTAATGGTTTGTTGCTGAAGGTGCTTTACATTCCATCGTTGTGTATTTTCAACGGCAAAAACAAAAAAAAACGAGTATGAAGATGGTATGCACCCTGACTCCGAAAAATCGGCATACGTAAACACATCGATTTTCCTTTTGTGGTTAGAAAAACAATTTATTCCCCGAAAACCCGAAGGACCTGTAGTTCTCATTTTAGATGGCCATTCATCGCATGTGATCTCGGTGGAAATATTAGAATTGGCCGAACAAAATAATATTACATTGTTACGTCTACCAAGTCATACGACTCAATTTTTGCATCCTTTAGACCGAGCATTCTTAAGCACTGAAGTACCATTACTATTCCGCATGCAACACTTTTATTCGTGCAAACCCGACCAGATCTGTCAACAGGCTACAGTTTGAAACGTTGTTGGGAGAAGCATGGTCAAAAGCGGCTACGGTGGATCATGCTGTCTCTGCCTACAGATCGGCTGGAATTTATCCTTTAAATCCTGATGCAATACCAGATTATGCGTACATCTTTGAAGAAAACAATAATCCTATTAATCCTGTAAATCCTGCAGAAGAAACGGCGGAGTTGTCTTCTAATGAAACTGTACCTTACGGTGATATCCGTGTTTTACTAACCATTTCAGACATTCAGAATTAGGAGGAGTTGGACACTCATGGAAAATTGCTGGACAGTATCTGCTCTGTACCATCGACCTCAAGAGTTAATACTATTACAAAGCGTAGTCGACAGTTAGCTGCGATACTAACTGGAGAAAAAAATATCAAAAGAAAAAAGGAGTTGGCTGAAAAAAAGGCGGCAAAGGAGAAAAACAAAGAAAAGAAATGTACAAAGAAACAGAAGCACAGGGTGAAGAGAAACCAAGTAGATGATAATACTTCATCATGAGAAAGTGAAACAGAAGGTCTAGTGGAATCTCAAAGTGAACCAAATGGTGATGATTACGAAAATGAATGAATGGGGTGTGGGGATAACTACCGAACAACAGAAAGTAGAGAAGACTGGATCAAGTGCATTGTTTGTTTCAGATGGCTGCATGAAGGATGCACTACCTTTTCAAATATGTGTTTAAGAAAATGTTTCACTAACTTTTAGAAGCTACGTCTTTTTGTACTTTTGTATTTTTTAATTATTCTGCAGCATTTTATTCTAATTTTGTTAGAAAACAATCTAACCCAACCCTATTTTAAGACGTTTGCATTCTCACCCACCAATTTCGGGTGAGATGGTTTTTCTTTCTTTTTTTAAATATTTTTTGTGATAAAATGCGTTGTGTTTTTTGTTGATTAGTGGATTAATGTTTATTTACAGCCAATACATTTATTTTAAAGTTAAACGTTTGGTTTTTATAACCTCAAAAAAAAGGTGAACCAACTCTCCCTACACTGCACTAAGGAAGGATTTTTTAACATCTAATAGTAGCGATAGACGGGCGAACAAATCGTTAATGAGTCTGATTTCTTTTGTAAATTCTTTATAGATTGGACCCAACGAACTCGACAAACTCTGCCATCTTAAAAATATTGGCAATAAGTAATTTAAATTTACAGCATCGGGCCTAAAATTTTTAACCAAACAATGCAAAAAATAACGAAAGCTCTAAAGAAAATTGTCATGTATGGTAGTGAAGAAACGTAATAATATTGCCTACAAAATTCCGGTAGAAACAATTCTGGAAGTCCAAAAGCAGAAACAAAGAAATCAATGATTAAAACATTATCCTTGCAGATATAAAACTTTCAACTTTACTGTTCTAGAAATAACCTCAGCATTTTAACCGTTATGCACGTTAGGTATTAACATTAGTGAAGTCACCTCGGTGGGTTTTACCGCTCACATCCAAACATTAACTGAGAAGGCTCAAAATTTTTGCCATGGGACGTTATTAGAAAAGTATTACTGATTAAATGATAGCTACTTTCATTTTGGGACATTAATGGCAGTGTCGTCATTGAATGTATGCGTACAGGGACTGAAACAAATACAAATTATTATTATAGTAGCGCCGAGGAGAGGTGTCTCGTGGCGGACTCGAGAATGGGGATATAATTATTACTGTGAAATGCATCTGTTTCCCTTATCTTAGTGCGAAGTTCCCACTTAAAGAAAGACGGGTTATATAATATACGTCTGCTATATATTTTAAACGCAGGACTTAAACAAGTATGTCGATTCTAAACTCAACGCGCATGGCGCTGTCAGATGTCTTCTTGGCTATTTAACCTCACATTATTCTTCGTATTTCGTTTCGTATAATCGAATCGTGTTTTGTAGTTATAATAATTTATCTTTCGCTTCGAATTTTATTAGTTTCCATTGCATTTGTAAACAACTTCTACATACATAAAGACAAAATTTACATCGGTTAGGGCTTGAATCTCAATAGCGCAGTTGGTTAGCGCGGTACTTTAGCAAAGTATAAGTCCTAGGTTCAAATCCTACTCGAGGTAAGCTTTTTATTTATGTTTATTAAAATTAATAATAATTCTTAATAACATACTTACCTTTGAACTTATTCGTTCATAATAAAACTTATATAATAATTTATAAACAACAGTTTTTTTCAAAACTATTATTATTAATATTCACTATTACGAGGTAAGTTTATAATGCAAAATGTATTTCCAATTGATTGAATGCATTTATTTATTTTGCAGCAAATATTGATGTCATTAAAAGGTAAATCTTTGAAAAATCAAACTCAAGTAATGTTAATGAATATACTGCATTATTTCGAGATGGAACGCGATAACGGGGGGCCAAGTTTAGGTACCTTTAACTTCCATTATCCAGATTCGCTAATAATTTTCACTCTTTAAATTTATACTTATTTAATATTATGTTGCAGCTCTCGCATGCTGCATTTCCGTGAAAACCGTAACTCGGACAAAGGCAAGAATGGCTCTCGCTTTAGAGTTTAGAATCTGGGAAATCGCCGCCGGATTCACTGCAAACACATAGGCTGCGTTTGAAGTCGAAGTCAGAGGATGTCGACGAATACGTGAAAGACGTTTTGAAACGAAAAATTTACACTATGCATGCAACTGGTAAACAATTCAGAAATTATTGTTGAAATGGAATTTATCACTGTTTAATTTTAGGCTCACATATCGTACTATCGAAAAACTCCAAACTGAAACGGTAATTAAAATAGTCTGATTTGTTAAAAATATTTTTAACCGAACAAATTTTAGTTTCATCGCACTGAATGCTGGCAACAAGGATGGTTTTATATCTAATTCATCATTGGTACTTTCCAGTAAAAGTAAGACAGCAGAATACTACGATAATATGAACGCTGATTTATTTCAAAACTGGTTTCAAGAACGGATTTTACCAAATTTTGAAAAACCATGTTGGATAATTCTTGACAACGCCAGTTATCATTCTTCATTAGTAGAAAAATTACCTTCAAGTAGTTGGAAGAAAGAAGATCTTCTTTAACTTTTTAAGAAAACACAACATTCCTCATTCGAATGATATGCTAAAAGTGGAATTATTACAAATTGCCAAGAATTTACAAGTTATATGTGCAATTGATGAAATCGCTCATCAATGGGGACACCAAATTTTACGTTTACCTCCGTATCACTGCCAATTCAACTCTATCGAGTTAATATGGGCAAATTGTAAACAGTATTACAACAAAAACGTTGGAAGACAGGGCTTCAGGCTCCAGTAACTGGAGAACTGTTGCAAAAGTGTATTTTACATGCTGAAAAGGAAATGAGCCAGTGGTGGGACATTCAAAAAAGAGCTGAGGAAATGGTAAAACCTCTAGTAATCAATGTCGTAGAGTCTAGTGAAGATGATAGTGAGAGTGAAGGTGATGACTTTTAATTATAAGATGTCCAATATTTGAATTTAAAGCAAAAGTTAGAATCTTAGTTACTTTATAACATTGTAAAGAATTATTATATTTAACATATACCTCTGTAGCTGTACTTATGTTTACATTCGTTATATATATATATATATATATATATATATATATATATATATATATATATATATATATATATATATATATATATATATTGACAAACTGTAAACTGAGATTTTTAAAATCGGTTATATTATTATCTAATAATAAATCTCATTTTTAACATCCAATACAGTGTATTTATTTATGACAAAATCAGTTATTTGTAAGTGGCTTCGATAACCAAATTACAGTCTTGACTCTTTTGACGCAGTGAGATCTGTCGGCTAAAAACGATCATCCGCAATCAACCAAGCTTTTCGCACTTCATTCGGGCACTGCCTACTGCTAGCTAATTCGTTTCTTATTGAAAATTATTGATATAATTAATTTGTAAAACAGATCCAAAACGAAATTTTGTTGACACGGTCTCGGTTCTGATAATCGTTTACAGTTGTACAATATATTTTTATTATATGACTACCCACACCCGGTGGACTTTACATGCCAGAATAAGTGCGAACAGACCTTAAACGAAATATTTATTTTTTTTTTTATGATTGTGGACCTGAACAGGCTAAATAAGGCCTATCGTGCTAAAGGACTCAGGAACACTTAGGAGGATGGATAGAGGGATAATGAATTGCCAATAGATGCCTATGAACAGCTACCTTAAATTTTCTCATATCATAAGTGAGAGGAAAACAGGAACTAGGGAAATCATTCCAGAGTTTAGAAGCCGTGTAGAAAAATGTGGATTGCGCCCGTTTGGTACGACAAGTGGAGATTTGTACTGCATACTGATGATGTGATTGAGCGAACCGAGTGTTTCTCGCAAAGATAGCCGGAGATGGTATCAAAGAATGTAATTCACCAGCACAATAGCCGTTGTAATAACGATAATACAAAGAAAGAACTGAAACCATTCTTCTATGCTCAAGGGGCTGTATGTGAGAAGTTAAAGACGGGTCATTTATAAGCCTAATCACTCTCTTTTGAATACGATCAACGATATCGAGAGCGTATTGGGGAGCACTAACCCAAAGGTGAGAATTATATTCCAGATGAGGCCGAATTTGGGCCTTATACAGCAAAAGGAGTTGTCGAGAGGTAAAGTACTGCTTAGATCTGTACAAAAAGCCTATTTTACGAGCAGCTGTTTTGGTAGCTGACCGAAGATGGTCAACCCATGAGAGATTTGAAGATACAGTCATACCCAACAGAGTAATAGAATCTGAAAACTTAAGAACTGAGCCATTCATACTTACAACAGGAAATGATCGACCTTTTTTGGCGGACATAAGGCAACACTGAGTTTTGTTAGCATTAAATTTAACTAGATTATTGCTTCCCCATTCGAGAATACGTTGAATGTCTTTGTTGATTGAATTTGCCATTTCAGCTTTAATTTCTTGATTTGACATAGAAGGTGGATTATCACTATGAGTAGACTGAGATGAACTACAGTGAAGAGTGATATCGTCAGCAAAGCAATGGATGGGGTTAGTTGTTGAAGAAATAAGGTCGTTTATGTACAGCAGAAAAAGTGTAGGCGCTATAACGGATCCCTGTGGTACGCCCGCGTTAATGCTAACTTCTTTTGAAAAAAAGCCATCAACTACGACACGTATTCGTCTTTTATCAAGGAAACTAGAAACCCAGTTGATGAGCGCATCATTTAACCCAAACGAGGTGAGTTTGGCAAGTAAACACTTATGCCAAACTTGGTCAAATGCCTTTGAGATATCTAAAGCGACTACAACTGTTTCACCGGACTGCTCTACTGTATTGTTCCAAACTTGGGTCACATATGAAAGAAGATCGCCTGTTGAACGACTTTGCCTAAACCCATATTGATGGTCACTAAGGAGTTTGTTAGTTTCAAGAAACGTGAGCAGTTGCTTATTGATGGCTTTTTCCATGATTTTAGACAAAATGGAAGTGATGGCAATTGGTCCGTAATTTGAGGGATCGGTCTTATCACCTTTTTTGGGAATAGGTTGAACATTTGCTAACTTCCATGATGAAGGGAATTCCCCAGAAGATATAGAGATCGTATAGAGCTTAGATAGGACTGGTACTAGTTCGGGGGAACATTTCTTTAAGGCAATAGCTGGGATACCGTCTGGGCCAGTCGCCTTATTGAGATCAAGCCTACTGATGATCGATTCCAAGAGCTTGTACCGAAAATGAATTGGTTTCATAACGTATGAAGAAGAGTTGACTAGGGGCACATCTTTCACAGAATCATTGAGACACGAGTTTGATGCAAACAAATCCACAAAAACGTTGGCTTTGTCTACAGAATCAGGAACTACCGATCCGTCAATAGATGTCAGGGGGGGAAATGAAGATGTTCGAAAGTTTTTACTAATGGCTTTTGCTAAAGAACAAAATTTATGACTGCCTAAAGGAGATGTAGCTAGTTCATTGCATTTTCGTTGTTCGAACAACTTTTTAGTTTTAGTGATGACACTTTTGAAGATATTTCTAGCACCAACGTATTCTACATGACTGTCAACCGATTTATTAGATTTCCATTTAATGTAACATTTATTTTTTAAAGATATTGCATCAGAACAAGCCTTATTGAACCAGGGTTGGGAACGTGAATGACCTACACGGTACTGTTTTTTTCGGAATGTATAACTCCATTCCCATGAGGATGACTTCAGATACTGAAAGAGCGATGTCCGAAGAAGAGGACGACTTAAAACAATATTCACGCCATGGAAAGGTTGCAAAGAAATCCCGTAAATCACTCCATCGAGCTGACTTAAAACACCACAAGGTTCTATCGGTTTTGCGAACAACAGTGGAATTAGGTACAGTAGAAATGATTTTTATTAGACAATGGCCGGAAAGACCTAAAGGCGAAAGCACGGAAGTTTTATAAACAAGAGGGTTTGATGTAAGAAAGAGATCTAGAAGATGTGGAGTATGGTTAGGGTTATCAGGGATTCTTGTGGGTTCAGAAATCATTTGTGTGAGATCACATGAGATAGCAAATGTTTCTGCACTATGACCAGCGGGATTTGTAGTAGATGAAAATTGAAGCCAATTAGAGTTATGAACATTGAAATCGCCTACAAATGAGATATCGCAAGATGGAAACTGAGACAGGAGATAGTCAACTTTCGTACTAAGGTAATCGAAGAAGTCTTGAAAGTTGCTGTCATTAGGAGACCTATAAATGCAACAGTAGAATTTCACAAAATTAGGACCAGAATGTTTAAACCAAATCACGTCAAAATTTTTATTTTCTAAGGAAGAAACCCTCTTGCAAGCAATTCTGTCCTTGATGTAGGCACATACGCCTCCTTTATATCGAAAGTTAGAGTGAAGATGGTATTGAGGAAATTGCAAGTCGGGTGACTCGGAGCTTTCCGAGGAGACTTGTGTTTCAGATAGAAACAATATATCAGGTTGTAATTGTTCAAGATGTTGGTGAATAGCATTAAGATTAGACCTGATACCGCGGATGTTGCAGTAGTGAATCAGAAAGTTGATACTTTCGATGACCGAGGTCGTTTGGGCCCTGCCCTCCCGGACATCCGAATGGGGCAGGATTTTACGTCCGGAATTTATAACCCTAGAAACCACAGCCATCTTATTTTTAATTTGGGACTTTTAATCCGATAGGAAGACAGTGAGGGCGAGAAGGAAGAATAAGGATGAGAATAGATTGAGGATGATGGAAAAGGTAACCGGCAGCCCTTACGGAGCTCAGAAAATCGGAGACCCAATATTAAGGAGCCCATGGTAAGGGTGGTGGTACCTCCCCGGCTGGCATGGAGAAATTACCAACTATATGAACCAATAACGACATACGTTTTTAAAATCTTAAACCATGCTTTACTAAAAGATGAGTCATAAGACACCTCTCGCCGGCCCGACTATATTACAGTTGTGATTATGTTGTTTAGATATTCGTTACGTTAAATAGTTCTTCATACAATAATATATCCATAGTGCTTTTAGCTTTCCCATAATGTCACTCTTAATGTATATTAATTATTATTAATGATAATTGTAACTATTCAAATACACCATAGGATGTTACTATAATTTTGTACTCTCTGCTATAACAGTACTTTAACAAGATTAGTTAACCATTTAACCATATCAATTCATATGCATACGGAAATACAATTAGAAACAAAATCAATAACCAATACAGAATATAGTTGTAATAATTGCGAAAGCAGAGATTAAAAATAAATTTGAGCGCTCCTCGTATTTATAACAACCATTAATATTTTTATTTTTTCATTTTTCGTGTATTAATATAAATGTTGGTAATATCTATATTTTTAGAACATTTACAAGTTTTTTTTTCTTTTAATTTCTTCTACTATTCAGAAAGAAATAAAAGCAATAGTCTATTTTAAGCAAAACCTTTGGAACGGAGATTAAGTAATTTTAACTAAGAAACAGTTAGGATACTAACACCAGTAATGGATTAAACAAAAATCTGTTAAGGCAATTTAAAATTGTGATTCATCATAAACATTTGGTCATTTTTATTTGATCAATTTGAGTCATACTTCTTTTACACGCCCTAGATTCTAGACATATTTTAGCAAATAGAGGACAGTAATAATTATTAATTAGCACATTTTTTTGAACAGTTACACATGTATAGTACAAAAAATACATGCAAACTTTTATCAATCACACTTATTTTGCAAAGAGATAGATGATTGCTGTCAGTTCTTTATTTAAAAAAAAAATAAGTTGTAATTAAATGTAGTGTGTGATACTGACATTTTAAGATCTGTCTACTTACATTAATTAGTTCTCAAAATAAGTAGGTACGTTATTAGTCGGACTTAATGATACAAATCTGTTTATTGAATCCAATTAAATTAATGCATTTGTAGTGGTGTGTACAAAATAAACCAATTATAATTTACATTGCATTTGTTCACCTGTCAACCCGAGCTGGAAGAGTGGTGACACGACCTGCTTAGCATTCGGGAGGTAATAGGTTGGATTCCCGTTACCGTCTACCTTATATGAGGTTTTTTCAGGGGGTTTTCCTCATACACATGTAGCAACATAGTCATTGCGTATATGCACACCATGTGCAGCTGCTTAGACGAATGCTGGGGTAGTATTTTCCCCCTCAGAACCCTAACTCTGTTCCTTCCAATCCTATCCTGACCACGCCCATCCTTAATCCCATCATGCATATGTACGTAATGTATGTATGTATGCTGGGAATCCTTGGTTATGGCTGAAGGAGCTTGAAAAGCTCAAACAGCCCCTTCCCCCTTGGATGATGGAATGAAATACGTTAAATACCTTTCCTTTTGACCTGTCAAAAACCAATTAAACCAATCCCGGTAGAGAATTCTAACCAATGAATAAATCAATACACGCGGGCTATTAAAACTAATCAGGAGTTCTTAATTTTCAAAAATTGACCAATGAGGTGTCGCTTAAACAATTTCAACAATGATAAAAGGTTAGATTCACTTCCCAATAAGTGATAAAACTACGGCTGTCATAATGACAGTGCTCCAATTCAAATGGCAAAATAACAGTAAGATTTTAATGTTAAATAGGTTGGTAACGCATAAAGGGTGAAAGCTTTTATTTAAAGTATACCTGTACACCAGTAGCTGAAGGTAAGTTTAGTACTGTAATAATTTAACACATGTATTTGAAATTAAAATTCAAATTAAAAATTATATTGAACATACTAGTTGTGTTTTCAGTGTAAAATAACACGTAACTATTAACAAAGCTATTTCTTTGTTAGATTTGACTAGATTTTCAATTGATATGTCAAGTGTCTATTTGTGAATGCTTTTATCAATTTTCAATTAAAGTTTTTCACAAGTTTACACTTAGATCATAATTTGATTAAAGTTTGTTAAATTTGTTCATTGATTTGGACATTTTTCATTGTTAGCTTTCGTCCGATAGAGAGTGTTCTGATTTGTCATCTTCGAGGCAGCTTAACAATATTTACTTCAATAAGGATCTAGCTATTCTTTAAAAGTCATGTTTGCTAGATTCGGCTATCCGTTGAGTACTACATCAGACAATGGAAGTCAATTTATTAGTCAGGAGTTTAAAGACTTTTGTAATTAGGGAAACAGAATTAAATCATGTTATACCATTCTGGTCTTAAGCAAACGGTGAGGTCAAACGTAAATATCTTTCTGTACTTAAAAGATTAAAAATAGCTTAAGCATGTAACAAATATTGGAAACGAGAATTATTGAATTATCTCATTATGTATAGAAGTGCACCACATAGGTATCAATCCATCGGATGCATTATTTTATAGGAAAATACGAGACAAGTTACCTTAATTTAACAATCCAAATTATAAACCAGACCACGAAATTCGAGATAACGATAAGATTAGGAAACAAATCGGAAAGGAATTGTTAGATAATAAAAGAAATGCGGTAGAAAGTAAGTTACAAGAAGGGGACGCAGTATTATTGAAACAAGACAAAGAGAATAAGTCGAGCAGTATTTTTGAGCCAGAACCCTATATAGTTGTAAATCGAGAGGGAGCAAAAGTTACTGCGGAAAGAGATACTAAACAGGTGATCAGGAATAGCTCATTCTTTAGAAAATAAATGATGAAAATTGTGAAGGAGGAGATACGACTGATGAATGTGACGGGAGGTTAGAAAATAAAGGAAAACCAAAAAGAAAAATGTTCGTCTTCTCGAAAAGTTAAATGATTAAGATTTGAGCTAAAATCTTTTGCATTACTTTAAGTTCATGTTAAATGAATGCTAATGTTAAGAAAAAGAAAAGAAAGAAATGTTGTAATGTTTGGGTTTGAATGTTGAAAGAACTGTAAAAGGTTAGGTTGGTGCTACTGCTAGAAAACAAGATGGTGGAAAATGTAACGGTGTGGTGAGGTGGAAGTTTTCCGAGTAGTTAATAAATGTCAAAAGTAATTTTAAGAGTTTCATTAACGAATGAGAATTATGTAATGGGGAGGACTTTTTTTTGTAAAAGAGGACTTATGCCCGTATTTATAGTCGATCCTTAGGTAATGTAATGGGGAGGACTTTTTTGTAAAAGAGGACTTATGCCCGTATTTATAGTTGATCCTTAGGTATACCTACGCCTTAAGGTCGTCCTTCTCGTTGTTTGTCATTAATAGTCGTTCCTTAAGAAAATTAACGCTTACTTATCCTCAAGGGTGGTTGAAAGGTTCCTTGAGTGTTCATTTATCATTCTTTCGAGGTTATGTTTATAGCTATAAAATAAAACTTTCTATTTAGATTCTATTATTAAATCATGAATGATAATTTTGATGATTACTTTGAGTACATAGATGTATTGGAAGGAGTTATAAATGTGGAACGATTACCGAAAAGATATATACGGGATGCAGAAAATCCTATTGAATATTATGCAGATAATGAATTTAGCAACAGATATAGATTTAAAAAGAACACAGTCGTAAATATATTACCTCTCGTTCAAAATGATCTGGAGAATGTAAATAACAGAGGATTACCCATACCACCAATTATCAAACTTTTAATTTGTTTACGATTCTTTGCAACAGGTGCATTTCAGGTAGGTAGCTAAATAAGACGGTTAGTTACTAATCGTCTATTAATTTGTAGACTGTAGCTGGTGACCTAAGAAAAGTGAGCCAGGCTTCAGTATCTATAATTGTTAAATCTGTGTGTACAATCATAGCAGGTAATTTAGCAACTTATATTAAATTTCCTGAAACCGAACAGTTACAACGGTTAAATATAAGAAAATTTTTTGAAATTGCTAATTTCCCATCTGTAGCAGGATGTATTGATAGTACTTATATTAAAATAACAAATCCAGGTGGAGATAATACAGAGGTTTTCAGAAATAGAAAAGGATACTTTTCGCTTAATGTACAAGTAATTATTACTGTATATGAATTTATACCTATCAATTAATGTGTATATTAGGTTGTAGTTGGCCCCTGTATGGAGATAATGGATATAGTAGTTCGACATCCAGGTTCTGCCCATGATAGTCTAATATTTGCCCGTAGTACACTAAGGGTGTGTTTTGAAAGAGGTGAAATCTTAGGATTATTATTAGGAGACAATGATTATGCGTGTAAAAGTTATTTATTAACCCCAGTACTAAATCCTAGTAACATTCGTGAAGAAAATTACAATAAAAGCCATATTAGAACAAGAAATTTAGTAGAACGTGTGTTCGGATTATGGAAAAGACGTTTTCCATGTTTACAAAGAGGTTTAGGAACGAAGATAGAAACAACTGCAACTATAATATGTGCAGCTGCGGTCCTACATAATATTGCCTTACAGCAAAATGATCATTTAAATGCGAAAGAAGAAGTAGAAGTAATTCAAATACATCAGGAATTCAATAGAAATTTTGAAATGGCGTTAAAATTTCGTAGGCAATTTGTTATAACTCATTTTTAAAAAACAATCATAAATAAATATTTAAACATTATGTCAATTGTTGAATTTTTTTAACTTCATTTCTGCTAACTCCAATTCAGCTCTAGCGGCCTTCATTCTAATATCATGCAGCTCCCTTTGCTGCATTACAGCCTCTTTTGCTTTAAGGACTCGCCAATATTGTTCTGTCTCAAGCGATTTAAACTTGCGACGAGTTGATGTTGCTAAAGTTTGAAATGAAGTGACAATATAACTAAATTTGTAAACTTACAAGGTATTTGCACCTTAATTCTCTCTGGCTTCAAAATGAATTTCGAACGTTGGATCATCTGTCATTGCAACAGCTTCTTTTGCAGTGGACTGTTGAACATCTAAATGCAAGTAATTTGTATACACACCTTTATTTTAAAAAAATAAATATTTACTACTTTCATATGCTGCGGTAGTGTTAAACTGGCATGTGATTTCCATATCATTATGAGGGGACGCTAAATCTATTAATTCTGACACACCAGTGTCTGTTGTATCTATAATTGGTGGTCCACCACCAGTTAACAATTGATTATACTTGAATGTGGTGGTAACACGTCGTTTCCTAATGTCCATAACATAATTAACAAGTATAGAATTACCTTTATAACAATACTTTACTGTTGTTTCATGTTATCCCAGAGTTTCCGTAGCTGCTTTGACGAACGTTGGCAGCTAATTTCTGGCTGCGAATTGTATATTCTACAAATTAACTCCCAAGTCGCTTATTTTCGTTTAATACTAGAGCCATCAGTTTGCTTATTTTCAATAATGGTTCCTTGTTCTCTAATTAAACCTGCCAAAAGAGCCTTCTCTTTAATGGTGTATGCATTTTTTTAAGCGTGGTAAGAGAACAACAAATAATATAACCTAAAATACAATTTTGAAATACAGGGGGAAATGTGTGCGTTTGGTAATAATATTTAATTCCCTAGATAAACGCACCCTTTAGTAAGTTAAGGATTCCTCAACCGAGGGAACACGAAGGTACGATTATAAAACACAATCTTGAAATTTACTTGAGCAATCCTTAGAAAAGGTACACTTAGATGCTTTCTTAAGGATCGACTATAAATACGGGCATAAGTCTGCTGTATGAAGTGCAAACTATTGGAGAAAACTTGGCAACACTGGATTCACGATATAATAGTCACTAATATTTTATTTTTTATTGTGCTCTGTACATTTGTACTCCCCACCACACTACGAAATGTGAGTTTTCTTTGATTATATCATACATATATTAATACATATATGAATTATACATACTAAATCCCTTGACTGTATATAAACAAAGAATAAATCATAGTGTGCGTCCCCGCCGCCAAGCCGGTTTAAATTTTTTATGGTTATAAAATTAGCCTAACTTAGTTACCAAAAATACTTAAAGTAAATATAAATTCATAAAATATGAATATGTATACAAAACAGTTACCTAGAATTTTACGTAACCTACATTGTAAATATACGATCACTACAAATTCTACATTATTTAACAACACAAACCCTTCTATTTACTGGTGTCGACTGCAATCTACAGATTCTGCCACAACGAAAAATGAAATAGTAGTGTACTCTGGTCCATTAACCACTCAATTACGTGGTGTTAAGGTGAGTTTTATCATCTCTTGTACAATAAGCTGTTTTTATATTTATAGATATTTTCATTAATGACTAGTATAAGTGGAATTGTAGCACAACCGATTCTATATAAACAACTTAGTGAAGTTGGAAATGTTCCTCTCATGCTCGTTGTATGGTCTTTTTTTGGATTTTTTACTATTGGAACACCTCTTTTACTACATTTATTAGCAAGAAAGTATATTACTACACTTATGTATAAACCGGACACAGACACATATGTAGCAACCACTTTAAATCTTTTGAATTTCAGAAAGGATGTAAGTTGTGTGAAGTAAATATTAATTGAATGTGTTTACTTGTTTATTCCAGTTGGAATTCAAAACAGAAGATGTAAAAGTGCCAGAGGTGCTTGGTATGTTTACAAGTTTTACTGTTAATAACACTCCGTTCTTTGTGGATCCTAGGTTTTTCAGTAATCCTAAACATTATGGCAAAATAATGGGTTATGATAAGCCCTTGGACTTCAAATTAACCCAAGCTTCTGTTACTGAAGCGAAAAAGTAATGATTTTAAAATGTTAATGAATAAAGGTTGTGTTGTAAATAACTCTTACGTTAAGAGTATCAAACTCACTAGTATTCTGTGATTTTAATCAATAAATACTATATATTATATCATTTGAATTTTCTACCAAAATTTTTAAGTATGAGCGAAATGATACTAATCAATATTTCAGTAAAACACGTGCGAAGTAGTGAATAAATTAAAGTTACGGTGGAAATTAAAAATTCACCATGTGGTAGTAAAGTGAATAACTACGTAATGGCCAGTGAAAGAAGTATGTTTATGACCGTAGGTTATAAATTATTCATATACAAAACAGGAAATTTACACTTTTTACCATAACTATGATAAAAAAGAATGCAATACCACCATCACCAATATTAATAAATAAATGATGAAAGCAGTAGGTTCCAAAATGTTAACAATACAATATATTAAAAGAAATACAAATAGGTATTTTTATGGCCGTATTGATATCTGTAAATTGTTTTATTTTTTATATCTCCATGATTTAATTAGAATATATGAGAGTGAATGTGATTCACATGTGCATCTGACATCTACGTAGACCTCTCCTGAATGTCAAAATGCTGTCTGTGCATTTCACATTTTTAGAAGAAATTACATTTATATATGTCGATGGCTCGTATATGAGAGGGTGGTCTGTTTATAGAAATTGTTGTGACTCATACATGAGCCAGTTGTAGCGAAAGAGCGTTAATTTTTGTTTTTAGGTTAGCTTTGGTGATTTCGCCTGGTTTTTCATCTAACAATAAAATAATTTTATCTAAGGTAATTACAGTAGCATTTTGATAAGCTGTAATCATAGTTGTGATTTATATTAAGAATAATTTTTATTTTTAGGTTGGCTTTGGTGATTAAATAAAGATCCACTAGAAAATTTATTGACAAGTATTCAAAAATGCAATGGAAGTAACCTGAACCTTACCTGTTACCTATTTATTTCAACTTTAAAATTGGCAATCTTAAATAATTTAATTTATGTTCATTTTAAAGGGCAAAACTGTGAGAATGACAATAGGGGTTTAATAGACAATCTTATTAGTTTTTAGATATTGATTTAAATCTTGAAGATGCTTCTTTAAATAAATTTAACGACCGTTTTCACAATTTAGACATTCTCTCAAAAGATGATGTCAATAAAAATTTCAATAATTTAGACAAACATACAACATACGTTAGCGGTTCTTCAGTTAAGAAAATAATAACATACGACTGTTCCCTACACAAACCAAAATTATTAAAGGATAAATTAAAGCCTCTACACATTTTTATCATGTTTAACGAATATTACGTTAAAAAAAGATTGGCATATGTAACCAAAAAAGTCTCTTTATTAATCGCTCATATTCATGATATAGTATTATGTATTCTTCCACGATTTAGACATTTTGATAATATTCCTAAAATAATTAAATTATTTGGAAGACCACATGTCGATTTTAATTGGTTTACTTGTAATGAACATTTTACAAATCTTCAGAATGATATTTGACATGTATCAGTCAATTTAATAATTAAGAAATACTGCGATGATTCATATTAAGATCTGCAAAGAACCAACACAATTACGTGATAATTTTACATTGACAGTATTCAGCTTTGTACTTCTAGAAATATAAATTATGCAACAAACATGTGTTTTGTTATTTTTACTGTTAGGTAAGTTTTATCTAAGCTTTCATAACATAAACAATTTTAATTCAGGAATAGTACTTTTGGAAAATCCACAGTCATTACTCAATTTTAGTAATATCGTTGGAGTTGAACAAACGATTAAAGAGAATGAGAAATGTGATCGAAATGGTGGTGCCAATTTAATATTTTTAATGAAATAATCAGTAAACGCTAAATATTAATATTTAATGCTTAATGCATACGCTGAGAATTTATTTTGGTGGTTCGGCAGCTCAGCAGCCACTAATGCAGGAGCCGCCCCTGGTTGCATAGTTACCCAAAAAAAATTATAATTCAAATTATTTCATTTCTTTTAATTTTTTAAGTTAGTATCTACTTAGATGTATAATTAACCTCTGGCAGACAATAAGTTTTAAACGTCTGTTTGACATAGATTATTGTTTCTGTTTTTACAATGTTGCATATTTTCGTAATTAACTTATTATAAAAGAGGTTGCATAATTATCCCAAAAAAAAATGTTATTAAAATTATTTCGTTTTTTTTAATTCCCATGTTGTAGATTGGAAGGTCGTGTGGTGTTCCAGGCCCGATATTTTTATATAAAAATGTCGTAGAAAACCTAACTAAAGTAGAATGAAAGCTCAGTTAATGAGTAAATCCTTCCTCGCTATGGCTTTGGGAGAATGTTATTTGAAGTAAAAAATGAGCATTTTAAGAACTGGAATAAAATATTCATAGTTACTACTTTTTGATTACATTTTTGTAATGTGCAATCAGTGCTTTTACACAATAGTATGATCAGCAGTATAATGAAATACAATAGTAAATTTTCACTTAAAACATAGATAAGGAAGGTAAAATAATGTAAAGAACATTTTATTTGTTTCTTTTGTTTTTTAAAAATACATTTCGTGCATGTTTATACAAATTAGGACACAACACTGGTAGATCTCTTAAATCTTTCCCTGAAAAAATGTTATTAATGCCATTGAAATAATTAAATATGGCCGATGGAGTAAAATATTTAACAGTTTGTTTTTCCACATAATGAGAATGTTGACATTGAATGAAATTAAAATTGACATTACAATAAACTATACTCTCATAATAACCTTAGCAATGTCTTTTATATGAAGATGTACTCGCAAAATATAACAAATTATGTTGTACATGCACACTAAATTTTTAAAAAATCGATGTTACAGTATTTTAAGCGTTTTGGTTTAGCACCTGCAAATTCCTTGCTACGAATAAAATTCTTCTTCATCTTCTCTGTAATTGATGAGTGGTCCCGTCTAAAAATGTTGTATTTAGGGTCAGGTGGTTAACAGTGAACCACAAACAAGTCAACCTGCTGTCACCGAAATATGTTCAGACATACCGTTTATCTTTTACACTATTCAGTGTTTATTAGACTTTATATTAACTCATAAATTTAAGCTACAAAACAGTTAGGTTAGACATAGTTGAATGATTTAAAAAAAATGATTCACTGTGTACTCTAATGGGTACACAATGATCCATGAAACGGTATGTAGTGAAATACCCCTGTACACAGTGGATCATAGGTACAAAACCTGTGCTGATAGTCGGAAGTTAGGTATAAATCAGAAGCTCCCAAATTAAAATACAAAGTGTTTCGGATTTAGAAGATATTTATTGAATAACCTCGTGTTGAAATGCCTAATAAGTACATTTCAAAAGTGGCGACGACTGCCACCATCTACTTTAAGTCTAGGTAAGATACATGTAATATCATTTTCCCAGACATCTGCCAAGTCCGGTTCAAGAGTTTCGGCAATTTTTATTTAGTTTGCTTTTTAATTGTAAATAAGGGACACAAAAATCACAGTTATTTTTATCAGGTTCTTGTATAATTATTCCAATATAATGGATGTTATTTTTCTTCTCCCATCTCAAGCAATATAATCACCCACTTTCGGATCCCGAGTTAAGAGGTGAAAAATCATCGGTCAAAATTATTTCTTTGGTTTCATCATCATTCACAAAGTTCTCTCCACCGGAAGAGGAGCCACTGGCTTGGAAATCTTCATCACTAATATCTTAATCAAATTAAATAGTTTTATTCTCGTCAAATATATCTTTCTTTTTAACATTTTTAATACATTTCTTTTTCTTGTTTGCTCTTTAATTCTTTTCGGGGATGACAGTAGCAATCATGCTTTTACCAAGCTTTCTACGCGTATTATTCTTCCGCGGTCCAGTTTTAATTAGTGACCTAAACATGCTCAGTGAAATTAAAGTTCCATCTCTCATGGAAGTAGAAGTATTGTTTAGTTTTTCAAGGTACTTTTGCAATGGAAGACCAGTATGATATAATGGTTCGTATATGTCGTCATTGCTTTTAAATAGGCTTGGTCAACATTCCACAACATGGTAAATGATCAACATTTGGCCTAGGTTACGAAACAACCACGAATCAATAGCTGCATTGTAGTATGTTTTAAATGGAGCATTAAGTACAACATCCAACGGCTGAAGCCTCGCAGTTGTATGCGGAGGTAATGTGAGCACAGTGTCACTAGAATCTTTTGCCAGATCGAGAGCTTCTAGACATAAGTGGATTTCGTGGTTGTCCATAATAAGTAGTGGTGGATTATCTTGCGAGGTGAAGGTTTACTTTATAAAATGCATCACTTCTGTAAAAGTTCGGAATTCATCTATCCGGAAGGTGTTGCTAAATCCAGAGTTCCCGGTGGAGCACCGTGTAACATATGAGACTTGAAGTTCTGATGAGCGAAGACCATTGCAGGGGGTAGAGCTTGTCCATATGCTGACAGAATGGCACAGGTAGTAATTATAACCCCTCTTTCACCACTGGTAATTTTACAGATATTAAACCCTTTTGGTGCAAGCACTTTCTGTGGCTTTTGAACAGTCGTTGACGTCTCATCTGTATTAAATACTCATATGCCATCACCGAAGCTAGGTTGACGATGCATAGCTTCTTTTAAATTAGAATAGAATTTGTCCACGTCTCTGTTAAAATTAGTGGCACGAGCTAAGCTACATGGTTCGGCTTCTTTAAGGCTCATATCTCTCATGTCGTCTTCTAAAGGTTGGTAACCAATCTATGCCTGTTATACCGTTTTTGTCCCAAGAAAAAGGAACTTTAATGTTATTGATTTTCACCATTCCGTAGGCTAATTTTCAAACCTCTTTTGCGCCAAACCCATAGAACATTAAGACGCATTCTTTTATGTAAATTTTTAAAACTTGTTCCTGATCCGTAGTAAAGGCGCACAGTTGAATATGGCAAATGACATTTTTTTGCGGCCTTTCGTATGCTCGAACATTTGTTTATGAGTCCAAGCGCTTTTTTCATATCTTCTTCGGAGTGGCCTCCAATTTCTCTTTGAACGAGTTTTGTTCGACCCATTCTGAAGCAATAAAGACAGATAAAACATTAAGATTATATTAATATAACTTACACTGTGGGGTACACATTGAACCACGGTTCACTGTATACCCGGTTCGCTGTGTACCACCATGTCATTTAATAGTTAAGGTTAAAAAAAAATAGGTATGGCTAAAAATATCATCATCATCATCAAGCAACATAACCTAGTGCTGCAGTTTCTAGTTGTCGTTACTTGTGAAATGTAAGTGGTAATGAAATAGGATCACTAACATTCACAACTTTATGGGGAACATCCTAAAACACATTAATAGTCAGATATTACAGAAATGTTAAAATTTGAAACATGTTTGCATAATAAAATTTCTCTTTTGAAATAGACCTAATTACCTGGGCAAGAAACGTTTTAAGCGTAACGAGAATATTACATTTGCCATCCTAACAGTTAGCTCCAAAAGAATGTATTTTGAAATTATTTACGAGTACAGATTTATAAATTTACAAATTTTCGACCTCTGCCTAATACGCCCAAAGAAATTTTCTAATGCATCTTGATTGATATACCTCAGTTTACTATGAGTAAAAGGAGCCCACCTGAGGATGTGACGTTATAGTGGTGGGGGTAGGAGTGGGGTCAACCCCTAAATAAGGTCCTTTAGACAATACTAAGAGCCTTTATGGCAGTCTAACCCCCCCTGGTTAAGGTGTTGGATACCCCTAGGATGTGGTCTAGCCGCCGTTTCCGTTGAGTTAAGAGAAGGTTAAGCCTAGATAAGGCCCTTATGATTTCATTAAGGCGGGTGTAAGACTAGACCACTCCCACTCCGTTTACCTGATTGGTTGTACGTAGATGGGGCTAACCCTAGGCCACACCCATCCTTTCACGTGATTGGTTGAGCCTTCCCCTCTGGCTTATGATTGGTCCTCAGCCGCACTACTCACCAGCTGTATTCTGATTGGAGGACTAAGTCTCTGAATTGGTTACAGCGGGAAATTTGAATTTGTATTCTAATAAGGGGACTAATGCTAACTTGTAAGAGAGGTGTAGGGCTGCGTAAGTTGCTCTCGGGGCTTCGCTCCCTTGTCGTGATCGGAATTTGTTCGGAGGGCCTTCGTACATTGTCGCAGCTCCATTGGCAGGAAATTTGAATTTATATTCTAATAAGAGGGCCTAATGCTAACTTGTAAGGCAGGTGTAGGGCTTCGCAACTGGGTCTCGGAGCATTGCCCCTTGTCGATGCCGCATTAGCGGAAAATTTGAATTTGTATTTAAGTCTCTGCGGGATATGGCGGGAAATATGAATTTGTATTATAATAAGGGGCCTAATGCTAACTTGTAAGACACATGTAGGGCTTAGCAACTTACTCTCAGGCTGTACTTGAATAGTGAAAGGTTATTCTGGTTACATAATTAGAGAAATACAGAAAATAATTACTTTATGCTAATAATTACCGGAGGTCTCTAAGTACTTTTATATTATTCAGTTATAAACAAGTCGCGGAAATTATGTGTTCTGTAAGTGTGACCATGTCAATGCGTTCCCCAATGCGATTATCAGCAGCAACCACGGTAAGTGATCGTTTTTTATTTTAACCCTAACACATATTTTATTTACTTTATTTAATTGCTAGAGCCCTGATTTCAAGTTTAGTTATACCTGTTGTAAAACGTATTTTTATCACAGTATGCAATAGCGTTACACGCTAATTTGACTGACGTTATTGTTATTATGACTGGCTAATGATAATGCATTGGGTAAAATAAAAACAGAGGCCTATAGTTGTCTTACGCAATGAAACCGGTGTTAGTTTCAAATCACATGTGTATTACCAAAATTGTAAACGAAAGTCGACGTGTTTATTTACCCCTGGGAAGTTTGATCGTTTTCAAAACGAAATAGTGCGTTCAAACATGTTTTCTAAAATCTAGGGCCTTTTTAGTCAGAAGTATTTCCGAATTTTGGTGATATTATTATTATTATGATTGCCTAGTGACAGTTATAAGCGTAGAGTAAAATAAAACACAGGGTCCTATAGCTGTCTTACAAAATGAAATCGGTGTTAGTTTCAAATCATCCGTGTATTATGAAAATTGAAAATGGGGGTTAGCTTCTTTATTTGCCTTCGGGCATTTATCCATTTTCAAAAAGAAATAGTGCGTTCAACCGTGCTTATAAATCTAGGGCCCTTTTGGCAGAGGTATTCACAATTAGGCATTCCTTGTATGTAAAATAATATAGTGATCTGATTTCGAGTTGGGTTATAACCTTTATATTATAGGTATTTTATCAGTTTAACTGTGAAACGTATTTTTAGCACTATGCAAAACGCTACATGCTAATTTGGTGTTCGTATATTGACAGTAACGCCGAAGGCTATCATGTATTTTTGAGTTGTGATTAATTTGAACAAGCTGTAATAATTTTTGCAACCTGTAAGTAATGATTTGATTGAGATTGATTTGCGGATGATCGACTGTTTTCCCCCGCTTGTGCCCTCACGTTTAGGGAGAGTACTAGCTCTGAGTATCGGTTAGCCTTATCTTCAAAGTTATATACAGTGCGAGAATTGTTAGCTGAAGGTTATGAAAAATTGTTAGCACAGCTTCTTGTTTGACTTGATCGATATTGATTTATTTGACTGCTATGGCTAATTGCTTTGATTAATTGTGATTGATCAGATTGTTTGATTTGATTTAGAGTGATTTTTCCATTTCCAATAACGCCAGACCATACTACAGGAAACATTCATTAGTTTATCAAAATAGTATTACTTATAATAAACGATTATAACCGTTTATCTTTTTTATAAACAGCTTAATAACGACTTAAGATGTTCAGGCTTGCATATAAATCTAAAGGCCTTTTTGACAGAGATGTTTCCACTAAAGCAGATCTTGTATGTAATAGTATATTACGTAATAAGTGTTGTAAAAGGCATATTAAGCACGAATGGAAAAATTATACACGCAGCCGCTTAGCAAGGAGTGCATAATTCCATGAGTGCGTAATTGCTCTACAACACGTATTACGTACTATACTTTACCTACGACCATAGACACTGTGCCAAAAAAGTCTGGGCTACTTTTAATATTTTCATTTTTATCAGGTATTCATTTTTATCAGGTATTGTAGATGATGCTTAAACACGTCGATTTTTTATTATAGTCGTTTTTTGTTGTTCGTTTCATGTATACATAGAGATCTAAAAACTAGTAATCTGCATTTCTTTAAATGGGATACTCTGTATATTATTGTATCTTTAGACTTTTGATCAATTTTATTTCAAACAATTTTACAAAATTATGTCTCACAACTTTAATGATCATACACGATATAATTCGTTCTATTTACTACTACGTTGGTTTAATTAACATTAGAAACATAATAATTATTTATGGTTACTGTACAATTATCACGTATATTAGAAGTATCTCGATTTGTCGATTCATATGACATTGTTATATTTTCATTTGTTAATATAGTCAAACTGTGCGTTTTGTTTACGAAAACTGTGCGATTTGTTTACCGTGCGTAATGACGAATTTACTGAGGCTGTGTGTCGTGTGTTTTCGTCTACTTTCTACAGTGGTCGTAGGTAAAATATTTTAATTAGCATTTTTCCATTTCCAATAACGCCAGGCCCTTATTACAGAAAACATTCATTAGCTTTAAATCTCAAAATAGTATTACTTATAATAATTTATTAAAACCCTTTATATTTTTTATTTATAAATTGAATTATGACTCATTAAAACCAAAGTGTATTGTGCGTAACAGTGTGCTGAGACCCAGATGCATACGTCTTACCTTAAAAGTTAGTGTTAGACCCCTTATCTCAAATTTCCCCCATAACCATTACAGTAATCTGTATGTAGTTTTAAAATATACCGTTAAGTGGAGCCAGATATATTACAGAATACATTAATTGGTCTATACACAACCAGGCGGCGTTACAAACAAATTCAGATTTTAGGGCAAGGGGGCGAAGACCTATGCCTGTCTTACAAGTTAGAATGCAAATTCAAATTTCCCGCCATAACTAAGCAGAATGCAGAGACTTAAATGCAAATTCAGATTTTCAACCAAGGGCGAAGGCCCGAGAGCAAGCTGTGAAGCATTAGGCCCCCTTATTAGAATACATATCCAAATTTCCCTCCAATTAAAACAAAACGATTGTGATTCATAATTCATACCAAAATATATTGTACTTAACAGCGGTTTGAGACCCTGATGCATACGGCGTACCTTAAAACTTAGTCCTAGACTCCTTACTTCAAATCTCCCTCCAGAACTATTACAGGGCCCTGTATATACTTTTAAAAATATACCGAGAGATGGCGCCACAAACAAATTCAATTTTTTTGTCAACGGACGAAGGCCTGAGAGTAAGTTCGTAATCCCTACATCTGTCTTACAAGTTAGCATTAGGCCCCATATTAGAATACAAATTTATATTTCCCGCCATAACCTGCAGAGACTTAAATACAAATTCAAATTTTCCACCAATGGGGCCTCAACAAGGGGGCAAAGCCCCGAGAGCCAGTTGCGAAGCCCTACACCTGCCTTACAAGTTAGCATTAGGCCCCCTTATTAGAATACAAATTCAAATTTCCTGCCAATGGGGCTACGGCAATGTACGAAGGCCCTCCGAACAAGTTCCGACGACAAGAGGGTGAACTCCCAAGAGCAACTTGCGCAGCCCTACACCTGTCTTACAAGTTAGCATTAGGCCCCTTATTACACACCCTAGGGGCATCCAACGCCCTTAACCAGGGGGTTACACCGCCATAAAGGATCTTAGTATTGCCTAAAGGACCTTAATTAGGGACTAAACCCCGCCCAGGGGTTGAAAAACTCCCCCCGAAAAGAAGCCAACCCCACCCCAGATCTCCATTCACTTCCAACTCCTATCCTCACCACTATGACGTTACATCCTCAGGTGGGTTCCTACTACTATGTTTTAATCCTAAATTATGATTTTAAAATTTTTAAATGTAGGTAATATAACTTGATGCCCATTATGTGTGCAATACATTTTATTAATAAAAATAATTGCTTCCTTCCAAAACTTCGTATGGCGATTTCCATCGTGATCGCTTAATCGTTAATGCTATCAAATAAAGTATCCACAAAATGAATAAATTCAGCAGTTTCGATAGATCGTTTCTCTAGGGCAGTTTGCCGCCAGAGCGAACACTATAAATTTGATCAATATCACCTTCAGTATGTCATACTTTAATATATATATATATATATATATATATATATATATATATATATATACGAAGCAATTCATAGTACTGCTCAAGAAATTCTGGATGTGGTTGTGATACTTAAAGGTTTTTCTTCTTCAGGCCGATTCTCACAGTACTCTGTAAGAATCAACTATTTACTTGCAGAGAAGGGTTAATTGAAAACATGGACTAGCCAAAGGACTAACCTTACTGTCTATTTGAGATGTTATATTAAAACCTTACTCCGCAATAACTTTTCGGTTGAAATGCTGTAATAATTTGTCCTGAATGGGGACTACCTACCACGATTTATTTGTATAAGCATGTTAATAATGGATACCTGCAATAGTATAACTTTCTTTTTTGAAGCGAGACCGGTACGTACCAGGATCGTTTTGACTATCACAATCAATTATTCCGGGCTCATTATTCTTAGGCGACTTGAGCATGGCATCCGTTATAAAAACGTCTCTAAAGTTTTAGTTTTGTGGAAACTATTTTACTTATAATGCTTTTAAGTACAATGCACCACCAGATTTTCATTCAAAATTTGCTGTTTTTGGTAATGATGCCAATGGTTAAAGTAGCAGTTCGATCAACTATCGTTGCATCCAAGACGCTTTCTCTTCCAAAATCTGGTATGAATTATCTATTTTCTAAGTTTCGATCATCTTTGTGGTTAATGACGCATCCAATCGACGAATACTGGGATCATCACGAGCCAACCGTTTCTCTAATATTGTACCAGGACTGTAATACTGGTAATCGGAAAGTAGTAGTTAAATCCAAAGTGTATTAATAACCGTGTTCACTAAACCATATCTCGCTTCCTAAGTAGCATTGTTCCCGTACGTTGCTTTGCTGAAGTCTTTATAAGCCTAGAAAGAAAACGTATAAAAACATTGGATTATTTATTAACACAAATTGTATAACGTATATGAAGGTCTACAATGTAAAACTTCCATCATGCGTACGTACTGTAGTGACAATTTGCATTGCACTTGTAGTATTTAATACATATTCAATACCACGATAGATATCATCTTGAAGTTCTCTTAAACGTATTTGGCGGTAGTTTTTAGCCCGTTTTATTACATCTTGATAGCAAAAAAAAACTGGATAAACTCTAATCAGCGCAGTTAACTTTTAACGTAAGTAATTCTCATCTAAAATGCATGGACGGTTATCATGTATGGTTGCATCTTCACAATTTTATCGAATCACAGTTTCATTGCACGGTGAGGTTTCCAGAGAGCGATTTACAACTGTTATCCTCTTTATCATCAACTAATTTATGCCATTATAGTATTGTACTCCAGTATCCGCTTTGCAATATTATGTTGTTATCTCAGACAATACTTAGAACTAGTAAAAGGTTTAGTTAAATTGTATTCAGTTTCAATATATTTCCGATGAAGTTTGTAACCATTGCAGTCTATTAATTTTTTACTAGCTATGTCGTTTCTGCACGTTAAGGATAAAAATTTCCCACTCTTATGAACCATTTTAGAGAACTTATACGAGAACCACACCTCTTGTAAGTAATATATGCTTGATCGTAGGCGCCTTATTCAGGACTCGAGTCTGAACCAACATCTTTTGGATCAGTACAAAACAAAGACCTGAGCCATGTGAAATTTACCTGACACTACAGCCGCAATGTATTTTAGGTAATATGCCTTAGTTGAAATGCGTTCCAGCTAAAAATGGAACCATAGCTAAGATCTGAACCATTTGGCGAAGATGCACTAGAGCTAGAATAAGAACCACTATTCTGAGACATAAACCACACTCCTTCCTGTCCATCTTATCTAGGGCAAGAACCACTTAGAAGAGGGCTACTTAGCTTAATACTACATCCATTTAGTTAAGACCGGAATCTCTTAACTGAAACACGAATCGCGCCGCACCGTAGATAGAGTCTATACCACTTAGTGGAGAGACACATTAGCTAAGACCAGATTCACCTTCACTCTCTAACTCACCTTTATATATACTTATCTCTCACTTTTCCTTGCAAATACCCTGTGTAGCCCAGAAGCCCGGTAGCTATATATAATACTGTTGCCAAAGTATAGACTTGTAACCTGTTATTGAAACAATAACATTGAAAAAAATCATCATTTTTTTTATACAATGTTTTTTAACAAAAATACAAAATACAATTTTTATTAGTTGGAGATATAATGTATATAAATAATTTGCTATAAATTAGTATTGTTAGTGCTATCAAAATAAATTATATTATTCTTATCATCGAGAGAGACAAAATAAGTAGGTATTTTATTTTCTTTGCCTTTAACAGAAATAAAATCTCTAAATTCACATTCTATTCCATTTTCTCGTAATGCGTTTGCCGTATTTTGAGTGACTTGAATTTTGCCAGGCACTCCTGTTGAATCCATTCTTGACGCCATATTAACGGTATCACCCCAAATATCATAGAGTGGTTTTTTAGACCCAACTACTCCGCCCATAACCGTGCCATTAGAGATACCTGCAATGCAATTAGTTACGTCAAACTTATTTCCCTTTTACCTAAACTAATGCAAACCTATTTTAAGTTGAATAGAACTCGAATTCGATTCCATTTCATTGTTTATTTTTGCCAATGCTTTCATTAAATTTACTGCAAATCTTAAAAGCGATACAGCGACGTGTTCTACATCCTCATCAACAACAAGGTCTGTTCTACCCGGATCCAAACCACAAGCTGCCATATAAGTCAAATTACAAACTTTAATTTTTTCTATAGACCTACGTCCGTCTTTTGTTAGCTGCCTGTCGAAATCTTTAATAATACGATTAATGATTTTTAAAAAATATTCTTCTGATACTTGATCAATGGGTAAATTGACTATTGATGCAAACATGACAGCGACATTCTCATACTCTTCATTATATAGCACATTATTGTCCTTTCTGTTCCCTTCTAAATATAGTTTAGCTAAAAAAATATTTACAATTCTCTGTATTAATTAGTAAGTACAGCTTACCAACATGTATTGGAAGTATATTCGTTAAAAGCATTTTCGTAATTTTATTCATCGTATTAACTTCCATTTCCTCAACCGCTAACTGCTGAGTCCATAAAAAATCTAAACGATTTAAATAATCGCTTTGTCTATCAACTGCATGTAGTGAAAACGTCAGAAAAATTAAACTCATGAAATGGGCAATTTGCGGTCTCATCATGTTATTGAAAGTTTCACTGTTCTATAAAACTTAGTGAATATTTTAAAGGGTTTCATTTAAGATCTTACCTGGTAATACACATAGTTAAGATCCCATACCGAGAAGGCATATAAGATTGTTACGAATAACCCAAATAGTAATTTTATCCATATGTAAGTCCGAAGAAATAAAAATCCCATTAGTATTGTAAGGGATAATGTGTGACTCATATGCTGAAATTACAATTTTTAGATTAATTCGAATTATATATATATATATATATATATATATATATATATATATATATATATATATATGGTGGTTCACATTGATCGATCAGAAAACTATAATTAGGAAAAATCTGAAAATTTGGTAGCGTACTAATGTCGGGGGACATACGGCTAAAATATTTTCAAGATGGCGGTACTTCCGGTTGTACTGGAAGTCGATAGTAACGTGATTATTTTAAATGGGACACCGTATGTATTATTAAATTTTCGGATTCTACGGTAAATTCTTAATACATTTCATGTATAATGTCCTATACCTAAGTCCAGCCATTTTTGGCATATTAAACATTTTATGTTAAAAATGACGTTTGCAGACCAGTAAATAATTATTAATTTCTCCTATACGGCTGCCTTTCTTACCCAATTTGAGTTTGTTTCCTTATTGAACATGACTTACTTTAGCAGACTGTGTATAATATTTCCGCCGTCAATAATACAGTAAAAGTAAAGTAAAGTAAAATTGAAAAAACTGTCAATTTTTTCCAATGGTACCCCCCCTCCCTATTTGTACAATTTTATCTTATTTGGTTTTAAAAACTAGAGTAACTTTGTATAAGGTTGTCTATACCTAAAATTTGTAGTTTTCAAAATATTGGCAATTTAAGATATTCATATTGCTTGAATGCCTAAATTATTGTTAGATGGCCATGACTGCGTTAAACGTTACGAAACAAATGTCACCCTCTTAAAAATTGTCAATAATGATACCGAAAAGATTAAATTATACCAACGAAGATTATTGAAATCTATTTATTATTTACGGACAATGCGATAGAGTTATTTCAAGAACATGTGACACATTTGCGATTCGATATCCAAAAAAACAGAAACCTTTACCAAAAACTGTAAAACGAATTATAGAACACTTCAAGAGGTTTGGATCCGTAAGGGCAAAAGTGCAGAGAAATAAACTAGTTGTTAACAATGAAAATAATATTATAGATATCGCAAATAAAAAACAGAAAAGTTACAAAATTTATTTTAATAAATGTTTAAATTGACGCACTTTAACTTCCAGACATTTTTCACACCTAAGGAGCAATTCTTCATGGGTGGCCCTCCTAATTGACTGAGGATTAAACTCATCAAATGCTGTTCTAACTCTCCGCGTGCAGTCATACATAGTGGTTACTGCTGTGTCATAAACGTTATTTGTGATTGTTCCCCAAATAAAGAAAGTACTGTTATGCCTGGGGAGCGGGGTGGCCAAAGATTTGGTCCATTATTGGCAATCCATTGATCATAAAATAAGTATTCGTGTTGATAAAATAGATTTCTATGATCAGCAAGTGGCAAGTTGTCTAAATAGTTAACTTGAATATTGCGCAAGATGTAAAGATAGCGCTCACCTACAAGTTAATAAACATGTTTTATATGTAGAAGAATTCATAAGTGCTTAACTTACCAATGAAGTTGTCATTATAGAATTCTAGGGCCACGGCGCCGTGATTTCTTATGGCACAGTAGACGTTAAATTGCCAGGATTCTTGAAAATTTTGTTTTTTAAAAGGATGTACATTTACGTCGCTCCAATAATGGGAATTGTGCCGATTAAAAACTCCATTTTTTTGCAAATGTATGAATGCACAATTTTTTGAACAAATTATCACACCATATAAATAAAATTTTAGTTTGCATTGTTTACATGCTTTCTATCCTTACTATGTGAAACTGTTGCATTATGTAGATTAAACTAAAAATCGCAATAGATTTTTGAAAGTTTCACTTTATTTTTTAAAATTGAAGCTGGTCGGTTTCGCTTGGACGAGCCAAGCATCATCATAGCTTTGAAAGGTGATAGTTTATTGTTACGGTTATCGAGAGTAAAGCTAAGTGTATAAAAAATCTATTACGATTATTAGTTTTATCTACATAGTACAGAAATAACTTTATAAACATTTAAATTCAAGTTACTATGATTAGAATTGGAAAATGTGTTACATTAGCCAAAGAGCATTAAGAGTAAGCATTTTGGGAGGATACTTCAATCTACAAATAATACGGGAACAGACAAATTCCAAAAATTATTAAATAAGTTGAAAATTTGAAGGTTTAGGTATAGGAATCCCTTATAGAAGTTAAAAGGTAATTAAGTAAGCTAAACGATAAGTATAAACAGGGTGTTACATTTAAATAAGCCGAATATTTCAGTACGAATGTTCTACTAATTTAACTCAAAAAAAATGAACATCCTGTAAAGAGGTGCTTACTATTCAGTCAATAAATAGACTAAGGGAACAGTATTTTACTTAAACCTAAGAGTAAGTTTGTTAGAGTTAATTTTGTTAGATGTTTAATTTTTCCTAAAACCCTACATTTTCAGAAAAATTGCTATAACTTGAAACACTCTGTATGTAGGTATGGTGAACCCTTATGAAAGTGCTACTTATTTTTTATGTAACATTCGAAAATGCATTAATATACGGGTTGTGCCATTAAAAAAAAACATAACTTTGATATGCTACTTTTTTTAGAGCACATTTAGTGTATACCACTCCGGTTAATACACTTGAAGAACTTCACAATCGCATCAGAGATGCTTGCAATGAAATAAGGGTGCATCATTTAGTTAAATTAAGACGTTCTATTGTACGTCGCTGTGAAATGTGTATTGAAAAAACGGTTTACATTTTGAACAAAGTGTCTAATTTTATTATACTAGTGTTATTGTTATTTATTTATAAATCGTTAAAGGATTGTTAAAATTAGTGTACTAAACAGACTTCAATTTACAAAAGTCTTGTATTTGAGTATGGCTTGATACAGTGGCGGCTCTCTAATGAGAGCAAGTGAGCAGCGGTCTATAACTTATTAGAATCTCCCTTAAAAACTACATACATGTTTATGGCGAAATTGCTACATACATAATTATACAGAAAGTATTGACCGCATAACAATAATAATTATGCATTTCTTTTTATACGAGGATAATAACAATGGATACTAAAAAAAACCGATAACCTACCTATTTATAAATGAAAATGTATTTGAAATTTTAAAGAAACGATCGTTAGGTACTAAAATGACTAAATGTTTTATTATATCTTTTTTATTAAAAACTTTATATTCAATTATTCACATAAAGCACATTACTTAACTTAGTACCACATCAAACACTAAAAATCAAAATAACTCGGAAACGCACAGGAATTTCGAAACAGAAGAAGGTACATTAGTTTTGTTAAACTGTATGTAGATAATGAAAATAACAGTTTTTTTTAAAAATAGTCATTGGCGTAGAAGTTCTGTTTATGAAAGGGGTTGAGCACCCCCTCCACTCCGCCACTGTGCAAGTTTGTGAACATCATTATCGCTTGTTTTATGCCCTTTAATTAATAGACATTATCCCCCCAACATAAAAAAAATCTAAGCATTCGTTTATGAGTTATAATGAAAATTTGAGAAAAAAAAAATTATATTCAACACCCTGTATCTCGGAAACGAAGCCTTCTACGACATATGTTTATAGGAACTTTTCTTTTTAGAAACATGTGTTCTATCTCCTGTTAAAGTTTGTCTACAAAAAACTGACTCACCCTGTATATATATATATATGAAAAACTTTTGTATTTAAACTTTTTTTTCTAATCCAATTGTGTAAGAAGATATCCTCCGTTGTCGTACTCCGCTGACACCCTGTGTATATTATATATATATATATATATATATATATATATATATATATATATATATATATATATATATATATAGGGTGTTTCAAAAAAACATGGCGTGCTTAATAGGACAAGTAGAATAGCCAAAAATAAGTGGGGTTTGCTCAGTAAAAATTATTCCTAACTGCCTCTGTTTTCGAGATGCAGAGTGTTAAAGAATATTATTTTATACACATTTTTGACAATTAATTGAAAACTACTGACACCATTGTAATGAAATTAGTTGGGAATGTTTTGTTAAAGCTGGCACATCCAAACACTCCATTGTTATATCTGACACTCAAAGAGGGCGCTAATTACATGATTTATAAAGGGTACTTGTAATGGTAACTTTTTTGAGGTTATGTTTTTAGGTCGAAATTGTTCATAAAATTATTCTCCATTCAATTTTACACCAAAAAGGTACTCTTTATAAAATTCGATATTGTGTACCATTTTCCAAATATTTGGATTTAAAAATGATGGGACAATCCGTAATGTTAGTCAAAAATGTTTATGCAAAGTAATTTTTAATAAAAAAACATGAACATGAAACATTAGACTTATTAGATTAACAACACAATGAAATTAAAATGCGTTGGATTCTGAAAACAGAGGCAGTTAGGAATTTTTTTTACTGAGCAAACCCCACTTATTTTTGGCTATTCTGCCTGTCCTAGCAAGCCCGCCATGTTTTTTTGAAACAGCCTGTATACAGGGTGTTTGGTACATCGATGCAAATATTTGAAGGGGTGATAGAATACGTGATTTTGAGTCGATTTAAGCAAACATACCTATATATCAAGTGTTACCGTTTTTGAGATAATGCCACTTTTAATATTTCTTGATTTCACCGTGCTTTTCTGCAAATATCGAAGTGTACAAGAGTAACAAGCCGTCTTATCGCAAACTTACACTAAGTTTTTTTATTCCTTATGAAGTGATTGTTCATATTCTTTTATCAGAAAACCCTAAGATGTCTTTGGTTCTTGCCTAGAACTTCTTAAACATAAAAGTTTTAATTTGTAAAAAAGCAATCACTAAAATTCAAACGTGGATTTAGTCTAAAATCTTTCGTTAATTTTTTTTCCAATTTCAGTAAAACTTCCTTGGGCAATGGTCTTTAAGATAGCATGAATAGATTTACAAAAAAATTTTACAAATTGGAAAAATCGAATTTAATTACCAAAGTACCCCCTAGGCGCATTCGCCAAAACGTAAAATAGCCCTTCATTATTTAGTTTAGACAGTTTAAAAAAAGCAGATTTTTAGAAAACGTCCGATTTATTAAAATATTAACAGTATTATTATTGGTGTTCAAAATGAGATCCACCGTTTCGAATACAATTTCGAGCCCGTTTTCTTATTTCCCTCGTTGTAATACTTAAATTAATCTCTCTCTTCATTTGAATGAAAGCGTCGTTTATTCTTTCGATTAAGTGTTCCCGATTAAGAATTTCAACTTTGTAAACTAATTGTCTTGCTCTTCCCAAACATAATAATCAACGGGGTTAGGTCAGGTGACCTAGGTGGCCATACTATTGGACCATTTCTTGCTATCCAACGATTAGGGAAATTCTGTTCCAAAAATTTCCTTACTGCTACGGTATTGTGCACGGGGCATCCATCGCTTAGAAACACAATTCTATCCCTTACATTTAGTGGTACGTCATCCAAAATATCGATAAGATTATCTCTTAAAAACTGCAAATAATTCTGACCATTTAAAGTGTTCGGTAAAAAGAAAAGTCCAACTAATGTTTTGCCAATAATCCCTGCCCAAACGTTCACATTAAATTTGTACTGAAACCGTGATTGTTTTTTCATGTGGGGATTTTCACGACTGTTTGCCCAGAAATGCAAATTATGGAAATTAGTAATTCCCTCCCTTGTAAATTGTGATTCGTCTGTCCGCAGTATACTTTTCTAAAAGAGTCCATCTTCGATGTCTGCGTTTAAAAGAAATCGACAAAAAGTCAACCTCTGTAGAGGATCTCTGTCTTCTAAAGCCTGTACTGATGTGTAAGGAAAGGATGTTGGTTCGCATTTTCAAGAACGGTCCAAACTTTCCAAACAGACAAGTTTAGTTGCTGCGCTACCTCTCTGATACTCCTTGTGGGATCAGCATTAAAAACTTCCAAAATTTGCTCATCAAAATGGACCGCGTACTGATAATTATAAATTCCAGGTTCACGATGAGAAAAATTTCCATGTTCGCGTACACGGCGATATGCATTCGAAAATACTCGGATATCAGGAAGTCGCCTATCTGGATATCTTTCCTGATATAGCCTTTGAGCTTCCGATGCATTACCATTAGCTTTTCCATACATAAACAAAATGTTCACATATTCGTTAGAAAACGATGCCATAATAACTACAATTTGACAAGAATTTACGATTGTTATTTTTATAATTATTATCTATTATTTACCTAATTTATTTCTTACGAATCCTTTAGAACTAATAAAAAATTAATGATTGAATTGACTATTCATTATTGTCAAAAATGACATAAAAATTTCAATTATTCATTTGTGTTGTACTTGGCTTTCCATGATTTATTTTTAATAACAAGTTGTAGTTATTATTTCATCATTTTCTAACGAAGAATATGCGAACATTTTGTTCATGTATGAAAGAGATAAAAAAATACTGCAAACCAGCATCCTTTCCATTACACATCAGTATAGTATAAATATCTTATCAAAATTTTGAATATCCTACCACTAAAAGTAAGGGATAGAATTATGGTTCAAAATGATGTTTGCCTCGTGCAGTACTAAAACGGGCTCGAAATTGTATTCCAAACGGTGGATCTCATTTTGAACACCAATAATAATACTATTAATCTTTTAATAAATTTTCTAAAAATTTGCTTTTTTTAAACTATCTAAACTAAATAATGAAGGGCTATTTTACGTTTTGGCGAATTTTTTTTTAATCTATTCATGCTATCTTAAAGACCATTGCCCAAGGAAGTTTTACTGAAATTGGAAAAAAAATTAACGAAAGATTTTAGGCTAAATCCACGTGTGAATTTTAGTGATTGCTTTTTTACAAATTAAAACTTTCATGTTTAAGAAGTTCTAAGCAAGAACCAAAGACATTTTAGGCCTTTCTGATAAAAGAATATGAACAATCACTTCAAAAGGAATAAAAAAACTTAGTATAAGTTTGCGATAAGACGGCTTTTTACTCTTGTACACTTCGATATTTGCAGAAAACACGGTAAAATCAACAATTATTAAAAGTGGCATTATCTCAAAAACGGTAACACTTGGTATATAGGTATGTTTGCTTAAATCGACTCAAAATCACGTATTCTATCACCCCTTTAAATATTTGCATCGATGTACCAAACACCCTGTATATGTGTATATATATATATATATATATATATATATATATATATATATATATATATATATATATATATATATATATATATAATATACAGGGTGTCCGCGGAGGGCGACAACGGAGGATATCTTCTTACACAATTGGGTTAGAAAAAAAAGTTTAAATACAAAAGTTTTTCAGTAATCAAATCCGCATTTAAAGAAAATATTTTCCTTTATACAGGGTGTCTCATATGAACTGGAGAACATGCAACTTCATTTTTTTAAATAGGGCACCCTGTATTTTATTACATTTTCTGATTTTTCTATAAATGCTGAATCGATTTTATTAAGGTCTATTATCATCTAAAATTGAGATGAGATATTTAATGTTTTTTTTTAAAAATTGCGATTTTCACGTGTCGTTGACAAAGAGCATACTTTTTTTATTTGATATCCTAAAAGGAAAATATTTTGCAGGTTATATTAGGAACAAAATTATTGTACCGGAAGTGGTACTTTACCTTAACTGATTTGTATCACGCAAACAGATCTTGTGAAATATTCTGTTTTTAACGATCGCTTATCCGATTGAGCACAGACGTCTTGATTTTCATTTTCTCTTATTTAAAAGTGTTTTATCAGACACCTATTTTTATTTCACTCTACTATAATTGCGTTAGTATACGAGAAAGTCTAGGTAACCACAGTTCCGATTTTTTAAAATACACACCTCAATTTCAAAAATTTATATTAGTTGGCCATGGTTGTCATGGAAACATTAATAAACAAATGTTTGTTTGACGCTGACAGTTTAAAAATCCAATTTAAATTATTTAAATACTAAAATGAATTTTTCAAAAGAATTGATACAAATGATTTATTGTATTGGCGCATCCGACGGAAATTGTTTATTAGCGAGTATTATTTACGCTCAAAAATTTCCAAATACAGAGACATCCAAATCGCTTGGCATTTGAAAGGCTCAAGGAGAGGTTTGAAAGGAATGGAAACATCAATTATGAATCAAATGGCGAACGATCAACCATTGCATCAAACGAGGAAACTCAGTTACATGTCATGCAAGCCGTCGTGGAAAATCCGCAAGCTTCTTGCGAGCAATATCGCACTGAACAACAATATCGGAAAATCAACGATAAATAAAAGAATTCGCAAGCAAAAGTTTCATCCATACCACATCCAAGTAGTACAAGGATTAACGGATCAGGATTTTATAAATAGGAGAAGTTTCTGCCTTTGGGCATTAAATAAAATAGAGGAAAAACAGGACTTCTTCGATTACGTATTGTTTACTGACGAACCTACCTTCCACAAAAAAAGATTTGTAAATCGTCATAATTTCCATTATTTTAGTGATACAGATCCAAGATATGTGATGCCATTAGACCATCAACATAGATGGACACTTAACGTATGGGTCGGTATTATTGGAACAAGAATTTTGGGACTCTATCTTTTGATCAAACAGTTAATTGTGAAACCTTTTTATATTTTTTGGAAAACGATTTACAAGATTACCTTGATAATTTACCGCTTCAAGTATTACGGCAACTGTGGATTCAATTGGAAGGAGCGCCTGTCCATTTTAGTGGCATGGTGCGTAATCATCTAAATTTGCAATTTCCAAATAAATGGATTGGCAGGAGAGGGCCAATTTCTTGGCCATCTAGATCCCCGGATCTTACAAAACTTGATTTTTTTTTGTGGGGATTTGTAAAAAATCAAGCTTACCAAATACAACAAAAGAAAACATGAAAGAAAAATAAGAAATGTTTTTCAAGGCATACATAGAGAAGGTAAGCAATTCTTTTGTTGAAAGAATTCGTTTGTGTGAGGAACATAGAACGATATTTTTAGTTATTTTATGATTTTTATTTGTATTGATTTAAAAATATCTAATTTAAATTATTTTTTGCATCTTTTGTTTACCTGTTATTAGTATTATTAGATAGAGTTAATGAAGTTTTACGCCAATGAAATTATTTTTCACATTTTTCAATATTGTTTAAATTGAATTTTTTAACTGTCAGTGTCAAACAAACATTTTTTTATTAATGTTTCCATGACAACCATGGCCAACTAATATAAATTTTTGAAATTGAGGTGTGTATTTTAAAAAATAGATTTTAAAAACTAAAATAACTCAATAACTATGAAAGATAGGCATCAACATTTTTCCGTAAAAAACATGTCATTCCATTTAAAAAAATTTAAATTTTGTGTTTTGAAGATTATGATTTTGTGAATAGATTTGGCAACACCTTGTATAATATTTTCAAATTTTTATAGGAACACAACGTAAGTATGTCTATGCACTAGTAACCTGCAAAATATTTTCCTTTAAGGAAATCAAATAAAAAAAGCATGCCCTTTGTCAATGACACGTGAAAATCGTGATTTTTTTAAAAAACATTAAATATCTGAAAAACTATTAATTTTAGATGATAATAGACCTTAATAAAGCCGATTCAGAATTTATAGAAAAGTCAGAAAAAGGTAATAAAATACAGGGTGTCCTATTTAAAAAAATGAAGTTGCATGCTCTCCAGTTCATATGAGATACCCTGTATAAACGAAAATATTTTCTTTAAATGCGGATTTGATTACTGAAAAACTTTTGTATTTAAACTTTTTTTCTATCCCTATTGTGTAAGGAGATATCCTCCGTTGTCGCACTCTACCAAATTTAGAGAATGGAAACGTTTAAGTTGTCACGGTTCGCGACAATAATACAACAGATTTGATAAATAAATATTAAATTAAATAACAAAGAACTAACTATAACTGGGAGATATAAATTAAAAACAATTGAAACATTTGGTCGCGAATAAATAACAGCAAGTCCGGTGAGTAACGCGAGAGCCAGGAATCGCGTAGGGAGCAATCTGCTTGAAACGTGATGTGATTGAAGGGTATGTAAGTGAAAAAATGTATATGTATACAGTGTGTGCGAAAATTTGCTTAACAAATGGGACTTTTCTTAAATATTACGTTCTGCGAAAAATTCTTTCTGCAGATGAGTTTTGCCTGTCCTAAAACTTATTTAACACCAATCAGATCCAAGTTGGCACGCACACCATACAGGGTAGAACATAAAACACATATTTTGCTTAAGAGTAAAGTACCTTTATTTCAATAGATAGAAAAATTTGTACTTAGAAAAGTTGTTAAGAATTAAAAATTATGTTCAGATACGACGTTTCAGACTCCTATGGTAACGTTGACTATTTCCCAGATTTTTCTGGGCATTTTTCTATTCTGCATAATAAACATATTGTAAATGTATTCTCGACTGTCATCTGTAGCATGACTTATTTGTCAGTTTGACAATGTATCCATAATGTGAAACGGTCAGCGTAATGTCATATTTATTTACATACTGGAAACTTATTTGAATGAAAATGAAGTTGAATAACCAAGAAAAGGTAGAAATAGTACTAATTGTAGGAAATAATTATCGAACCACACGGTAGGCTGCTACAGAATTTAATAATAATCATCCCGAAAGATTAATCATCTCCCATGTAACTGTGGCTCATATTTAGAAATTGCAATCCGAAATTCTTTCAAGAACCTGAACAACTGAAAATGGATGATGACAATCTTGATGGAAAAGAGTTAGACATACTACTAACTATTCAAGAAAATCCCACACAAAAGATTAGACAAATATCCCGTACTTTGAATGTAACCACGACGTTTATAAGAAAGATACTAAAAAAGCACAAATTTAAACCTTTTAAGCCAAAATGTGTTCACACTTTAATGGAAAGAGACATGAATCAGCGCTTGGATTTTTGTGTATTGCTTTTAGGATGTTTAGAAGATGATTTTTGAAGAAAATTTGTTCACTGATGAAGCAGTATTTACAACAAACGGGATATTTAGTTTCTCAAAATTCTCGGTATTGGAGCACTGAGAATCGACATTGGTCGGTAGTGTCGTAGCCAGTACTCTGAAAAGGTTAACGTTTGTTGTGGAATAATATGCGACAGGTTACTTGGACCATTCTTTTTTGAGAACAACATCAATGGCGACAATTTTTTTAATTTTCTCAACACAGAATTTGAAAACGTTCTGGACGATATGCCGCTTGAAGAAAGACACCAGACCATTTTTCAATTAGCATTTCCACGCATGTGTAAGAGATAAGCTAAACGGCAATTTTCCGAACAAATGGATCGGTAGGGCTGTACAAAATGATTTAAATCTTTTTTCTTGGTCTTCAAGATCTCCTGATATTACACCTCTCGATTTCTTTCTGTGGGGATTTCTGAAGGAAAAGGTGTACAGAACTCGTATATTTCCGTTGATTTTTCATTTCAACAGAAATAAATTAAATGTTCAAAATCTTTAGCCAATATTTCATCTCTTAGCATAAAATTTAATTCCAAATAACTTTTCTCAATACAATTTTTTTCTATCTATTGAAATAAAGGTACTTTACTCTTAAGCAGAGTATGTGTTTTGTGTTCTACCCTGTATAGTGTGCATGTCAACTTTGATCTGATTGGAGTTAAATAAGTTTTAAGACAAGCTAAACTCATCTGCAGAAAGAATTTTTCGCAGAACGTAATATTGAAGAAAATACCGTTAGTAGGGAACGCTACATCGTCAGGGGTACGATTTGAGCAGTAACCGGTCTGCTTGCTATAGTATTACTCAAGAGAATAATACAATTGCCTCCGATAGACCTGGCTACAAGGGACGGCCACGGTCGAAGCAGACAGGCCTCTTTGCTGACGACTGCAAGGCATGAATGGCGAGTCGGTATGTGGAATGTTAGAGGTATGCATGGTAAATAATTTGAATTGCAAATGTAATGTACGAAAGGCACCTTGATAATCTCTGTCTATCGGAGACAAGTCGCAAAGGAAAAGATGCTGTGGAGATGGAGTATAGCAGCCTAGCAATATGGTCAGGAGTTGAGACTGAAGTGTATGGCGCAAAAGGAGTTGGGGTGATCGTAAGTGAAAGAGCGAAAAATGTGTTAAACAGTACGAGTTAGTATCTCCCCGGGTAATGTGGGTTAGAATGAAAGTGGAGTTTCGAATATTTTTTCTTATTGCATGCTATGCACCGGCGAATGGAGAAAGAGACCAGAAGCGTGAGAACTTCTGGAATAAAGTAGAGAACATGTTGAAGGTATGTAAGCCAAACGAAAGAGTGATGATAGAGGGGGATATGAACGGATGGGTGGGTGTATAGAGAGAACATACTGAACGCGTTCTAGGAAAGTTCGAAGGCCAAAGAATCAATGAGAATGGTGAACGTCTGGAGAACATCTGTGTGGAGAGAAGCCCGTTTGTTTCCAATAGGTGGTTTAAACATTAAAATGTGCATATGTATACATAGTAAAGAGGTGAATCTAAAAGTATGGTAGACTTGATAGTGTATGATGAACGGTTTAGAAACCTGGTGAAAGACACTAAAGTAATGCGCGGATCGGAGTGTGGGTCGGACCACTTTTAGGGGAAAAGTGGGTCTGGAGAAGGAAAGCAAACGTAGTGCGAACGTTCAGAATTAGGGTAGACAAACGAGTGGATAATGGTGCGAGAATGAAATACGCAGATGCTGTGAGTGGAGAGTTGAATGTGAATGAAACAATGTGGAACGGACCAATAAAAGATACTAACGTTGAAAGTGCATGGATAAGCTTGAAAACTGTGTTGTCAATTATGCCGTGCGGATATGTGGAAGAGCGACTGCAGGTAGACAGAAAAAATGTGCTTAGTGGAATGATGCTGTAAAAAAGGCAGCATGTAAGAAAAAAGATGCGTACATGGGAATGATTGCTGCAAAAAAATGAGACTGAGAAAAAGCGATTGTATGAGATGTACAGATTAAGAAACAAAGAAGCGAAGGAGCCAGTGAGAATAAGTAAAGAGGAAGTGATGGCTGTGGAAGGAGAGAAAATGTAGAATGATTTTGAGGGAAACAAAAAACTCTTCATGGATAGAATGGATCAAAAATACAAAACGTGGCCCAAAACAGAACGCTGCAGGAGTGATGAATATGAGCAACGAAATAGTATGGGACGATTGTGAAGTGAGGAAATGCTGGCAAGAATATTTCGGAAAGCTGTACAGTAGTGAGGAAAGTAAGACTGAATGGTTAAATAAGGAGAATGTATAAGGAATGGTGAATGAAACTGAGAACGATATTGGAATAAATGAGTAGAGAAAGCGGTAGGAAGGTTGAAAAATGGCAAGGGAGCGGGCGTAGATGAAATCACTGGTAAAATGTTAAAGTATTGGGGTGCAAAGCTTATACAAAGAATGTGTGAATTATTAAATGTATACCTTACGTGTTGAAAAGTGCCCAGGGATTGGAAGAGCGCGATCATTGTACCGCTGTATAAGGGTGAGGGGAACAAGAGTGTTTGCAGGAACTACAGAGGAATAAGTTTGCTCAACGTGCCTGGTAAAATATTTGGAAGAATGCTGATTGATAGAGAGAAACTACACATACTAAGATTTGGAATGTGCAGGGTGGCTTCATGGAGAAGGGATTGAGGGAGAGGGTGTGTCGATCAGATGGTTGCTCTCCAGCAGGTGATCGAAACGTGTTTAAGTGTAAAAAGTGAATAGGGAGAAGGTGTGGAAAATATTAAATGACTATGGCGTAAATAAAGGTCTAATAAATGAAATAAGGGCAGTATACAACGGTAGTCGGGCATGTGTTAGGGTGAGAGGAGGTGTGTGTTAATACTTTAATATTGAGCAAGGAGTGCGACAAGGATGTGTGATGTCACCGTGGTTGTTCAATGTATACATGGATAAATGTGTTAGACAAGCATGTACCGATACAAATGGTGTAATAGTTGGTGACGTAGATGTACGACTTCTGGTGTATGCAGATGACACAGTCTTATTAAGTGACAGTGCGGACGAGCTACAAACTGCTCTGAGGAAGTTAGATACAGTCTGTGAGAGCATGGACCTAAAGATAAACGTGAACAAAACTAAGATTGTGGTGTACAATCGGGAAGATGGAAAGGAGAGTGGAGTATTCACTCTGCAAGATGAAATTGTGGAGCAAGTAGACGAGCTGGTATATCTGGGTAAAATGTTTACTGCAGATGGTACAGTGGAGGGCGAGATTGGAAGAAGGGGCAATGCTGAAAGGAAAGTGATTGGAAGTATGTGGACGATAATGAGAAACCAAAACATGAGCCTAGCTGCGAAACGAGTAATCTATAATGGTGTGTTTGCCCCACCAGTACTGTATGGAAGTGAGGCATGGGTATGTCAAAAAAAGCACGAAAGAAAAATAAATGCCATGGGTATGAGATTCCTGAGAAGCGCATGTGGTAAAACGAGAAGGGACAAGATAAAGAATAAGTGTATAATGAAGGAGTGTGGCGAGGTAAAGACGATTATGGATAAATACAAAAGTGGTACATTACGTTGGTTTGGTCACATTGAGATAATGAACAACGCAAGGTTAACGAAGCAAATATATGTGGGTAAGGTAAGACATAAGGCCGTGTCTGGTAGGCCGCGTAAAACTTGGCTGAATATATGATAAAGGAAAGAAAGATAAGGAGTTTTAAAAATTATAGGGCATATCAGAGACAATGTATGAATCTTGTGGAAGCTAGGGAGGTATGCGGAGATAGGAAAGCAAGAGGAAAGATTGTTAATGAATAAGAAATAAGAGGCAGTGATTGTTTTGCCTACCCCGCAAGGGACTGGCGTGAAGGTTAAGTTAAGTTATAGTATTATAAAAGACTCAATGTTAACCATACTATCAAAATCTAAATAGCAAAAATTCTAAATTACTGTATAGAGTCAAACAAAAATATTTCCAAGACCATCATAATGCAGGTGAGTGAGCATAAACAGTATCACCGAGAGGGAATTACGTTTTCTCAATAAAATAGACTTTATTTTAATTCACATCCACTGGATGACGATTAGGTGACGCCCAGTAATTTAGTATTTTACCGAATTTGCTACAATTTTGGTGATAACTATCCCTGTCTTTTGTATTGAGGTTTTGACTACGTCACACTACTCTAGCTAGTTGGCAAACTTTGCTGTTTATTTCTAACATACATAATGCATACTTTGCACGTTACAACATCCAGTCTAAAGAAAGGTTATTGTGCGCCAAACTTGATATACGAACTGATTTTTTAATCATGGTTAATATCACTACATTTGTAAACCATATATATGCAGAATAAAATGAATGTAGGAAATAAATATGTACTCTTTCACTGTCTAAAATCACAAACTGTACACCACTGTAACTTCAATCACGTCTTTTAGCAGGTGAAGATCATTTCCCATCCAATTCGAATGACTCTAAGCTAGGACGCTACTTTTCAAGGCAATATCACAAACTAAGTACATACGCATGGTCGCTAATACACACAGGGTAGAGAAAGTAGAGAAAGAACATACGAGCTTTTGCATAAAAGGTATTCTTTCATTGAGAGAACTGCCAATTAAATATTAAAAGAAATTACCCATGGAATAACACAATTGTCGTTTAAACCATCTTCTCTCATGAGTACCGACAGCATAGACTTTAAATAAGTATGATAGTTACTACTAGAAGTACACTCAATCTGAAAACATAATAAGTAACAATCAATTGTCATTTTCATAACTTACCAATTCTCCCAAAACGCAGAATAAAAATAATCCGCACGTAACAAAATATATTACTGCTCGTGCAACTGCATTAAAAGTAATAAAAAATGATATTGTGTGAATAGATCTGAAAATGTAATTTTTCGGTTTGGATTCGTCATCCACCCTGTAAGTTGCTACGTATGTGTACCAAAGTGAATGAAACCATGTTACCGGTATCAATATAAATATAAGCAACGATAGTGTTCCATAGTAGGACCAAAGGCGCCACTCCCACCTAAAATCCTGATAAGGTTTTTATAATATTGCCCAAATTACTTACTGAGGAAGTGTTAGATTTTGAATGACAATTGCAGCTAACAGCAAACAGACGTAGACGATTAAATAATAACGAAATAATTTATCCGGTAATTGTATATACTTTTTTTCAGCTTTCGTATTTCTGAACATCAGAAGGAAAGGATTAATTTCTTCTATTTTAACCCATTGACTACAACAACAGAGTTAATAGGGTATATATTCAATGTATTGGACTAACTTACTCATGTTTCTTAAGTGGCATCTTTTCAATAGCTGTTTTCATATTCTCTTGAGTTTTTTCCAGTAATATCTTGTACCTATTAATGTTATTGTCCATAAAAGCAGTACGGCGTTTTATATCACCTGGAGTTATGCGCCTACCGCCAATTGATTTAATGGACCCTGATGGGTGTCCACTAGGTCGCCTATTTATTATAGAACCAATTGGTGTCTGTATATTTCTAAGAGATTCTCTGCGTTGTTCAAAAATACTAGATTGAACAACATTGTCACTTTGAGTGTCAGAAAAATTAGGAGAACTTGAACTTTTAACAAAACCATTTAAACTGTTAGGTTGTAATTTAACAGTCGTTTCACTTACATACACACTATTTTCACCAATAATACTAAGTCTTTTCTTATTATCGTTTTCTAGTGTTGGAGTTATAAAATAAGTTTGTACATTGTATGGTTGTAAATGAGGATTTGTCGATCCACGATTCGTTTTGACTATATTATACTTTCCTTTCGTTAATAGGTCATAAGTTTGCTGGGTTATGTGAATTTTACTGAAATGAAGAGTTTCGAAGGTATATTATGGGTAATATTAACAATAACTCACCCAGGATCGCCTGCTGTTTCCATTTTATTGGCAATTAAAACATCATTCGACCATATATCAAACTGCCATTTAGTCAAACCTATTAACCCGCTTAAAATTCTTCCTGAATGTATGCCAATCCTCATGTCAATATCTAAATCGGTATTTTGTCTGTAAAACATGACGATGGTTATTATTTTTTTTTTTTTTGTAGACCTCTTCTTACCTAACTAAACGGATTATTGATATCATACTCAAACCTAAATCAACACAAGCTTCGGCATGATTTGGTGCTGGATTTGGAGGTAATCCTGCCACACTGTAATAGCAGTCTCCCAAAAACTTAATCCGTAACACTTTTAATTTCTAAAAACGGTCAAAGAAATAGTGGTCAACATTAAATCAAATAGTACCTACCTCTGAAACATCGTCAAATCTAGTAAAAAGTTCATTTAGGGTATCAACTAATGTAATAACTGGCAATTTACTCGTCATCGCAGTGTAATTAACAATATCCGCGTATAAAATCGTAACATTATCGTATTCCTGTACATATGGAATACTAAAAAACGCTTTTATTATTTTTCATTATAATTTAAATACTTTTACCTACTCCATTGGGTCTTGCTCTGGCAATGTTTCCATTTTTTCAAGAATCTCCATTTTTCTTATAATATCTTTACGTACTTTGTCAATTGTATGTTGTGGAATGATACTTAACATAAGCTGCTCCTGAATAAAACGATATAATTAATTTTGTTATACCTGTGAATTAGGAGAGGAAGGATATTATTATTTTATGTAAAAAGGTTGAAAACTAAAAGTGCAATGAAGTGTATTTTGATAGCAGCAACACTAAAGGGGAGGTAAATAAGAAATAGCATTAAAAATAAAATATTCTGATCATAACCTGAACATAATTACTACTAATGTAATCAATATTTTTGAGTTGTGTAATAATTATACTTTAATGATTAATTATAATACACTGCTCAAAAAAATTAAAGGAACACTTTTGGATAACACTGTAATCTTTGGCTTGCTGTTATTAACAAATGAAAATTATATTTTCATAATTGATTTGCATTTTATTTTAGTGATTTGATAAAAAATAAACGTGATTATGCTCATTTATTCGAGATAAGTTTAATATTCCACAGCAAGTACAGAAAATAAAGTGATATGAAAATATTCACATTTAGGTTTTATGTTTATAGAGCTTCACCTGGCAACGGCGTGAAGTTGTTGAATTCATTATTTGTCAAAATGAGAGATCTTAGCGAGATAGAAGGCGCTCGTGCTATAGCTTTAATTGAAAATGGTGTAAAAATTCGACAAGTAGCAAGAAATTTTAATCGCAGTCCATCAGTTATCAAACGTGTGTATGATCGCTATAGAGAGAGTGGACAATATAAAAGACGAGCCGGACAAGGTCGAAAGCGAAAAACTACACAAATTCAGGACCGATATTTAGTAGTTTCTTCTTTGCCAAACCGGATAGCGATAGCAAAAGACCTTCAAAGTACACTTAGGATGGCTCATCAGGTAACCAATTCTGACCAGACTGTTAGGAACAGGTTACGGGAAGCAGATTTAAAACCAAGAAGACCGGTACGAAAAGATGTTTTAACTCGACATCATAAAACTTTGCGATTAAACTTTGCTCAGTACTTTTTACAGACGAATCAGGATTTCGTCTCTCTCGTTGTGATGGCCGCGTGCGTGTGTATAGACGTCCCCGATGAACGATACTCCGCTGTTGCTGTACAAGAAGTATGCAGATTTGGAGATGGTTCGGTAATGGTCTGGGATGGAATAAGTTTGGAGGAAAAAAACGATCTTGCGGTGATACCAGAAAGTCTTAAAGCTGCAAGATATATTGATATCATTCTGTCAGATCACGTTATTCCTGCAGCATATGGCATAGGCCCTGATTTTCTTTTCATGCAGGATAATGCAAGGCCTCACACTACTGCGATTACTATAGATTTTCTTAACGAGCATGAAATTCGTAAAATGGATTGGCCAGCGATAAGTCCTGACCTGAATCCAATTGAACACTTATGAGATATATTGAACAGACGTATTCGATGTCGTTCAAATCCACCTCAAACCCTTCAACAACTAACAGAAGCCCTGGTCGAAGAGTAGGACAGTATACCACAGGAAGACATTCGAAGGCTCGTGAGAAGTATGCCAAGAAGTAATTCATGCTGCTGGAGGGCACACGCGATGCTAAACACATTGGTTTTCAGATAGCGTAACATTGCCATTAAAAAATCTTTTCTTTTCATTTTGTTGTTCGTACATTTTTTTTAAATTGTTAATCTTAGTTTAATAAGTTACAGGGGTACAGAAAACTGTTTCTTTAATTTTTTTGAGCAGTGTATTATAGGCAAATTAGGGTCGGAGACGAAAAAAATTGTTAGAAAGCGGATTCCCTCTAAAATATGTTCCTTGAGTTCCACTGACCTTCTCCAGAAAAATCGGCAAAAGTTTGACATGGGGAACCTCCTTAAATTTTGAGAAAATGGCCGGATCTTGATTTCTTTCGAAATAGCTATTTCTCGAGAACGGACTCTCATAGAATCACGCCCTTTGCACTAAAATGTGTTGTTCACGTAGGAGAATAAACTACAATGACATTTTTATAATAAAAGTCAAGAACACCGTTAACAACGGCCGCCATATTGGAATTCCCTAAAATGGCGATTACTGCGGAACGAACAGTCATATAATATTCCTGTTTGTACTACAATTTAAGACTTACATTCGAGAATAGATTAAAACATTTTTTTCTAACTGTAACTCAGATTTCCGGTAAACTACCCTTATCTTTTAAAAAAATTGATCGCCATCTTGGATTTTTTGAAATGGTGATAACTCGGGATCGAAAATACATAGAGACATTATATTTTCGTCATTTGTTTTATTTTCAAATGAGATGATATTTTAAGGTTAAATGTGTTAAAAAACAATTCATATAATATCATATATCGTGGTATAGAAAAAAAAACTGGAATTTCAATTACAATAATAAGCTTTCGGTAAACTTTCCTCCTTTTTACGGCTTCCGTAATGAAAGCCCCACTTGGTTTCATATCTACAATATTTTCGCGTTCACAACCGTCTTCGAGATCACCATCGGGGCCGCCTGCCTCAGTGATTGGTTCACTACGGTTCAAACACGATTCGCCACCACATCTACCGAACATTGAAGTGCAACTCAGACCACTTCGCCATGTGTTTAGTCATAGTACCTAGGCCATCATGTGAGTCACTGAAGCAGTAAGATTTCCTAGCGGTGGTGGAATTAATTGGAACTAACATGTGCACGGCACTTTGGGGTTGTGCCAGGGCAGCGACGAATACTAGTAGATCGAGGTCGGCGACTACGACGACAGCTACTTGTTTTGATTACGCTTGAGTTCTCGCCGTTTCAACAATCAAGACATCCGCGGCACTTGAGGCCTAAAAAACAGGGAACTGTGCTTTCTGGAATTCTAACGAGAGGAGATTAAGGAATCTTTTCTTATTCTCAACGTTCGATAAAAACTGCTCTTTTGGAACAGTCACAACGTTCGATGAAGTTACTTCAACCCTCGCAGCTGACTTTTCTGCAGCTCGCCTCTTATACACTGCGTCTTTCGTACTTGTTCATACCCGTCGAAAACTACGGTGACATTTCTTCCGTAATTACGAAGAACATAGTTCAAGTAGGCTTTGAATACGTCACCGTACGTTGCGGGGCGGAGCTAATGCATACGATGTCCACCGTCGAGAACAAAGCTTGGATTTTCAGGCAATTCATTGCTGATCATACACATCTTTTCTAGAAAATAAAACTTCATTATTTACCGCTAAACAGTTTCACAAACCGTAGTGTTGAGTTGATGAACACGTAAATCTTCACTTGCTAACAATATATTTCACTCCTGTAAAAGGTTTGCACTTCATAAAATACATTAAATACAACAGAGACAACTCTCAGATCGTGCAGAAATACACTGGCAGAACGCTCTGAGATCGCCGTTGACAGACAGGCGCGAACTTGTGGTGCAGCTCGCCAGCGAAAAGCTGCGGCCGGTGAGGCTCGACAACAGTCGCCGAGAAGAGCCTTCTAATAATTATATTTAAATCGTATCAACCTCAAATAACTATTTATTAATGAGAAAATTTGTTTTTTTTTCTAAAACATTACACACATCATTAGCTTGAAATTTTTATAGAACAAAATTTAATGCCTAATTTTAGTACCAATGGGGTGTTTTTTATGACTATCCGTTCCCGAGAAATGCCATTTTTAAAAAAATCTAAAATTTAAAGAGGTTGTCCATGTCAGATTTTTGGCGGTGTTTTCTGGAGGAGTACAGGGGAACCTAAGGAACATATTCCAGAAGGAATCAGCTTTCTAACAATTTTTTCCGTCTCGGACCAAAATTAGGTCTAATATGCCTATACTATAAGCATGTATTCAACTTGAATCTGACTTAAAACTTGGTTGTTTGTCTTTAATAAGAGTTATCTTAATTATAAAAAGAATATTGAACGTATTTTGTATTTATTAGGCTAAAAAAATTCTTGTTGTGAAAGACGCTACTGACTCATGATACAACAATTTGACATTGAATGAGTAATATTAATTTTCAATTCAGCTACGTTTATACGAGAAAACATACCTTCTTTAGAAACCTAAATATGCCAAAATTAATCTTAAATCACTTTAATACGGTAAAATTCACATTATTATCGATACGGTATAGTAAGCCATTAGAATAACTTTGTTGAACTTTGGGACGAACGAGCGCCCTTATGGTGTATTTCTAACACGGCGGTACGGTCGTCTAGAATGTTAAAATTATAGCTTACATCACCATATTTGTAACATCTGTGTTCTTTGTATCTACTAAGTTCCTAAATGTTTGCCCAATATAAACAAAATGACATAACGTGCAGTTCAATTTATAAATACCCGACTTCAAAATGTCGTTAGTTGAATCCTTGGCATTAAATAAACATTTAAGAACATTGGTATTAGTTTTGAAGGCTACTTTGCACTTCTTATTCTTCTGTAATACGTGTAATATATAATATGTTTACTGTTGTACCTTAACGATTTGTTACCATAACCACTTGTTTGTTATTTTACTTGTAAACTTTCTCTAGATAATGATACATGTTGTATTGAACCGCGTAGAGAAATAAATAATTATATAAAAGAAATTGTGGAATTATATTATGTTTAAAACATTCTCGCTTTTAAATATGGAAGCCACGAAGTAAGATTAAAGAATACAAATTTGACTTTAACATTTTTTTTACATAAAACTAACCGGATATGACATATTTATTATTACAAAAATGGCTTTTTCAATTAGTACTAATAATAATTAATTCAATTAAGTTTTAAAACTAATTCCTATACCGTATTCTGAAATAATTTTGGACATTAGATTATAAACGTCGTTTCCTTAAACTGCAAATTCTACTGTGATATTCACAATGCATTTAAGTTTCATAAATAGTTTAGTTCTTACTTCCGTAATTAAAAAATCTTAAACGATAGAAGTGTTTAAAATAATTAATTAAGCCGTCATATATGCTTCCCCCACCCCTGAAGATCAATGCGCTCTCAATTACAGTAAGTTTCATAAGTTTGTACCTCACTGAGCCAGGCCGTGGTGCAATTTAGCTTTTAAAATATAACAATCAACAACACCAAATTTTTCATTTGTTATAAAGTAGAACTTGTGCTTTTACACTATCCCTTTTATCTGATCCTTAAACCTCTACCAGACGAATAAATTCTGATTTGGGGATCATGCTCGCCATTGACGGTACTAAGCTCCGGTAGACGGTAACGGTAATCGAACCCATTACCTCCCGAATGCTAAGCAGGTCGTGTCACCACTACGCTACCAGCTCGGTTATCCGAAATAAAGATAGCAGAACTACATTGCACTTGCATATAAATTTATATACTGTGTTTTATTGTGTTGCCATTATTTTTATCCCCCCTTAGACACCGCAACGCATATATCCCTGTAACAACTCTCTTATACAACGTAGTGGTCCTACCTTGTTTTCATGACTATCATTGGGTTCAATAAGGGCGCGCATTAGCTTTGTTCTTGCATTTAACTTATGCAGTCGATAGACTGGCCTGGGTACATTACAATACATTTCTATTATGAAGTTTCTGATGTAGAAACCGTTGACGATATTCTCAACAGCAGCAGTATCATTCCCATTACAAACATCATATTTTCATATTCTAAATTTGAATAAGTGTGTGGCATTTTGTAACACTTTAACCGTACAAACTCAAAAATAAACGTTAAATCACTGTCGCAATATACTGATACATTATCAGAACAACAAAGTTATCAAATGTTTTTGAGCTTCCAACATGGCATACTAGATAATTTCAGGCGCCCTTTGTAAATCAAGCAGAACATGTTTAAACTTTTATTATAAGAACACTGTGATTACCGAAACGTTAATGTATGAAGTTTTGTTTCTTTTAACTACGCTATAACTTGAAACCAAACAAAAATCGGATAACAACATTTGAGTTTTTACATGATTTTACACTCCTCTCGACTCACCCTATATATATATATATATATATATATATATATATATATATATACACACACACATGCACACGCACACGCACACGCACACGCTCACGCACACGCACACGCCCACGCACACACGCACAAACACACGCACAAACACACGCACGCACGCACGCACGCACACAGGGTGCGGCATTGGTGTGTCGAAGTACGATATATCCTTTATTAAAGGAGATATCAAAAAAAGTTATTTATAAAAATTATAGGCAACTTCAAACTTCACATTATAAAATTATTTTCGTATTTACAGGGTTTTACACATTACCAGGGTAAACCAATCATACCTTTTTCTAATGGAACACCCTATATATTATTTTAAATTAGATTAAGCTCTTCTCCCCCATACTTCCAATATAGTTTCATTACGTTATACAGGGTATTTCAAAAGTTATGGTCAATTGTACACGAAAACCATTCTCATTTCAACGTCCTGTATACCCTAGACAGAACAACCTAACAATAATTTTTTCCAGACATAACTTTTTGACGTGTTATGAGAAAGTGCAATTTCTTTATTATTGCACCAATTAAATACAGAGCGAGCCTGTATTTTAGTTTAAAAAGTGAAAATACACTTTATGTTCTTTCATTTTTATTAAGCAAATCGTTAATTTCTGAGATATTTTCAATTTAATAACAGAAGTTAGCCGTGAACAACAAATAAAAATGTGACAAATTATTATAAAAAATTCAAAAAACATCGGTTATTAATACAAAATTCTCATAAAATTAATTAATTTCATAATAAAAGTTCATAATGTCCACCGAAATCATAAACACAGCATCGCTGTCGATCTTCAAATTCTCGACTGACATTTCTTAACATTTCTACATTAATACTCAGGAATGCTTCTCGTATTCTATTCTTCATCTCGTCTTGTGTGGTTGGAGGTATTTGATACACACGGTTTTTCACATAACCCCACTTGAAGAAGTCAATTTTACTTAACTCTGGTGAACGAGCTGGCCATGCAATGTGTCCTTCTCTTCCCACCTATCTTCCAGGAAAATGGGTATTCAGATGATTATGAATTAATGTAGTGTGATGTACCGGAGCTCCATCATGTAACAACCACACTCTTTAGCGACTGTTAAGAGGAACGTTTCCCAACAGTAATGGTAATGATTTTCTAAAAAGTGCAAATAAACCTGACCATTCACTGTTCCATCGAAAAAATAATGTGATCCAATTACGTGATCTCCAACTATACCACCCCAAACATTCAAATACCACCTAGTTTGACTATGAGTTGCTATAAGATGGGGATTACATGTCAAATAATAATGGAAATTGTGTCTATTCACAGTTCCATTTTTATGAAACGTGGCCTCGCCTCCAAAGACCACAAAATCAAAGAAATCCGCCTGATTGCGCGTTTGTTGTTGAGCCCATTCACAAAAAGCAACCCTTCTGGGATAGTCGTCTTCGAGTAACTCTTGATGCAACTGGATATGGTATGGATGCGTCTTATTTTTACGCAGTATTCTGCTGACGGACCTGTCACTAGTATGATTTCACGTGTACTAACATGTGGATTATGCGTAACTTCAAGCATCACGTTAAATTCATTTCCCTCGTTAAGTACAGGTTTTGTCCTTTCCTTTTTTTCATAAACTACTGAACTCGTACGATAAAACGATCTACTAACCTTTCCAACATTATTTTCTTGGGTTGTCTTCGTGCGGGATATCTCTCTTTGTAAATTCTTTGTGCTAATAAACAATTTTTCATACATTCTCCCAGTACACATATCATGCCTGTTAATTCCTCAAAACAGGAAAGTTCATTTCAAACAGCATTTAATAAACACTACACAATCTCAAAGAAGTTTGTTAAATGACAAGCTACTAATTATTACTGAATAATATCTATCTGTCATTTGTTCACGACTAACTTGTTATAATAGAAATTGTTAAAAAATCTCTTTCTGTTATTAAACTGAGAGTATAATTCATATGTCCATGGTACACTTTTGATTACTTTCATTGGTTAAAATACAAAAACAAAAATAGGCCATCAAAGCGGTGGCAATTTTATCACCGCATGTTGACTGTCACATGATTTTAATGAATACAATAGTTTACTGTCAAAGTGACAAAAAGTTTCAAAGAAATAAATCATTGTATTGATTATCTTGCAACTGTAATATCTACTATCAAAGTGACAGTTCGTTTAAAATTTAAACTTTAAAAAGTAAATTTTCTATTAACGTTTATTATATTCTCTTACCAAATATAACACGTGTTATGATTAATAATCGATGATACCACTCGTTAAAACGTGTAGAAAATTTTCATCGGTTTTAACTCGAGCTATCGCCGATGATAATCATAACACTAGTTATATTATCCCCGAAAATATCTCAGAAATTAAAATACAGGGTGATTAATTTGAAGAAATGGACAAAATCATGTGTTCGAGTTTTGGCTCGCTCTATATTCTATTGGTGCAATATTAAAGAAATAGCACTTTCCCGTAACGCTGTACCAATGTCAAAAAGTTATGCCTGGAAAAAATTATTGTGAGGTTGTTCTGTCTAAGGTATACGGGACGTTGAAATGAGAATGATTTTCGTATGCAATTGACCATAAATTTTGAAATACCCTGTATAACGTAATGAAACCCTATATTGGAAAAATGGGGAGATGAGCTTAACCTAAATTTGAAATAATATATAGGGTGTCCCATTTATAAAAGAGCATGTTTGGTTCACCCTGGTAATATGTAACACCCTGTAAATACGTTACATAAGTTACACTATCAATGTAAATGTTAATATTCTTATTTGTAGCTCTCGTAAGTTTCTTCTTGGTTCTTCTTACGACTAGTAATCGAACCGTGTCATAAATTCGCAATTACAAGAAACTTCGATGTTTGAGGTATTATCATTTAATATTTAAGTGTAAAGTATTTACTCAATAGTTTCAAAGAACACGCGACTTTTCAACATCATCTTAATTGCTTTGGTTTCGTTAGAAATGTTGAAGCTAGATTGAAGGAGACTTAAGTAGTTCATATTTTGTGCCTACATGCAAATATGTACAAGTGGCAACATCGGTAAAGTTATGTCTCCCTCACACTCATAATGCTTATTGGGTTTATTTCTAGCTTATTATAAGTCAGACCTCCAATAATGCTTTTACATACCTATATATATATATATATATATATATATATATATATATATATATATAACTTTTTCGTGGTTGCACAGTAGTTTATTGTTTATGTTTTATGTTGCAACCTACTGCGAAGGTGTATTGCGCTTAAGCTCTTCGCGAATTATTGGGTTCCATATGGGTTTCATTTCCACACTAGCTTGGCTTATTGGATTTTCTGCTAGTGCGATGTATGTGGCTGCTTTGAGTTTCCGGCGAGTTGTATTCTCGTCCTTTGACACTATCTGTATGTTATCCCATTGTATACGGTGGTCTTCGTTTCAGGAATGTTCTTGATCTTTCTGTTTCGCTATTGCGGATATCGTTATCGCAGTATATTTAGGTTCTTCTTTTTCGGTTACCCTTTCTCTGTTTAGGTTAGGTGTTGATAGATGTACTTTAAGTGTGTTAGCGATATTTTATTTTTCTTTTTTTATGCATATTGGTTATTTCCGTGTGTGTGTGTGCGCGTGCGTGTACGTGTGCGTGCGCGTGCGTGCGTGCGTGCGTACGTGCGTGGGTGCGTGGGGGTGGGCGTGTGCGTGTGCGTGTGGGTGTGGGTGTGTGTGATACTGGGGAACACCTCTCCATCCCAAACTCTTGTTGGTAGAATTTGTCTTCTACTTGGAAATATGTAGTTCTAATACAGACTGTCAGATGTTCCAATATTGTGTTTACCGAGAGTTGCGTGCGTTCGGCTAACGTTTCATCCTTTTCCCTTTTGATAGTTAGTCACAATGTCGAAGATTTGCACTGCTCAGTAGTAGGACGATATCGTTTGCAGGGAATGCTTCATCGTCCGGGGCACGATTTGGCTAGTAACTGATCTGCCTACTAATTTAATTACTAGAAAGAACAATACGAATGCCTCGGATCGACCTGGCTGCAAGGGGCGGACAAGGTCGAAACAGACACGCCCCGTTGCTGACGACAGTGCAAGGAATGAATGAAGAGTTTGGAACGTGGAATGTTAGAGGTATGCGTGGTGAAGAATTTGAAATTGCAAATGCATGAATGAAAGGCAGCTTGATAGTCTGTGTGTATTGGAGGCGCAAAGAAATGGATGCTGTGGAGATGGAGGATAATAACCTAGCACTATGGTAAGGAGTTGAGACTGAAATGCTTGGTTCTAAAGGAGTTGGAGTGATCGTGAGTGAAAGAGAAGCGCATGCCATAAAACGAGAAGAGATAAGATAAAGAATGAATGTTTAATGACGGAGTGTGGCGAAGAAAAGACGATAATAGCTAAGTATAAAAGTAGTGGTTTGGTCACACCAAAATAATGAACAATGCAAGATTAACGAAGCAGATATATGTGAGTGAAGTTAGAGGTATGGACGGGCCTGGTAGGCCGCGTAAAACTTGGCTGAATGCAGTAGAGTGTATGATAAAAGAAAGAAAAAAACATTGCATGAATCTTGCGGAAGCTAGGGATGTATGTAGGGATAGGAAAGCATGGAGGAAGATTTCTAAATAAACGAGACAGGGCTTGCCTTGCCTATCCCTCAAGGGAATGGCGTGACTGTTATATTATGCTAACTGTATTGTCGATGTTTTTATAGAAACAGGCGGCTATGGCATTTTTTCAAGGAAGTATATATTGACCTCCATCTGACATGAAGGTTTAAACGTCAATCTGACATAAATTATTATTGTTGTTTTTACAATGTAGCCAATTTTCATTATGAACGGATTACCAAGCGGTTGTATAATAGTATGGTATACTGTGATAGTATTTTGGATATGAAATACGTAAAATAAAACAGTATTTAAAATTTTAGTCAAAGAGAATTTCAATAATTAGATATTAGTAAAATTATTGACAGAGACTTGCCAATTTTTTTTGTTTAACTTTTGACAACAGCTTAAATAATTATTAAAAACTTTCGTGCATCTTCCCATAATTTTTCAGATATTGCATAAATTAATTGAAATTCTCTTTGGTACAAATTTGTCAGTCATTTAAACGTTTTCTTACAGTTTCATACGCGTATTTCAGCACTGCACCGATTAGAATTTTTTCCCGTTTTTTTGTTTCAAATATCATATAAAAATACTTGACATAAATTTGTCAATCGATTAAAATCTTAAAATTTAATAGCAAATCTAAATTGAAAAATGGGTGAGTTGTACCCGAAGGCAAATCGTACATGTTATCTTATTTCACGTCTTTCACACCCATGATATTACCTACTTTCCAAACGCCGGAAATATGTCTATGGTTTATAAAAGAGTTTCATTATCTGCCAGTATATAATTATACAAAAAATAGTTATTTATGCAACATGTTCAAAAAGTGTATAATTTCTTTTAATTTCCAATTTGTAAGTTAGAAGGTCGTGTATTGTGTCACACCAGATATTTGAATATTGCTTAGAATTCATAATTGTTCAGGTTGCTTCAGTTCTTGCATTTACTGGGATTTTTAACTATTAATATGTATCCTTTGTGCAATATACGCCAAACAGTCGTAGTAAGACAAACTGAATTTATGAGAGCAATACTATCTTGACGGTTCTTCAGATACAATACGACCGTACATGTTTTGAACAACCCAATATAACAGTTGGCTCACTTGATTTGTAATCTAAGAAACAACAACTATTGTAATGAATTAAATTGTAGAGTCAATCGTTCGTTATTGCATGCCTGATTAAATAATACTTTAAATTATCACATATTTCATTTCATTTATCTTACTGAAATCATATCTAGTGAACAATGATTTCTTACTTAAATGTAGGTACACTTAACGCTTAGTACAATTTTACTTGTTTATTTTACAAAATATAAAACAATATTTATCATATCGTTTGTTTCAAATTATAAGTTTATGAAGTTTTTTTATATGAACGGCGCTAAATGTATTAAATAATCACTAAAAGCATTTTTATTCATTCCCATTTCTGAAGACTGTTCAGGTAGTTCAACAGAGAACGGTGCCCGGAACTAGCTAATATAGTTTTTCTGGTACCCCAATACGTTCATTGCGATACATTGGCCCGGCGGATGGGCAACTCATTACTGAACTCGTGCACAACCCTTCAGGATAAATTTCGCCGTGCTCAGTTCCGCGAGGCCCTCTCTTACTTAACTTAAGCTAATTTTAAATTTACAAAAAATAACAATATATGGATAGGTAATCTACATCTATCAGGCAAACAACGAGGCTAAGTGACACGAGTGATACGTGGTGTGTCCGTACAACTATCCGAGGTCGACGTTAGCTCAGAGCTAAAAATACAAAACATTAAAGTACTTTCTGTTTTCAGAATGAAGCAGAGAGGAAGCCCTATTCCCCTCGTGATGGTAGAGCTGCTGACCGAGAAAGACAGCAAGAAGATCCGGGAGATGGAGTACGTCGCCCGCCTCCGTGTAACTGTAGAGGATTTGCGGCGGAAATCCGGCATCGGGCAGTGTCACCGGTGTCAGAGTTTCCGCGGCGTTACTGCAGGTGGGCAGCACTCTGTGTAAAGTGCGCCGGAGATCACCACTACAGTGAATTCACAAAACCCCGTAGAAACCGGGCTAAGTGCGTTAACTGCTGTGGAGATCACCCCGCTAGCTATAGGAGCTGTCCGAAGACCCCTCGACCTCCACAGCGAAAGAAGACGGAAGAACAACAGTGACCGAAGAGGACGCCGCCTTCTTCAACCCGGATCGGCGTCAGTTACACCCGAGCGACGGCAGGCAAAGTTGAGAAGGCGGAAGTACTGAGAGCGTCTCCTGCCGCTGTCGTTACCCCGCTTGCTCAACCAGCCTTAGGGTTCGACTCCATCTTAACCCTCCGCAGAGGTATCAATTTGGAGAAGGCCCTACCTTTCATCCGCAAAGTGGCAGCGGTGCTCGTTCAGGCGAAAACTGCGATGGACCTGTGGGGAGTGATCCTTACGCACAGTTCAGAGGTGGTTGCCCTTTTCGAGTAATCATACAAAGGTCCGGGGCGAAGACTGGTGCCCTAGCGAAGTATACAGTATCAATACTTTATTTAAATTCTATTCTGTTAACACCGACAATGTATTAACAGATCTAACACATGTTTGTATTTATTTCAGATACGCAGAGCATCACCAGCATCAACCACAACCGAGCGACAACAGGACAGTCTACTCAACATCTACACCAACAACAAGTTCGGCGAGGTGTAATCTATCGTGCACAACTCGCCGTATCATAAACCTATGGCACACAATTTGTAGGGCATTTCCATTTAAGATTATTTAATAAAATATAACGGTTTGAAGATTACATTCACTGATATGAAAGCAATGTTTCTTCAGTAGTTTTATAATATAAACAAAAGCAATCACATATTCTAATCTCTACTAGATTAACAATATTTTCTTTAGAACCCCGTACTGTGTCGCTTGGGAAGTTAATTATAGTTCTCAATGAAAACTTTATACGTCACCTTTCATATACGAGTATTTACGTAATAGATAGGTTGTCCGCCTTATATTACTAAGAAATGTGTCCAAAAACATCGTTTTTCACAATTTTAGCGCGAAGTCAATTAAAAAATGTTCAGAGGTGATTTTGGCAATGGACTTTGTTCAGGTTCTTGCACTTACTTATATTGGTCTAGAGATGTTATGTCACAATACATTAATTTCGTTGGTAATGTTTTGATGTTAAAATCTTTGCTTTACGAATAATGAAGAATACGTGGATGAAAATGAAGAAAACTCAGATAGGCCCAGAAAAATTGATTCAGCTGTAACAATGCTTTTAAAAAAAATTCATAATTTTATTTTATCAAGAAAGGAATTGGCAATTGATTAAATATGGTCACAACAAGATTTCGTCACTACATAAGCCCCTCCAATATGGCATTAAACTATATAAATTTTATTCTTCTTAGGAATTCACTTACAATACATAAATTTATTCAGATAAAGGTGGCACAAACCCAAGCCTAACATAATCGCAATCGATTGTATTAAAACTTATGGAGACACCAACAGATGGGCGTATACTGTTTGCAAATAATTTTTATTCCGCTTCGACGAAATACTTTACTGCCGAACATTAAGATCTTATAGAAGAGGAGTTCCAGAAATATTTTCAAACAAGATGAAGAAAAGAGAAGTTATGGGAAAGCATACAAACAGTATGAAAATCATCAAGTATGTTGATAAACGTCCAGTACCTATGATAAGTACTTTTCCCAGACAAGGCGAAACTTTCGTTTACAACGGTAATTAGTATAACATTCTGAGCGCCCGCCACACTAGTGGCAAGAGTGTTCACTGAACACAGGCGACACATCAGAAAGGCGGCAATATTTGATAAGATGTGGAGTGGCGGAAAAGGTGGTGGAACAAAATTAAAAGAAAAAAAATTAATTAATGCATGTGTGTTGTGTAAAGTGCGATTATAACTTCCTTGTTTAAACGGTGTAAGGTACTATATCGAAGCGACCGGATCCCGGCTTAGATATTTCTAGCACATTACATCAGCAGAAGAGTTAAATATTAATAAAACTACGGTCCTAAATGTTAAGAAGTGCTGGGAGCAGGAAGCAACCGTATCAAGAAAAGTTGGTTCTGGCCGTTCAGGTGCAGTTCAAGTTGGAGCGCTTTTGGATTATTTACGGGTAAATCAAGACAGGCTATTCACGAAACGCATTTTCCTGGGTCGCAACCCACTGCATGTAGAAGGATTAGAGAATGAGAACTCAAAAACTGCGTTTCCGTTAAAAAACCATGCCTGAATGAGGTTTGTAAGCAATGCCGTGTTATCTTTGCTTTAAATTATGTTCACCGCGACGTTAACTTTTGGGAAAAGGTAGTATTCAGCGACGAAAAATGTTTTAAATCCTGTAGTGATGGGCATCTTCGAGTTTACAAGTCACAGGGGAGTAGGTCCCAAGCTTCAGGAAGATTTTCTGTTAATGTATGAGGATGGATTAGTATTAACGATCCTGGCATGTGCTGACGCATAGATGGGCGATTCACTACAGAAAATTATCGAAATACATTAGAACATATAATGCTACCTTCTGTAAATCAGCTTTTCCCAGATAATAACTTTATTTACCAACATGATAACTGTCCAGTGCATACAGCAAATATAATGGCTTCAAGATAATAACGCTGAAATATTTCCTTTCCCCACCAACAGTCCTGATGCTAACTCCATTGGAAGTGTGTGGGGATACATGGTGAAGCAAATTTATAAACGAAATTTTCGGCCTCAAAATTCTGACCAACTTTGGTCACTGACACAAAAGACTTGGGAAGATTTAGCCAATAATGAGAATCTGTTCAGAAAATTCATTCATTCTATGCCCAATCGGTTAAATTAAATAATAGCAAACGATGGCGCTATGACCAAATATTAATAATGTTTATTTGTATTATATTTTACTATTTATTACTTATTTGTTGGGCTTTAATTTTGTTAATTATTACTTAAGATGTTTGTGTCAAATAAATAATTTTATTTTTGTTAACTTTATAGAATTTGTAATTGATTTGTGATTGAATTATACAAACAATATAATTCCATAAATACTGAAATAATATATCAACATATACGTTATTAAAAGATTACTTTTGAGATTCTTTATTCGCAGATATAACATAGTAACCAAGAAACAGTATCAAATAAATGCCAAAAATCAGTTCCAAGAGTTGTACTAGATTTGATTGAATGGGACTGTACATCCGAAATAAATATTCAAAATATATTTAGTTGTTGGCCATATAAATTACTTGAAAAGTGAAATATAAATTATAGAAATTAAGTGTTGTATAATTATAAGTGGAAATATCAATTACTTAAAATAAATTAAGAACTTGTGAAATTGAAGTTACACTACAGTACTGAGGTAACAGACTATTCCAGCTTACGAAAAAATAATAAGGCGTCCATTACAAAAACAAGAGGGTGGCCAAAGGAGAAGAAAAAGAAAGAGAGAAGGGTGCGATTTTCCAATATGTAAAAACTGAAAAATCGTTGCCGTCTACGAGTTACAATATTAGTGCTACCTTTCAAGTAAGTGAGAGTAGTGTCAGTAGTGAGAGAAGAGTATGTGCGGCTAAGGATAATGTTCCATCAGATACTATTCATGATGCCTGCACAGATAGGGCTGACGTATACCTTTTACCTATTTCACACTCTATTAAGTCACGATCCAGGTAAATACCAGAGACGCTTTTACATGCAGAAATGCAACTTTTGGTTGAAAATGGTTCTATTCAAGTTAAGGGATACCCATATCCAAAAAATGAGAAGAGCAGAAAATTTTCAGATCATTCATATTTGCTCACCTTGGTAAACGGTAAAATATGCGAAAGGAACTGGCTATTATATTCAGTGTCTCAGGATTATGTATTTTGCTTTTATTGCAAGTTATGTACCTCAAAAAACAATACTTTCGCGGAAACTGGCACAAATGACTGGAAACACTTATCTCTCCTGTTATCGCACCATGAAAAAAGCGAAATGCACAATTTTAAAACATTTGCAAATCTGGCAAAACCACAATTGATAATCATGGACAAACAATTTTTGATCGGGAAAAAAGCACCGATATGATGTGATACTGCGAATTGTGTAAGTTATATGATTTCTAGCTGGGCAAAATTTAGCTTTTCGTGGAGGATCAAACCACTTTCTTAAACAAGACCATGGAACTTTATTAAAAGTCATAAATGATATCAAATTTTGATGCAACGTTATATCAACAGATTCGTAAGATTCGAACATCTAAAGCAAGGAACATGCCTACATATTTAGGTGATTCGAAATGAGATTATAGCTTTACAAGCAAATGAAATTAAGAAGCATATACTAAATATACTATCCGATGCTAAATATTACTCTATAATTTTAAAGCCCACACTAGACAAAGGTCACCCCCAACAATTAACAGCTATAGTAGGTACGTTTTGTTGATTAGAATGTTCAAGCAAAGACTAGAAATTCGTGAGCATTTCATATGGTTTTGCCAAATCTTTAGCTCAACATTCGAAAAAATCTATGTCAAGAGCTTCGTAACCATTTAGAATCTCTAAATTTGGATCCAAGAAATATTCGTGGACAAGGATATGCCAAAGGATCAAACATAAAAGGGAAGCACAATCGGCTCCAAAAAAATTTTGATTCTAACCCTAGAGCGTTTTTTGGTATTGTTCAGGAACACGTATTTTTCATCTTCGACCCAACGTTGGGATGTTTTGAAGAAACATATCAATAACTTAAACCATTTAAAACCTTTATCCCTTACACGATGAGAGAGTAGGACAGATTCGATACGCCTCCTGAGACACTACTTAGAAACAATATGTGAAGCTGTTACGGTATAAACTTAGGTGTTAATGAATTTGTATATCGAAGGATAGTATACCAGACAAAAGTCAAAATAGTTAGAAATCGTCATAAAACCGGAAATGGGCGCTAGAATATTTAAAATGTCACAATAGGGGATGAAATTCCTAATTACGATAGTTCACAGCTCGTTCAAAATACCCAAATAACTTACCTATACGTAATCTCCACAGGCGGCACCGGGACCAGCAGATCTTTCGCCAACCTGAAAGGCTTCAAAACCAATATTTCCACGCTTATAATACAACAGCGTGCCGCAAAAAAATCAATCAGTTCTTTGATAAACAAACACTAATCTCTAGTCAAGTTACGTTAAACCAAAATCTCAATGTTTAAAATAATTTCACCTCGCCAAACAAAAATATAGTAATATATTAATAATAATGAAAAAAACGTTTTAACTGTGTACACAATCCTTTGAAAGCTTTCCTCAAATTACGTTTGATTATGCTCAATTCATAAACAAAACAAGAAATAAAAATGCAAAATTCATCGTACTCCAAATGTACGTGAAAAATTAAATAAACCTTTGAAAACTTTCGGCCGTGTTTATTTCATTCAAACCAAACTCGATATAATTACATTAATTTAATGAGCAAACTAAACAATAAATACGTAAATTGCTTGCCCTTCGACGCTCTGTAATCATAGGTTCACAAAACAAAAATAACAAGTCCAATAACCTAAATAAATATAATGTACAGTGCATCCCATTTTGGTTGAGACAACCAGATATCTCGGTTGTTGTTGAAGATAGAACTTTGCGGTTTCCGCGGTCCCGTGCCACTTTTTTGTGAAACTCAAGATGGCCTGAACGGATTTTGCCTAACTTCTTTCGTTTATAAATTACAGGGTGTTTTTGAAAATCCACACTTTTTGGATCCCCTCCATATCTAAGAAGTTTCTCAGCGATAATGTCAAATTGAAAACTTGTCCCATAGAGAATTTTACGTAGAATCCAGGGGCGCACTCAATTTTTTTTTTCGGGGTATCGTTATGGAGATAAGACTCAAACTTATGATTTTTTCAATGAATTACCCTATATTTTATTATCTCATTAAATTACTTATTTTTTCCTTCGAAATGATATATAATATATAAACATAAATTCTTCAAAAATTCTCCAAAATCACTAAAACATTGATTTTTAATAGAGTGCCATGGATTTTAAAGTTTTACTACAGGGATTATTATTTGTGATTTTTTTATAGTAGGTCATGGATGCTACAAACACTGCTGTTGACTTTTGGAGCATTTTTTTATCAAGTGACTGTGGAGAAATCAACACATTTGCTGTCATGATGATAAATTTTGATGCGTGCCCCTGCCCACAATTCGAGGTTGATTGTGCCGTTTTTAGAAGAAACTTTCCAGGACCATTGGATTGGAACAAATGGACCCATTAGGTGGCCTGCAAGGTCACCTGATTTGTCAGTGTTGGACTTTTTTGTGGGGTTTTTTGAAAAATAAAATATACGGTAAGAGGCACAATAATATTGAAGAACTTTGTGCAACAACAGAGGCAGTTTTCCAGAATTTACAAAATCGTCCTTTCATAATTTTAAATGCATTAAGACGTATTAAGAAATTGTGTCAATTGTGTGTTAGGGAAAATGGACATCAATTTGAACAATTCAATGAATAAGTTACCGAATAATTTCGAAATGAAATAGTATGAGTAAATATTTAATTAGTTGCTTATTGTACATTATGAACTTTTTATTACTATTACTACTATTTGTTGCTATTAGTTACCTACGTTTTGTGTTTTGTTAGTGAATAAGTGTTAGTATTGTTCTTGTTCCTTTCATGGAACAATCACAAGCAGTATTTCTTCAATTTGAACTTTTTTTGTATGAAAAATCCATACTATTAAAAATCAATGTTTTAGTGATTTTGGAGCATTTTTGAAGAATTTATGTTTATATGTTATATATCATTTTGAAGGAAAAAAATAAAGAATTTAATGAGGTGATAAAATACAGGGTGTTCTATTAAAAAAATCATAAGTTTGAGTCGTATCTCCATAACGATACCCCGAAAAAAAAATTGAGTGCGCCCCTAGATTCTACGTAAAATTCTCTATGGGATAAGTTTTCAATTTGACATTATCGCTGAGAAACTTCGTAGATATGGAGGGGTCCAAAAAGTGTGAATTTTCAAAAACGCCCTGTAACTTATGAACGAAAGAAGTTAGGAAAAATCCGTTCAGGACATCTTGAGTTTCACAAAACAGTGGCACAGGACCGCGAAAACCGCAAGGTTTTATCTTCAACAACAACCGAGATACTTGGCTGTCTCAACCAAAATGGGATGCACTGTACATAAAATAAATAATAATGCAAGAACATAAGAAATTCGTAGACAATGTAAACATAAAAAAGGCGTCAAACAACTTACTTAAATTTGGCTGGTCCTCTAGCTAGAGTATGCAACAAAACGTTTGTCAATTTTGTATAACATTAAAAAAAATACACTTCAAATAAATTTGGCTTATTCTCTGCATGAAAGCACTGGCCTTATAAATTTAACCAACAAAATCATCAAAAGTGACCCACTAAAGAAAAGCCGTGAGTTCATGCATTTATTTTATATCTAAATAATATATAATAATCATAAAAAAACACCCAAAATTTTATTTAAATTTCGTCAATCACCACATCCAAGAAAAACACAAAAGTTATCTTAATTGCAGAGGCCCTTAGTTACACAGAATCTGGAACTGACTATAACCTCAACGATACGGTTGTTGCTGGGGATGTTTGCGATAGTAGGCAGCAGCCTTTTGCTCCTAACGTTGCTTGATTCGATTTTCCATTGATTGTGTACGTTAATGTCTACTTTGACACGCAATTCGTCCACTTAACTTTATTTGCCTTAACTATGCTCCTCAAGCGAAACTATTTACAGTATGTTACTTATTCACTTTAAATCAATACTATACAAGCTCGGGTTACTTCTTATAATTTTAAATTACAAAAAGCTTTGTTTATTTAGCAGCAGGCTATTTGTTTTTGAGCGCACTGTTAACTAAATCTTTGTAACCTTGAAACGAACGTTGCATTTTTCCGCAAAGAAAAGCGAGGTTTTCTCCAGAGGAAAGCGTGAGCACTCAACACTGTTCTGGATCTCGATGCATATGACCCTAAGGACTAACTGAACGTCACAATAAATTGGCGTCGTGAAGGTTGAACAATTACATGATCCCTTAATGGAATTTTGAAAGATGAAAAGCACCTTTTAACGGGAGGTCTTTCTACACGAGCCTAGTCAACGTTGTTTCGCGGTACCATTTACGTCACCGTAGCAAAAGACTAAACTGTACGCCTCGACGCCTGTACTACTACTCTTTACATAAAAATTTTACTTTCCGCCCCATTGGTTTTTCCACCACCTCCACTCTAAGTTAGAAAAACGTCGGGATAGATTGCTTTGTCAGCAAGCCTGTTTCTACTCGAAATCCTATCTGAGAGATTTGATATTTAACGAAATAGAATTTTCATCCAAAGTAGCCTTTCAATTTCTTTATGTTAAAACAAAATTCTTATCAATAGAAATGGTGCCTATATGGCGGCTAACTAGAACTTTTGCAAAAGTTGTACCTTACAATGTAATATCTGAATACGTTATTTAGTTAAATCTTTTTAGGTGACGCAATTCCAACTTGATTTAACCAAATTAAAATACGAGATTTATTTCTACAAAACTATCCCTATATACAAATACACTAACGAATGTTTCTTTTCAAACTCCTTCCTAAATATCGATACCAAAAAATTGGAAAATACAAAAAAAAAAATTCGTAAACTTTTAAATTACGTAAACAACAACAAAACGTTACAATCGAAAAGTTACTCCAATCTTTGATATGTGATTAATTCCAATTACGAAAATCTATACCCCATTCAAAATGTTTGGTACTAACAGATGATTTTACAAATTCGAAATTTACCGGCGAATTTTGACGAAATCATGGATACATGACAAAGCATTAATCAAGATCTAAGGTGACAACGGTAAAGACATTAAAAAACGACACTAGGCAGCATGTCCGTCTGTGTAAAATAATAGAAACTTAAATTCATGTGTTGTATAGTAATATAGTATGACATACTGTTGCCTATTATTAAGTAAGCTGTTTCAAAAAAAATATCTAATAATGTTACGGAGTGCATGGAACTATTGAATAAATACTATCGTGTTTCAATCGAAAACGAACAGATGGCAGCTTCGAAGAATTTGTTCAGGAACCTAAAAAATTGCCGATCTTCTTGAAACGGATGTCGCATTTTATTTACCGGAAATTGTTCGACGTCGAAGGAAACTGGTCAATTTTGATTATGAACATTAAGTTGAGGTGGAAAATGGCCCAAAAAGGAATTTTAAAGCGAAATTTTTTCTTCGCTACTTTAGATTGGACCAATAACTACTTAATGAGCATTCAAATCGAATTACTTTGGATTTTTATACATGATGCAGCATAACTAAAAAAAATTGTCTGAATCAGATTTGAGGAAGCACTGCCTAGATTTAGAAGTAATATTAACTGACAAGAATAAGAAAGGTATCGAGGAAATAAATACAGCTTTTAGAAAAAATAGTGGCCCGTTTGATGTTTTACGTTATTTGGTGCAAAATGATCTACAAAGTAATTTTCCCAATACACCAATTGCACTAAGAATAATTTTGAGGCTTCAGGTGAGAGATCGTTCTCTAAACTTAGCTTGATCAAGAACCACCTTAGGACTATAATGCTTCAAGAACGTTTAATTGACCTGACAATGATATCTATTGAGTAATAAATACAGGATGCATGAAATATTTAGAGTATTGATCAAAAATTGTCTGAAAATAAAAATCGTCGTATAAAACTTTTATAAATCGTGTTTCTTATTGCGATAAATAATTATTTTCGACGACCACTTGTGAAAATGACATATAGCACACACTACTACCTCGAAAGTCACAAATATCACTCTAGAATTGAAAAGTAAAATATCACTCTAGTGTGATATGTACGTCAACTAAATATGTTGAGCTTGATCTCAGAGTATTCCACTTTTTACCTGGCACTATCTAACCATTGTGCTGCATAATGTCATAAAACATAAAGAAAATCACACTTTAAACTTAAAAACACGTAAAAAAATGATTTATAAATGTTTTATCAAAATTAAAACGAAACATTGCAATTTCATTAATTTTAATGTTTATAAATGTCAATGTATTTTTGACATTTTTAATAATAGTTGTCCGCCTTTTTTGAATACTGACATTTTTAAAGTGTGGTTTAAAATTAATATCGCGAAAAGGTTCGATAAACATTTTGAATTGACTGTTTTGCATTTGCATCTGCATATTACTTATTATTTTTCTAAAACTAGTATATATAGGAGATCTTAAAACATGGATACAGAATTAGACAGTGATAATCAATGCACTCCACCCGAAATGAAAGAGGCCGCAAAATTAACATCGCCAAAAACTACTGCCCGAAAATTCTAAAAGGAGGTACGAATACGCTTACGATGCTTCTTTCATGCCGCAGAAATAAGGAAATAAGATGCTCATTTTCAGAAAATGTTTTGTTAGCATATATGGATGAACTTCCAAATAAAGTCCAATGCTCAACATTATGGACACAATATTCACTGTTGTATACAACCTTATCTATTCATCATAGTGTAGATATCTCTAGATAGACTAAGCTTAAGACATTTTTAAAGCGAAAAAATGATGAATATAAACCGAAAAAAGCCAACATTTTTACGCAACAAGAAATTAATAAATTTATAAATAAAGTTTCTGATGAGATTCATTTACTTACAAAGGTAAGTCAACGTTATTTAACCAAAGTCTATCAATGTGTTAATTATACCTCTTTTTAAGGTTGTGCTGGTTATGGGTATATCTGGTGCATGTCGCAAGCTCGAGCTTACCCAGTGATGTATAAATGACATCGAAGATTTAGGAACTGCGGCTGTTACACAAATTAATAATATGAAAAATAAATGTTGTCGCAAGTTCACTATTACTGGAAAGTTTTTCAACATATATATGACCGCCAACTACCGAACAACGTTTTTTTCTTAATTATAGAGACAAAAAATGCACAAGACAGGTGGTGGGTATTAATAAAATTGGGAATGTATCTAAAGTAGTGGCTACATTTTTAAATATAAAGGATTCTAAAAAATTCACTGGACACTCATTCCGCCGCTCATCTGCTACAATATTAGTAGACGCAGGAGGAGATCTAACCTCTCTGAAAAGACATGGAGGTTGGAAGTCGCCCAGAATTGCAGAAGAATATATCGACGATTCTGCTAGCAACAGGTTAAATATTTCTAATAAAATTGTGGGTACCATCAGCAGTACTTCGAAAGCCTTTACTTCACCTTCTCCAGAAACTGATATCGCGGCTGATACTATACAAGATGCAAAATAACGGAGACGACAAACATCTCTAAATCTTTATTGCAATAATAACAATATTACTTTCAATTCTACCATTCTAAGTAGTTCTTATTTTAAGTTGTTGTTATTCAATCGTTATTTTTCTTTGTATTCAATCAACAATAAAATTCTCAAATTAAAGCAATCAAAAATATATTTACTTTTATTTTTGGAGATTGTGCTTTATTTGTGGTCGTCGGAAAAATAGTGTACATTACTAGTATGGAAAGTGCCATTTCGCACTCGTGTGAAATGGGTCACTTTCCGTACTAGTACTGTAATATACTAATTTCCTTCTTTAGGTTAATGTTTATTTAATTGTTAGTTAACCTTTAATTTGTAGAAATTGTTTTGCTATTATATTTACTAATATTAAAATATTTGTTTATTATCTACCATAAGCTTGGCACGGACGGTACAATACATTTTAAACACAGGCGGCCTAAGCTCACGGCACGGCCACGCGATTCACTAACACTATGTGTTGATACGGATATTTAAAAAATAGTGGCGTAACGAAGTACAATTACGCCCTCCCGAGGGTTTTAGGACGCGTCCAATCCCCTTCCCGGCCCAGGATGATAGACATTTATCACGGCTTGTATAGCTTTTGCTTTGAATTTGACTAAAACTATAATTGATATATTCAAATACAACACTTTATGAAAATTGATGTTCCCTACACTGTATTTTGCTACAGTTTGATACCATAGCGTACTTTGCACTATGAAGTTAGGTATAGTATAAAAGCTATTCTAAAATTAGTAAACTGCTAACTAATGAAACAAAGTGTATTGTATATTATCTCGTTTTGACGTTTAGTTTATTAGCTATTACTGTAGTCAGTTCAAGTGTAAATATTGTCTGAGTCACTAATTTAGTTATACCCAGCGTGCTAAGATCTAATTTAATATGTTCTTTTGGTGTCTTGTATCGGTTTTCTTGGCAGATTAATTGCCGCTTAGTATTTTGTGTAAATAAAAGTTCAGGTGCTGTTATAGTAAACCAGAGATGCCGTAGTTAACCACTTTTGCCTCCAATTCAATAACGCTCATTAATCAATTCACGAAATTTACGAGTTGGAAAAGCTGTCGAAGGTTGGTTACGATATTGAAGCCGCAATGATCCTTTACCGATCTAGTAGCCGCTTACGTACATTTATTTCATATGTTACTGACATTCAATGATTATTGTGGGTGTTTTTAAATTAAGTTACAATAGGTTTTGGGGAAAAATTGATCTAGTTAGTGTCAATCCCACTCACTCAATAGATTTTACGCAATTAATGGTCTTTTTTAAACTTCTGTAATATCACATTTAATGTTAATGTTTAATTGATTATTGTATATACATAGTGTCAGTTAACTGGTTATTATTTTTCTGTACAGTACACGAAGGATTTCTTCTACTCCGATATTAATTACGTTCAATCAAAATTTAAAATTCGTTTACAGTTAAGTTACAATACAATTTGTTTATTTTTTTGACAATTACTTTTGCTTTACAACATTTGTACAGTAATGGCGATCGACTGCTTTTCAACGTTGCAATTTATATTTAACGTAATAATAATTTGAGAGTGTTTCTTTAAGAGATAATTAGTTGTATTATTTGGTTGATATATGTGCATCTGAAGATTAGTGTTTAACATAACGTAAATTATGAAGTAAATAGGTCGTTGACCGAACAACTAGCTTATTTGAATGCCTAGGATTGTTTTACGAGAATTCGCAAATTATTTTTGAAGTTTTTATAGGAATCAACTTACCCATAGTAGTCGCCTTTTTACCTGTTTTGCGATAAAGGTAAGCTAGTTTATTTTATTTGTTTGGGTACATAGCTGTTTTTATATCCGCATTAGGTATTAGGACCCCGATCTTGACGTTTATTAAATTTTAGGACTATAGATATTTGATCGTGATTGTTTATTTTGTTGTATTGTATTTGCAGTTTAAATTGAATAATTAATTATCGTATTGACCAGTTGTTTTTGGTTACTTCAGCCAATAATTTTGACGTTGAAGTTTATCAAAATGTTCAATGATTGTTAGTTTCATTATCGCAATTTTTCGGCTTCTATAAGAAGCTTAGGATTTTATTGAAGTTTAGGTGAACTTTACGTAGAATTTTTGGATTAGAATTTGGTAGAGGGGAGCGTTTTATTTTGAGTGAACATTACGGTTCATGACGTTTTCCCAGTATAAATCTATCTACCAGGTGGCGCCTTTGTGCCCTTTTTCCGATTTTGACGTTATGGAGTTGTGGCGAATGCCTGTTTGCAGCGTTAAGTAAGAACCCCGCCCTAACCATTGAACTATGTCCGTTGCTTGCCTATTACCTTTACGGGCTGATGCTCTAGTGAGTGTTTGGTCCGTAACATAAAAATACCTAGCTACAAAATTTACAACAAGAAAATATTGAATATAATAATGGCAATGGTTCTTTGCACCCGCCCATGTTGCGGGCCTGCGATTTACGCAACTGCTAAAAAATAATTTTTGTTAGTGAAAACATCGTGCATATTTTAGTCAAATATGAATAAGGTAAACTCTATCTTAATTTCAGCAAAGAGGCAAGTCATGCATTTACAAACTGTAAAGAGTAAAAAAACTGCCGCAATTCGAAATTCAATGAAACGGCAGTCGCTTTCGGTATTAGTCATACTCAGCCAGAAATGCGCCTCGTCTTGCGCAATATCATTCGCAGCAACCTTAACCCCACATAACATATTTATATGTACAGAACGCGCCATCTTTCAAGCACAGAGCTAAAATTATCTATGTCACAGACAAAGTAGAAACTTGCAGCCTACTATTACGACATCTAGAAGCCTCTGAGTGAACTTTCATTATGTATTTGTTATGGCGGCTACGTGTGAACAGCTGACTCAATAATATAAGAATTCAAACTCGATTCTAGGCTGGTATTCATTCTAATTTTGAAATCAAGAAATTATTGTGGTGGTTCGTGAACATTGTAAAAGCGGTATGTGGTAAAATAAATAGGGTATGTAGTAAATATGTATTAGATATCAATACACAAAGGACAATATGTGCAGTAAAGAAAAAAAAGAAGAACAATACATTTTATTATTTTTTTAGAAATAAATTGACTTTTATGTTGATTCTAACTGCAAATAATTTTATGGTTGTGTGAGTTCTGTTTATATTTTTATTTTAGTAAAAATGAACCCCCGGAAATTTTATGGCCGTTATGCGTATCTACCAGATGGAAACGTCAGTGAAGGAGATCTTTTTGATGATGAATAACCAGGTAACGAAATCCTGGCTTTTGTAAGTGACTCAGAATACGAAAGTGGAGATTTGACTGCAGATGGAATAATATCCTAAAGTGACCTCGATAGTGAGGAGGATGTGCCAATTTATCCTTTTCGAAAGAAAAAAAAAGGTACAAAACTCATCTCGGACAAAACATAACAATAAAAGGACCTTCATCACAATGGGAAAAGCCATATTTGCATTTGGTAGATGATCTTCGATTTTTAGGAAATGAAACACAACCCCAAGAAAATAATTGATCTTATGTCACCTTATCAGTTTTTACATTTTTCTTCACGAACGAAGTAGTAAAGTATATCGTTGTACAGTCAAATGTCTACTCAGTCCAAATTCGACCTAATAAACCTTTAAATTTAACTGAAACAGAACTACAACAACTTTTGGGTATATGTTTGTTTTTGTCGATCGTTCAGTTACCTACAGCAAGAAGTTATTGGAATCCTTTCTTGGGACACCCTGTCGTGTTTACACGACGACTTGTAATAGGTGGGAAGAAATAAAACGGTTCCTTCATTTTAACGACAATGATACTTTTGTGCCTGTCAGTGAACCAAGGCATGATAAGTTACATAAAATTAGTCCACTTCTAACAAAATTGAAAGAGCGTATGCTTTTGGTGCCAAAAGAGGAATACCTGCCTGTGTGCCTAAGAAGCCGTACAAGTGGGGCTATAAAGCTTTTGTTCTTAGTGGAGCTTCAAGATTTTGGTATGGTTACGAAATATTTGCTGGTCAACAAAGCAATACAATTTCTCCCAACACACCAAACTTAGGAGTAAGCAGCAATACTGTATCAAGAATGTCTACAACCATTCCCAGAAATCAGGATTACAAATTGTGCTTCGGTAACTGGTTTAATTCGTTACAACTTCAGGTATACCTTACAAAAGAAGGCATTCGGCATTTGGGCGGTGTAAGAATCAACAGAGTAACGAATGTGCCAATACCAAACGAGAAAGAAATGAAAAAAGAAGAATGTGGCTGCATGGTGGAAAAATTAGCTAACATTGACGGGGCAGATGTTTCCGTTGTATCATGGTTGTTACTTTGATGTCAACATTTGTAGGAAACCGCCTATAGTTGAAGTTGAAAGATTTTCAAAAAAAGACGAAGGTCGAATTAAAATTTCTTGTCCACAATCCCTGAGGGTTTATAAACAGATTTATGGGTGGGGTGAACCTACTGGAGTCTACACTAGTATATGATAGAATATCTATAAGATCAAAAAAAATGGTACCTTAGAATTTTTTCCACTTACTTGATCTTTATTGCATAAACGGATGGATTTTATACATATAGACGCAATGTGGAAAATGAGCAACTGGCACTAGGTGACTGTCAGTTATTGAAGCTTTATGTAAAGTACATACAAGTACCCCGCGTTCACGTGGACACCCTGGCAGGTGCCTGGAAAATACTTTTCGTGAAAAAAATCTAAAACTCCAGCAGCAGATCTTCTTTCAGAGGAAATAAAACTCGATGGAATTGACCATCTTCCAATTTATACGGACACAAGGCAAAGATGTAAGTTCTCTTATTGCATAGTGTACCAGGTATGGCACAACATAAAATATCTTACTGCACAAAAAAAAAAAACTACATCAAAAGTTGAATTTATATTTTTTCCATGACAAGCACGTGTAAACACATACACATTTTTTTTCACCACATTTTCAAAAATCATGCACAAAGGGGTTCATACTGATCAATCGCTTAGATAAGATGAATTGAAAGGGTGAAAGATTATGAAAGCAAAACTGTGCCCAAAAAGACCTAAGTATTCTGAAAAATTTTGAAATCAATTTAATTAAATACTTTTTTATAGAAAAAATGATGAGATGTTCGAGTTACTTTTGAGAAACTCTGTGGTAAACCCTTGGAATAGCGGAAGAGTTAGTTAGTGAGTGAGGTAAAAACATTGATGGTGAATCCAAAAAACACCGAAAAAAGACTCCCATACACTAATTAAACCTCAAGTAGGTAATTGTTTAAATTGGATAGATACATACGATCTATGTGCGCTTTTACAACAAAAAAGGTCTTGTATGCATTATAACCATAGATTTAAATGCAAATTTTTTGAGTATTTTATAATAATTTACGTCGGAGATGTGTATCGTAAAGTCAAATTACATATCCTGGGGTATATGTATTGCAGTAGAAAGAGTAAATATATTTTTTTGTGGCCGCAGTCAACGTAATAAGCGACCATTGCGCCAAGCCGGACACTAATGTTACTATTAAGTGTTTAGGTGTAGCAAATGTATCAGAATAACCTACGGAATAATGAGTGTTACAAATTTTGTAAGAGTTAAAGCACCTAAGTTTGCAAAAACATATACGGATAATAAGCTAACACATACTTTGGTTAGATATAGTTTTATAAAAAGATAAAGAATAACTTACTTCTTGATCTTTGTCAAATTTTAATTTTAAAGTTGATTCGACGCATGCTCTATGGTCCAAAAATGCTCTTCGTTTACTAAGTTCACTTGCCCATCTATAATAAACACCCACTCCATTCAAGCAAACCAAATAAATAAAATCGGAACCAATCTGAAAATTTATGTACTTGGTATACACATAGCAATTGTAAACTTAACAAGTTACCCTTTTCCATAAATAATCATAACCATCGTAGGTTACAAATGCTAATGTAAGTAAATGTGTAACCGTTACAAAAATCCCCAGGATAATTGCAATTAAATCTCTTGTTATACCGAGGAAGCAGAATATCGTGATTAATATATGCGTAATGTATGCTGGTCGAAGATGAAATTTAACTAATGACACACTATTGTATATTGGTATAAACAAATCAGATATGTAAATAAGTATAAACAATGCTAAGCCGATATACGTCATGATGTCAAGTTTATGGTTTAGGTAACGTTCATTTATGAACAAAGCGATTGAAGCCAATACTCCCGTAACGCTATAGAATACTAGATCAGGGATCACCGTTTCTAACGTGCTAGATTCCTTAAACACACAAATAGTTAAATAACGCTAATAGAAATCGACGATAGATACTTACCACATTTGTAACCAATACAATGATGAAATGAGTTGTACTAATTAAAATTTGTAACATTAAAAAAACGGAAAAATACCCTTGATTTATCCTTTTCCTATACCGATTAAATAACTTGTCCAAACCTTTAAACGTAAACTGTTCCTGTAAGTAAATTAATTGTCACGAGTTATAATCTTAAATCCCTTATTGATAAAACATGTCGATTCATACTATGCTAATAAGCGTGAAAATTAAGAAAAATCATACTTACCCTTAAATATGACAATCGGTATGATTTTTCGGCATCAACTACTTGAAAATCAAATATACTTTCTCGGCTAAATCTTTTAATTCTGTGAACACTATCTCGGGCGATAGCTAAGCTTTCTAAATCTACATACGACTTTTCCAGTGATTCGCTCATTTTGCTCCAATTTGGTAACTGATACTTTTTGCACTAATTTTCGTGATTCAAACGTAAGAATTTGATTGATAACATACGAGATAACACACTTTCAAGCAATTGCACATTCATCCGATTAGAATAATTTTCAATACTAAGGTGTGTTGTTGAAAACATTACTAGATAACTTTTAGTATTAGTTTGTCCATTAATGCCTTTTGTTAAATTGTATCTTGTTATTGAAAAAAACTGTTTTGAACTATATCTTCTTGAATAAGCTAAAGACTAAAAAGCTAATTTTATTTACCCTTTCAAGATGGCATTTTTTGGAGAAACATATATACTAAACCGCAAACTTAATCATGCACTAACTGTTACTAAATCATGATCACTAATTCCTTACAATATTCTGAAACTTGCCGTGTAAGTACAGATAACATTATCACTTATCAATGGATATGTTTTATGTTAATGCTGTATATTCTTATCTTTTAAAATAATAAGCAGGACTAAGGCTTTTACTTACTAAATAAGTTTAAAAATTATTTTAATTAAACAATATATGACATTCCTAGGTATTAAATGTATGATAGATAATCTAAGTTAGCGACAGGATTAAAGTATTTGTTACTTTTTATATGTTAGCAAATAAGCTCTATGAACATTATGTAACCAGAACCTAATTCTTACAAGGTAAATTCATGCAAGGTTAATGCTTTCTTATCTTAAGATGTTAATTAAAATGAGTGATTATGGATGTATTTAAGATGTATAGTTTACGATTATCGTTTTAGTGGTTTGATGCTAATGAAATGTGGAAGAATGTGTAGTGCATAATTAACACGATTTTTCAATGTTGAGGATATGGAGTTAAAATTGTAACTAAAAGATGCGGAACGAACAGTAAGTGAAAACACGTTAATGTATTGAATATAATAATTAATGTATTGCTACCAAGTTAAAAACCCGTAAAAGTAATGCAATCAACGTGGATTGTAATGGTGAAATCTTACACCTGCCATCGCCGAACATCTAGATTATCCACTGCTTAAACAGCGTTTTTTTAAGATAAAGCGAGTTCCGGTAAAGTAGCACTTTCGGTTTGCGGATGATAAAAACTTCATTATCGCACCTTGAAATAGTTGTTGACTAGTATTAAATTTATTGATATTGCGACGTCATTATTTAAGGTCAAAGATATGTATCAAAATATTATCGGTTTTCACACTTTTGCATCCATTTCCACGACGATTTACAATATACAAAACTACTAAAGTATTTCTGCATAGAAAAACAGAAGTAAATTTGTAATAATCAGAAAAGAAAAGTGATATAATATAAAGGCTCCTATGTAGTCAATGTTTCATATTCAAAAAATAACAAAACTTTCTTACGATATGCTGTCTTTACAGTTGAAGTCTAACAAATTATCGATACCATATATTCTTTGCAATGGTGGGAAGGACTACTGTATTTAAAAAGAATGGCTTTATCGCTCTTACTTTTTTAATTAATCGCAATAATAGAAAAATCGTTTTTGATAAATGACATCCGTTGTAATTTGAATAGAAAAAAAACTAAACAGTGGTATGGAAACGTAACATTATTTTCTAAGGCGGTACTTAAAGATTGTTTTTCCATATTCTAAGATAATAGAATTAAAAAAAAAAATAGTTACGCGATTTACAAAAAAATCAAATTAGAAAAGTAAAGTTAGGCAACTCAAATGACAGTTTAAATGCTTCGGGCGACGTTCTCATTCATTGTAAAGGAATGCAAAAGAAATTACCTGGCGCTATCGTATCCATTGTGTTGCCCTATTCCCACATTTAGTAAAACCATGGGGTTAGATTTCCTTAGGTACTAATAAATTTTTGTATATTTTTGTGCTCTCTTTAAAAAAAGCGTACGTACTTATCTGAACATAGCTACTAAACTGCTGGCCACTCGAACTTACACATAGTGATTTTTAGGCAAAATTTAAAGTTAAATATTTTCAATAGGAATGCAAATTTTTGAACGCGGCTTGCAAATTTTAAGAGCTAGTTTTTTTCGGATTAAGCTGCATGACGTATATTTATCGCAAGACCATAGGTTTATTATACACGAGGTGATCAATGAAGTCATGCAAAAATTCAAAAAGTTTGTATGAGTGAAATTTCCGCAAACAATTTTTTTGGTCGTTGCAATATGGTTCGTTACTAAGGTAACATCAATATGTCTAGACTTTTTTGTCAGTTTTTGGATTAAGGCCCTTAGGCCTTGCACACACTACGTAACATAAAATTTGGGTAGCAAAATTTTTAATATGCTATAACTTGACATTGCACTGACGGTTCTTGATGATTTTTGCGGATTTGGAATCCTTGTTTCACATAGATTTTCAATGGTCTAAGCATTTTATTTAATGTTCGTCTCACTGTTCTGTCCGAAACTCTCACCCCAGTTTGTTGTCTTAAAGAGTCATTCAGTTTTCTAGAGATCTTTGTTCTATTCTGCATAGTTTCTCTCATTCAAATTCTTTCGGTTCTTTGGTTTATTTTTTTTTGAATGTCCACCCCATGCCCATAATTATGATCACCAGTAGTTTCGATGCGACGGTTCAAATTATAAATTCTCTTTTGACATACCTTCGTTGAGAAGTCGAGTGCTTAAACACCTCATATTAATTAAAATTTACAAAATTATAACATTGAAATGTGTCAGATTATTTCTAAAATAATGTTAACAGTTTTTAATTCCATACTAACAAATTTTTTTTCCAATGCCTACTTTGAAATTGACGCGTCGCGTAGAAATTACACCCTATCATAATTATGGGCATGGGGGTGGACAAAGAACTCTGTAAAACTGAATGACTCTTTGAGACAACAAAGTGGGGTGTGAGTTTCGGACAGAACAGTGAAAAGAACATTAAATAAAAACAACTTGAGGTGAGAACTTATTATTACAAAAACTTAAATAATGCCAAACCTTAGAGGGCGTCGTATCCTACTTTTTTGTTTATTATCGACCCGGTATAATGTGTAAATTTCAACCTTCAAATAAAATGCTTAGACCATAGAAAATCTACGTGAAACAAGGATTCAAAATCCGCAAAAATCATCAAGAACCGTCAGTGCAATATCAAGTTATAGCATTTTAAAAATTTTGCTACCCAAATTTTATGTTGAGTAGTGTGTGCTAGGCGTAAGGGCCTTAATCCAAAAACTGACAAAAACGTCTAGAGATATTGATGTTACCTTAGTAACGAACCATATTGCAACGAACAAAAAAATTTTTTGCGGAAATTTCACATACAAACTTTTTGATTTTTTGCATGACTTCATTGATCACCCCGTATATAATAAACCTATGGTACTACGATAAATATACGTCATGCAGCCTAATCCGAAATAAACTTGCTCTTAAAATTTACAAGCCGCGTTCAAAAATTTGCATTCCTATTGAAAATATTTAACTTTAAATTTTGCCTAAAAATCACTATGTGTAAGTTCGAGAGGCCAGCAGCTTATATGCAACGCATATATACAATCCTACTATAATACGTACATAATATGTTATATACTCCCTTCAAATTATTGATATCTTTTTTGAAAAAGGTGGTGTAACTAAATGCCATTTTTATACGTTATTTGTACTGTCACAAATAAAACAAATTTGTGGTCATTTGTAAGAGTTGCAGCAAGCGGTAAAGCATGTACACACAGCAAAATTTTCTCAATTTAGGTAGGTCAGTAGTAAATTAATTTTCAAGTACACTAGTAATAAAAGGTTATATGTTTATGTCTTTCTTTTGTTAAAAAGGGCACTACCTTTGATATGTCATCTTCACTATTGAATACAAAAGTAGGTTCAAATCCTTCACATAATAAAATGAAAAATGTGTGTATTAAAATTTTTATTGAAAAGCTAAGGCACAATATAGTCCACATAGTATCCATTAGGACATATATATATATATATATATATATATATATATATATATATATATATATATATCTCGAGCTTAAATTCTATATAGTATGCAAGTTTAAATAAAATTGAAGAAGTATACTGTTCATTATGAGAAAAAAATAGTATACGAGTGTAAAAATATGGTTTTGATGTAACAAAACAGGCTTTGTGGGATATGCACAAGGTTACTATATTAATAACAACAATGAGCTATACCAGTAGCAGGTGAGAAAGGTCAACACGATTCATATTAGTGTGTACGATTAGTTTCGTTTAACATATTTAAGTAATTTCATATTTTAATCAATTTATTTAAGCAATTTAAACAAGTGACGGACATTGATCACATGAAGTACGACAATTCTAATGTGTAGAACATGTATAGTAATAGGTACAATACATAGACTCTGCGAACTATAAAAAAGGGTTATGGTACGAACACAGTATATTAGTAATTCAGAGACAAAGTGTTTAAAAAGTGCATAAGAAGTGGTAGTGAACTAAAAACATAGTTTAAGAACATGAACAACATTTGTGCAATGTGATATTTAATATATAATTACAATTTATATACAAAATTTACAAAAATGTGTTAACAATATGGAAATGTGAAAAGACAAAATTATGAACTATGGAGTACAAATAAACAGTAATTGTGTTAGAGGCTTATATAAGAACATAATAGATAAACAAATTTCAAGTGATATAGACGTTTAAAACGCAAGTTAAAAGTAAATTTTATAAAGTTAGGTTAAGTACTATATTTAAGAATTTTACAAATTTATAGTTTTTATAGGATAGGATAAGTTCAGAATAAATTATAAAAACATATAATAATAGGTTTCCCTCATTTTCACAAAGAAATTAACAGTAAATATGTAATCTAAACATAAAATTAGAAAAGTTGGGTTAACTACCTAAAATTAAGATATGAAAGTGGAAATTTTGTTAAAACTAGGTAAATTGGGTTGAAATAGGTGCATTCTTATACAGTTTTTTTATGTAGAATTTGAATATGTAATTAGTTTAGTTGTAAAATATAAAATTTGTTAGATATTAGTAAATTTAGATTTTAGTTTGTCAAAATGGAAATTTTGGAAGCGAAGTAGGGCATATGGGGTGTCTTTTTATGCAGAAATTTGCCCTAATTCCAAATTTGTATTTAAAAAGCAAATCCGATTTGTTATAGCATAATTTATGTTTTAGTTAATTTAACAATTTTGTTTAGACCAATCAGATGCTAGGATCTTTTGTGTGTAATGTAGAAAAAAAATTGAAAATTTGGTATCCATGAGAAAAACATAAAAGGAATTGTTCCTAATTTCTCACTCTCTTGCATTCTATTGCTTTTGTAATTTTTGTGACTAACAAGTCATAGTGCTATTAGTGCTTTTGTTAACATGTAAGTTTAAAGTTTCGTTAACATTATCGGATTTGAAACGCGATCAACGTAGAGTTGAGATTTCAGAAACAATTGTTTTAACCTATAACAAAATTTAAAACTTAGGTTACCGATTATAATTGTCGATAATATTATAATTGGTTCATTTCGAAATCGTGTTTAAACATCGGGTGATGTGCATTTTTTATGTCAATAAAATCCTTTTGGATTTGATGTTTATTTTTTTGAAAGTGATGGAGATTATAAAAAAAAATTTAACTTCTTATTCGGCATCTAAAATAAAAGTGCAAGTAAATATACAAATTTTATATAAGAATAAAATACAAGTTTAATCCGAAAAATTATTAAATAGTTAAATCAACATTTAAATGTACAAATAAAATAAAGTGCTTGTTGGAAAATATATGAGCATATTAAGTACATCGTATTTACCACGAGCAAGAGTTATCACCAGTTTATGGATTTGGATGAAGTTATGGAATATAAGCAGCACAAATTTCAACAGCAAGGCAGTATCATCGATACATGCAAAGAAGTCTACGTCCAATGTCAATATGGAATAAGCCAAATGTGACCATTCTTTGAAAATTGCAACAACACATGTGAGTTAAATTTTTCTATCGTAACCCAACTATTGCATTGATTATTTCTTTTGATGTCCTATATTTATGTTTTTTGTTTGATTATGTATAAATGTTTGTGCGACAACATGTATCAATTTCTGAAAAGTCACAAACAGTTGTAATTATAAAAATAATAATTTTACTTTGAACAAAATCAAAATTGTACTCACTAATTTTAGATTCTTTGGTGAAATTTTTGACAGGCTACATTTATTTCAGTTAGTAAGGACGCAACGCATGTGTAATTTGTGCAAATTCCAACGAAGTCTGTTTCATATTATTTTAATAATAATATTTAAAAAGTTACATAGTTATATTTTGATTTGCCAACGAATTTCATTTGAACCCTATCCCCAAAGAGATACTGAGTTAGTCCGGAGCATTTTTAAGTTTAATTTTCAAAAATATAGAACTCTATCCCCAAATTTATATCAATTTAATTATTCATTTTCGCGTTAAGGCCATTAAAATAATATATATATATATATATATATATATATATATATATATATATATATATATATATATATATATTCTTGTATATGCTCATCACAACATCGTCTAGGATCAATGAGCTCAGGTAATAAGGAATTTAAAACGAACTCTGAGAGTTTGTTTACCATTTTCGATTCCCAGAAAGTATCATCCCTATAAATATGGAATGATATTAATTACCAAAAAAGGAAAATTTTGTTCCGCTCTGTAACAATTACAACAATAAATTGTAGGACAACTACGGTTATTACATTTTTTAATATTGTTTGTAGCGCAATCTTCAGTGTTGAAGTACGTATCATGATGGTTATGCTTTCATCTTTTCTAAAATAAAGCATTTGTTTTTGGTACTTATAGGCACTGAAAGAGATTTACTTAGCCAGTTCGACATATCCTCTCGTCAGGATCTAAAATAAATGAATGCGCTTTATAATGCACTTTATGGGCATTTGAAATTTTTTTAAACATCATACAGACATTTATAATAAGAATTATAAAAATATAAATCATTTGATCAGATTATTGTTTAGAAGAAAACATTAGAAAATAATTGGAAAATTATTTGTTGCCCACAGGAACGCGGAATTACACGTTATAATTACTAAATGAATTTGTACAAGCGCACTACTAATGAAAAATAGAAAGAACAAATAAAAATTAATTCGATGGACTCAAGTCAATACCTCGTAAGTACCAAAATAGCGATATTCATTTATATCCGAAGTGCTCAGCAGACTGCGCCATCTATTAAAGAGGTGCAGTGCAAAAAAAGACCGTTAACTTTTAAATTGCCGGTGAAACAATACCCTGTATCTCAAACAACGAAAAACGGTGGTCAATAGCTCGTAAGTCACCATTTTCTCAATTTTTAATGTGTTGGTGCTTTGCGCTGGACCTTGTGATAATATAATAGGGTGAGTAGGCTATTGATGTGGTTATAATTAATTGAATAGTTTTTTACCATAGGGGATTCAAATACAGTGATTGACTTACGTGTTATTGCTTTCTTGATTGATGTTTGATATACGAGTTATTGTCACATATTTTATCTTCATTTCCAAGTGAAAATATGACATCTAGAGGAGAAAGAATTTTAGAAATGTGCAATATAGCAATCAAACCAAAGAATTCAAAAAATGATATATGTGTAACCCGTGCTGCAGATGAAAACAATGAAAGCTTTCAGCAAGAAAAATGTAACTCCAATAGCAATAAGAAAAACGAAGGTGATAAGTTCAACATAATGCTAATGCCAATGGATATTCTCCATGACAGTTTTATAGAAGATTTGGATCCATATTTAAGTAACAAAAATGGAAATTTGACTGTTAATGAAGATACCTGTGATCAAAGTCCGGCTGAAAGTTTCATAGATAGTCTAGACCTTGCAAATGAAAATAAGGAAAACGATACTCTAAATACGAATGATCATGAACAAATTAAAAATAGTACTACAGATTTAGATCAGCCGTCATCTTTACTGTTCCATAATATTTCATCCTTCCATACAGCGGAACCTGATTCAAATAGGATTAATAATAATTTTCTTGAGAATTGTCTATCTGAAATCGCTGGCGACACTGTTCTAAATGAGAATGAAAACACCATGGTTCATCATGATAGCGATGACAGCACTGCTAGTTCTGATGTGTCAGCACGTAGCAGGTAGAAGCGTAAATTGGGTGTGCATGTAAGGAAGGTGGATCAAGAACTAAGGATGTGAGGGAAACAATATTTAGGATATAGAAGACCGCCAAACCAAACCAAGACTTTCCATGACAAAGAAAGGGAGGAAAGAACCATTGGACCAGCGTTTTCTTCGAGTTTTTGTTTAAAATCCACAAAAAGAAAGTGAAATGAAATAAATGAAGAGACTCGGAAAGAACTGTTCACTCAATTTTGGAATGAATTGAATTGGGATCAACGAAAGATTTTAATTTGTAATTCAGTCTCAAGAGGAGTACCACTACAGCGGAAAACGTTGGAAATCACAGAGTCACGGCGTACTGGTACGTACAAATATTCACTCAGAGTGAAAAATCTTTTTGTGCCAGTTTGCAAAAAAAAAATTCCTATCGACGTTTGGTTTGCATGAATGGCAAGTTTCAAACTTGGTAAACGCAAGTGAGCACGGAATGAATAAGAATCACAAAAAACAGAACGTTTTCAAGACAGGAATTTTATCAACCGCATACCAAATGTCTTCATGAAAACATTCTTGGAAGAGCTGCATAAACTTCCGTCCCACTACTACAGGAAAGATGCCCAAAAGATGTATTTAGAACAATCTTTTGTCTCTGTTGCAGATCTTCATGAAGTCTACGTTGAACAATGCATATAAAGCAATGAGCCAACCATGTGTCAAAATTCTTTGACCAAGATGTTAAAAAAGATGAACATTTCTCTTTATCAACCGAAAAAAGACAGATGTGACGTGTGCTGCCAGTATGAAGAAGGGAATTTAGCTGAAGAAGAATGGAAGAAGCATGAAACCTAAAAGCATGACTGTAATTGTTATTGGTTTGACGAAACCCAGTCAGATCTCCAAGCATCCACGTTTGCAACCTTTATTGTCGAACGCACTACTGCACTTAGCACAGGAATCAAATGTCACAATTGAGCAAAAATATCTCGTCAAAGGTCACACTCAGATGGAGTGTGACAGCGTACATGCAGTTACAGAGAGGAAATTGCAAAACAAAAAAATCCATTTACCAAGCGACTATCCCAGACTGACCGAGGAGGCAAGATCTTCACCTCGGCGATATAAGGCAAAAATAATCAGTTCGGATTTTTTTGTTAATTATAATGACCATCTTGTGTACACCTCAATTCGTCCAGGTGAAAAGGTAGGGGACCCAAATGTGGTTGACATAAGTGCTTTGTTGTAATCTCCAAATGGAAAAATTTTGTATAAATTATATTAACAACCGGATTGAGGAAGGTGCCATGATTGGTTAATAGAATTAAAATGTTAGAATAACACCAACAATAACAGTCAAAAGAACAGCAATAACAAATCAATAACAACAATAAGAAGTCAATAACAAATCAATAACGGCACTAAAACGGCGAAATAAGTTAATAAAACAAGGAGCGCACACAACGTAATAAACTACTACTTGAAGAAAACTAATGCCACACACGGTTTCTTAAATAGATAAATGCATATTCAAACAATGAATATATTATGTATTTTTTAAATAAATATGAATATTTTCAATTCTAAGGAAAAAAGAAAACGTACAGGTATTTATTCTTGTAATACTTTTGTTTTATGTGCGGGCAAGGAGTGGTGCAGGTAATAATATTCAGGTACTATGAGTCATTTAAACATTTAAAATAAAAGTACAGCTGACAACAATGCTGCTTAACAATTGAAAGAAATCGTTGATGTTATCTGTAAATGGTTCTTTACTTAAATTAAAGTTAATTCGATTCCCTGATGTGTAGAGGGATCGACGAAAACATCCTAACGGCCGGGAAACTTTCTTGCTTACGCATAAAATCGAAGGATTGCGCCTCTTCTTATTACATACTTCTTGCTGATAAATAAAAGGCCATTAGAAAAATACAGCAACAGAAAAAGGGCATTTGTGCATCTACATTCAAAGATTGACTGTATTCTTACAGTAAACTGGTTTACAAAATTAGTCCATAATCTTTATACCTGCCTCATTGTACTTCCCCAACAAATAAATGCATTTTCTATGAAACCCAGGGATGCGGGGGGAGCAATCTAGACGTATTGTTATTGCAATAAGAGTTGAAATCGAAGTTCACTACAAAGGAGCCTTAAGTGTTAAATATTAACTATTACTTAGCTGACGAAGTTGGTTACAAGCTTAAATGGCGGTAGAATTCGGTAACAGATACATGGGTTTGTCGAAATCTCAGTAGGAACTGACGTAGGTATGTTTTGCTTTTGGCGTATACAAATCAACGCCACCTTATTCATACCTTGGTTATGGCGAAACGTACGGTGTGTGTGAACGATTTATTTAGCAATATGCTACACTTAAAATAACAACAACATATAAATCAGACAATAACAATAAATAAATGTAGATAAAACTAACCGTAAATCTAGCAATAAAACTAGAAATAACATTAAAATAAAATTAGGTATATATGTACACAACGAATCAGTACAACATATAAAGAAATTGAAACATTTACAACGGGCGTAAATATGGCTCTAATCCTTTTGTTTGTTTACACTCGCCACAAAAGAATACATTTTGGTGCTTCTTTTACACTTTTTAATAATTTCAGAATACTTTAATCAAAATTTATATTGTTTTTGTGAGAACTTAAAATGGTTACCTTTTAATTTAATTTGGATAGTTTCAATTTGTAAAGATATCATTCATTAATTAAGAATTGACTTAATTGCTATCAGGTTTCTGTTGGCGTAAATGAACTTTAATATTTGCTTCAACAAATTCCTGTCTTAACAGGTTACGCCCGTTAATTTTATTAAATACATAAATAAAAATAAAAAGTTTACCTCGAGTAAGATTTGAACCTACGACCTGTATATATTATATTTAGAATTTACATCAGTTCTACATACATAAAGACAAAATTTACATCGATTGGGGCTTGAATCTCGATAGCGCAGTTGGTTAGCGCGGTACTCTATCAAAGTACAGGTCGTAGGTTCAAATCCTACTCCAGGTACACTTTTTATTTATGTATTCAATAAAATTAATAATAATTTTTGATTATTGTTATCAATTACTAATATTATGTTCAATTTGATTTTCTTAATGTATATGTAATTTGTAGCTTTATTGAATTTACTTTTCAGTATTAAAGCTTTTAGAATTCGTAATGGTTAATGATAAAAATAAATCAAACGTTATACTCATTTAATTAAACTAAACCCCAAAATGCAGAAACGATTTGTTTACAAGAACACAAAAAACAATCCTATTATTATACTTCATATTCTTAATGCACAAATAATTTCTTTATCAACATATAAAACACAAACGTTTTCTATTATTACTCAGTTTGCAATCTTACTTGTCATTTCCGGAGGCCGCAAATGGGATGATTTCGTTGCAATGCCGCTACTCTGGAGCCGTATTTCTTTGTTCCCCAAATATCTTCTTTAGACATTTGTTGCTGATTACTACCTTTCCATGTCCCGCCTATCGATTCGATTAATATTTTCTGGATGTATTATTTTATCAGTTTTAATTATCACTTCAAATTGTTACTTTTCCACCACAAACTGCCAGGAAATTACAAACGGCCGTGCTTCTACTTGAACTATCAATACTTTCTGGTTATTGTTATGTATATATTGATTTATTACACTGGATCGATTATCGTATTTTATATTTATCGGTCAATGTTTAAACACAATCGTGGATGACTTCCGATACGTACAAATTTTATTTTATTTTAAATTATTACGTCACTTTTCTTGTTATCACCAATTTGACAATATTCGCACTCTTATTCACTTTAATCTTTTAATAAGGACAGTATTCTTTTTACTTCCTTATAACAACACTAACTAAATTTTATTGTAATTTCTCAATTTATAGGGCAACGTGACTATTACTCTGTCATCGCTGCTCTCCCTTAGGCTAACGCCAATAACCAACCCTCTCAACTTACTAACTACTAAAACTGCAAGTCATTTTAATACTCATTCCCCTCCTTCTACAATTCATTTATGCATTGACAGATTGCCGCGTTTAATCTAAATGTTTTCTAATTAAATATGTACATAACTTATTGAAGTAAATTCTTATCAATATCAATTAAACTTATACATAAACAACAAACAATCATTTCTCATTCTATAAAATACCATATAACTATAAAAGATCATTTAATATAGCGTGAAATTTGAATTTCTCAGGCACCCGTTACACATCGTACAAATAAAATGTAGGTCAAGTTTAAATAAATGATAAGTAGTATGTGAAACTAACCGTATCGGTAAAACAGCATAGACATTAAAAAATATACAATAAGGTATAGGGAAATGTGTTAAAGCTAAAAAGTTAATAAATTAATTTCACATATAAATGAGTAAATAAGAAGCAATCAAATATCACATAGTTTGCTTATTTTTATGAACATACAGGGTGTGGCGCGAAGACCTTGCATAAGATTTATTGGTGAAACTATTGATATTTGAAAATTGAAAATTTGTACTTTAATATTTTTGGCCATACTGAATTCAATGAAAATATTTATAACCATCCGGGAGTAACCATCAACTTGTTTCTTTTAAATAGAATGTGGTATATCTTGGTTGAAATTCGTATTCTACATAAAATTCTGAACAAATTTTTATAAGGATAACATATCTCAAAAATGAGCGGTTTTTGAGTTATTTTAAATTTTGTGAATTTTTTTCAAAAATCATATTCTCATATTAAAGTACAAATTTTCAATTTTCAAATATCAGTAGTTGCACCAATAAATCAAATGTAAGGTCTTCGCGCCACACCCTGTATAATTTCTTTTAAATTCTTTTACACTTCCAGATTGTTTTACAGTGATGGGTAATTTATTACAATTTTGATTTCCTTTATAGAAAATACATCTTTTGCGTACCACTTTTGTATGTACGTTGAGGCCGTATCTCGGATTTACTATGCGTATCATACTCATATATCACTATTTAATTGTAATAGAAAATATTGTGGCAACAATTATTCATCATTTTGTATATAAATATCATTCTTGTTCAATTTCGTCGGCTATCGAAACCCATTGCAAACTGTGCAGTATTTCTTTAATTATCGTGTATTTAGTACATTTCAGTATTGCACGCACACTTTTGTTTTGAAGTTTTTGCAAAAGCTCTTTTTGTCCCTCGTTTAAATAATGCAATATAGTACAACAGTGTTGTATATATTTAGTCTAGCATGTAATGAAATACAATAAGAGATACGTCTTAGATATCCTACATTTTTTATTTAATTTACCTACTATATAATTGTTTAAAGTGAACAGCGAAAGTTAAATGTTCATCTAAAGTTATTCCAAGATAGATAATCCTATTTACCCATTCAACAAATTCATTACATAAAAATATATTAAAATGTTTTATTTTAGCTTTCTTTTTGTTTTGTTTTGACGCGAATACAATTGCTTTTGTTTTTCTTACATATAAAAATATCTGGTTTTTATTAAGCTACAGTTCAATACGTTTGACGTCACCATTTAAAGCATGCAGTGCATTTTCATAATTATGGTTTACAGCACAGAGAAGAGTATCATCGACAAACAGATTGATTTGTGATTTTTTAAATACATAATGTACATCATTTATGTAAATAATAAATAATATTGGTCCTAGTACACTACCCTGTGGTACGCCAAAATGAGTTTTTAAACGGGAAGATTGCACATATTTAACATTCAACCTACATATACATATGTAGGTATAGGTTATGCAATCGACTTTTTTTTACTATCACTTAACTTTGGGCCGAGTTTCGTCAAGATCGGCCATCAGGTCTGGATGTCCTGTGTGTGTGTGGGGGGGGGGGCGTGTCTGTGTGTGAGTACGAGGGAGCGTACGTGCGTGCGTGTGTGTATGTATGTATGTTACTATCCACGATAACTTCAGAACGAAAATACCTACATCCTTAAAATTTTGTATTTAAGCCTGCTTTCATTTGGCGGCTAAATTACGCGCCGTATCAAAAAATTGCATAGAACATAATTAATCGATATTTTCGGTATCTATATGTTGGTATTTTTATACCTCTGAAATATACAACTGTTTAAAAAATATATGATAAAAACCAACAACTGTCCCTAATAAACCACCCTCTCCGCCGCTGAATCTTTCCCAAAACCTAATCAGTTCCAGGAGAAATCAAAACAAGCTTAAGTACGAAATTTGAAGTACGAACGTGTTGTCCTGGAATTATGGTGGATACTAACATACATCCATACACACATACACGCACCCCCAGTAGCATTCATTCACTCACACTCTAACTCACTCACACATTCAGTCACACACTCACTCACTCACTTACTCACACTCTCTCACACAATCACTACCCACACACACTCACTCACTTACACATTTACTCACACTCACCCACACATCCAAACACACACACACACCACAATACAAACACGTATATACGCGCACACATACATACACACTCACGCACGCTAATTCACACCCACACGCGCACGCACCCACCCACCCACTCACGCACGCACCCACCCACCCACACACACACTCACACTCACACTCACTCACACTCACACTCAATTGGCCTCAATTTTCATCTACCACTAATCCCGCAGGTCATAGTGCAGAAGCGTATCTTGTGATCTCACACAAATGATTTTCCTCACCATACTCCATATCTCATGAACCTATTCATTTAACCCATTTGTCTATACAACTAGAACCCTTTCCCCATTCCATTAGACCACCGCCTAATCAAAATAACTTCCTCCGCACCGATTCCCACTATTACTCAAAAAACAAATAGAACTATGAGGTGTTTTAAATCAGCTAACTGAAGTGAACTGCGAGACTTTTTTGCAACCTTCCCCTGATGTGAGTATTGCTTTAAACGGTCCTCTTCTTCAAACATTGCTCTTTCAATAACTGAAGTTATCTTGATGGGTTTGCAGTTATACATGCCCAAAGAATATAACCGCGTAGGTCATGCCCGTCCCCAACCACGGTTTAATAGGGCTTGCAATGATGCATTATCGCAAAAGTGTAACTCCATACCAAATGGAAATTAAATAAACCTATCGTAAATCACTCCGACTATATTACCGCAAGGAATAGTTGCAAAAGCGTCATCACCGAGGCCAAAATGATGTTTGAAGGACGTAAATGCAAATAGTCTCATGTCCTTTGGGTAATCGTAAATTTTGGTAACTAGCTAATGCCATCAGTAAAAACTTTAGTACATCTTCCTTTCCTCCCATGACATCTCGTGACGGAGCTGAACCTGCTGACTAAGCCAACCTGTTTGTCGATTACTTTGCATCAAATTCATGTCTCAATGATTCTGGTAAAATTGTGCCGTCGCCCAAATCTACCACAGACACTATGAAACCAATCCACCTTCGATACAAGCTCCTAGAATCAATTATCAATAAACTTACTCAAACAAGGCGACTGGCCCTGACGGTATTCCAGCTATCGTCCTTAGAAAATGCTACCCCGAGCTAATACCTGTATTACCCAAACTCTTTTCGATCTCCATGTCATCTGGAGAGCTTCCGTCATCCTAGAAGTTGGTAAATGTCCAACCTATTCCTAAAAAGGGCGATAAAACCGATCCCTCAAACTATCGACCAATAGCTATCACTTCCATTCTATCTAAAATCATGGAAGAAGCTATCAACCACCACTACTTTCGTTCCTCGAGTCCAATAAACTCCTCAACTACCACCAGTATAGGTTCAGACAGAGTTGTTCAACGGGTGATCTTCTTGCATATGTCACTCAACTTTGGAATAACACATTAGAAAGGTTCGGTGAAACAGTCGTAATAGCTTTAGATATTTCAAAGGCTTTTGACCAGGTTTGGCACAAGTGCCTACTTGCCCAGCTCACCTCGTTCGGCTTATCCAACACGCTCATCAATTGGATCTCCAGATTTCTAGACAAGAGACGTATACGTGTTGTCGTCAATGGCTTCTTTTCGAAAGAAACCACTATTAATGCGGGCGTCCCTAAGAATCAGCGATAGCTCCCACATTTTTCCTGTTATACATAAATGACATCATTTCCTCAACTAACTCGATCCATTGCTTTGCAGACGACAGCACTCTACATTGTAATTCTTCTGTTTTCACACAACAATAAATCTAGTCAGGACGTTAAAGTGAAAATGGCAGCCTCCATCAACAGTGATTTAGAACGTATCCTTGAATGGGAAGGAATAATCTACTCACGTTCAACACTGACAAAACCCAGTATTGACTTGTGTCCGCCAAGCAGGGCCGATCATTTACTGCTGTAAATATGAATGGCCTAGATCTCAAGTTTTCAAACTCTATTTCTATGTTAGGGATGTCCGTATCATCGAATCTTTCATGGGTTCATCACCTTTTGTCAGCCAGCAAAACAGCTGCCAGTAAACTGGGCTTTCTATACGGAGCTAAACAGCACTTCACATCGCAACAACTCCTTTTACTATAAAAGACTCAAATTTGACCTCATCTGGAATTCCCACCTCTGGGTCAGTGCTCGCCAATACTTCCTTGAAATGGTAAACCGCATCCACAAAAAAGTGCTAGAAGACTTATAAATGACCCGTCTCTAATTTTTGACCTATAGTCACGAGCATAGAAGAATAGTTTCAATTCTTTCCTTGTTCTACCGCTAGGCAAGTGTGCCTCCCAAATACGCTCCTTAACACCTTCGTAGGTCATCTTCACTAGGAACACTCGGTTTGCCCATTCAGACCATAATTACGCACTCAAAATTTCATCTTGTCACACTAAACGGACACAATCTACATTTTTTCACACGGCGACCAAATTATGGAATGCACTACTTAGTTCCTGTTTTCTTTCAAACTTGATTTAAGCAAATTTAAGGTAGCCGTTCATAAACATTTCTCGGCAGCCTAACAATATCTCTAACCCGCACACCGACACAGGCAAGCACGCGCCCGCGCACACGCTCACACACACGCACGCGCACACGCTCACACACACACACACACACACACACACACACACGCACGCACGTACACGGCCAATCTTGTCAAAACTTTATCAAACGTTGTGAAATGATGTAATAAGTTGATATAGCGATAGTTAGAAAAAAGTGGATTGCTTAACCTTCTATATCTGCATATGTATATGTATGTTGGAAGGTAAAAATGTATAGGGCATATTTTTATTTTACCCGTTTTTAGAAACAGGACTTGCTTTTTATTTATTATTAAATACCAATACAGGAAAACCACATGTTTAATTTAATAACAATAATGTCTTTTATTAAACTACGAAGTTCAATTATAATACAAAATAACAAATTACTCTAATGAAAATAGAAACTTACATAATTTAACTGGGCGAAGTTCAGATGTTAAGCAACAACCATAGCTTAACTCTGCTCTTGTACTTAACCCAACCATACATTGAATTAAATCTTAATACCATTTAATTTAATTATTATAATAATAATTAAATTCTATGTAAGTAACAATATTTACACCAACAAACCAAAGCAATTCTTACATGTTTGTCTGTTCATTAAAAATGAAATTGAGGAGTTGTCTTTTACATTTACTAGTCATTTTGTTTTTTTTAAATATTACTTAAAGAGTTATACTTTTTAGGCAAGTTTTATTGAAAACTTTTAACGCATCATCATGTAATAACATGTAATAACCAAGGAGATGTAGGTTTAGTAATACGCATTGTTTTAGAGGGAGCATGATGCTGAAACAAAAACAGCAGATTGCTATTTAGAAATTCAATAATTTCATTAATATTATTCAATGTATATATCGTCCCCTTAATACTACAACTAGGTAACTTGAAAATGTTAAATTTCCAGGGGAGCAATTTTAAATTTCTAAAAGGGAAAAAATGGATTAGCACCACAGACTGGTTCGGTTTTGAGGATAAACAGTAATTTTCATCTTGGTTATGTTTACATGTTGCAGTGTTGTGCTTTGTGAAAAATATTTGTTTATGAACAAGTTATCTAGTTGTAGTAATAAAAACATTGAAAAAACCAAAGATGTCTAGTTTTAAAGTTGGGAATAATTAAGAAATTCAGATAGCAAAGTAAACCTTTATTCATCAAGTGAGCTTACAAACTAATTTACAAAGTAAGAAATACTTTTTTACAAAATAAGACATGGTTTTTCTTAAAAATTTTCAAGGAATTTTACTCGCTGTCGCTCAGTTCGCTACCAGAATGCACAAGTGATTGTTTCGTCCCAGATTTGTTGTCTAAAAACGGCAGGATTTCATAATAGGGTTTAAATTCAATGCCTATAGCAGGAGGAGTTGTTCTAAACAACGACAAAAGGTCGGTATATTTCTCCTTTTTAATGGGTAATTTATTTTCGTATAAGGAGTTGGGAACGAATGCTCCGGAAAAAGATGATTTTATTTTCCGATTACAATTTAAAGTTTTGAAGTCTTCATCATAGTCTTCTTTAAATCTTAAGATGAATGGTTTAGATTTTGTAAAGTTAACATCCGTGTGACTTATTTCGTGAAGAATATAGGGTTTGCCTCCCTTTCGTCTAGCACATTTAATAATTGTCTTCCAATCCTGTGGCCAAAGTGCTTTACCGACTCTTTTAAACTTAACTTAACTTAACCTTCACGCCATTCCCTTGCGGGGTAGGCAAAACAATCCCTGCCTCTTATTTATTTTTCATTCACAATATTTCTCCATGCTTTCCTATCTCCGCATACCTCCCTAGCATCCGCAAGATTCATACATAGTCTCTGACATGCCCTTTTGTTTTTAAAACTCCTTATCGTTCTTTCCTTTATCATAGATTCTACTACATTCAGCCAAGTTTTACGCGGCCTACCAGGCCCGGCCTTTCCCCTAACCTCACCCACATATATTTGTTTCGTTAATCTTGCGTTGTTCATTCTCTCAATGTGACCAAACCAACGTAATGTACAACTTTTATATCTATCCGTCATCGTCTTTTCCTCACCACACTCCCTCATTATGCATTCATTTTTTATCTTGTCCTTTCTCGTTTTAACACATGCGCTTCTCAGGAATCTCATACCCACGGCATTCATTTTTCTTTCGTGCTTTTTTTGACATACCCAGTCTCACTTCCATACAGTACTGACGGGACGAATACGCCATTATAGATTGCTCGTTTCGCAGCTAGGCTCATGCTTTCATTTCTCATTATCGTCCACATACTTCCAATCACTTTCCTTAAAGCATTGACCCTTCGTCCAATCTCGCTCTCAATTGTATCACCTGCAGTCTACCGGGATATACCAGCTCGTCCACTTGCTCCACAATTTCATCTTGCAGAATAAATAATCTACTCTCCTTTCCACCTTCCCGATTGAACACCACAATCTTAGTTTTGTTCACGTTTACCTTTAGGTCCATGCTCTCACAGACTGTATCAAACTTCCTCAGAGCGGTTTGCAGCTCATCCACATTGTCACTTAATAAGACTGTGTCATCTGCATACACCAGGAGTCGTACATTTACGTCACCAACCATTAGACCATTTGTATCGTTACATGCTTACCTAAGACATTTATCCATGTATACATTGAACAACCACGGTGACATCACACAGCCTTGTCGCACTCCTTGCTCAATATTAAAGTATTCACTCACACCTCCTCTCACCCTAACACATGCCCGACTACCGTTGTATACTGCCCTTATTCCATTTATTAGGCCTTTATTTACGCCACATTCATGTAATATTTCCCACAACTTCTCTCTATTCACTCTGTCATATGCTTTCTCCAGATCTACAAATGCACAGTACAACTTCCTTTTCACCTTTAAACACTGTTCGATCACCTGCTGGAGTGCAACCATCTGATCGACACATCCTCTCCCTGGCATGAAGCCACCTTGCACATCCCACATCTTAGATTGTGTAGTTTCTCGTACTCTATCAATCAGTATTCTTCCAAATACTTCACCTGGTACGCTGAGCAAGCTTATTCCTCTGTAGTTCTTACAATCACTCTTGTTCCCCTTACCCTTATACAATGGTACAATGATCGCACTCGGCACTTTTCCACACATAAGGCATACAGGATACATTGAATAATTCACGCAATCTTCGTATAAGCTTTGCACCACCATACTTGAGCATTTCACCAGTGATTTCATCTACGCCTGCTCCCTTGCCGTTTTTCAACCTTCCTACCGTTTTCTCTACCTCATTTATTCCAATATCCTTCTCAGTTTCATTCTTCATTTCTTCTATATTCTCCTTATTTAACCCTTCAGTCTTACTTTCCTCACTGCTGTACAGCTTTCCGAAATATTCTTGCCAGCATTTCCTCACTTCACAATCGTCCCATACTATTTCGTTTCTATCATTCATCACTCCTGCAGCGTTCTGTTTTGGGCCACGTTTTGTATTTTTGACCCATTTCCAGAAGAGTTTTTTGTTTCCCTCAAAATCATTCTGCATTTTTTCTCCTTCCACAGCCATCACTTCCTCTTTACTTATTCTCACTGCCTCCTTCGCTTCTTTGTTTCTTAATCTGTACACCTCATACAATCGTTTCTTCTCAGTCTCATTTTTTGCAGCAATCATTGCCATGTATGCATCTTTTTTCTTACTTACTGCCTTTTTCACCGACTCATTCCACCAAGCAGGCTGCCATCCTCCATCTCTACAGCATCTTTTCCTTTGCGCTTTGTCTCCGATACACACAGAATATCAAGGTGTCTTCCGTACATTACATTCGCAATTTCAAATTCTTTACCATGCATACCTCTAACATTCCACGTACCTACTCGCCATTCTTTCCTTGCATAGTCGTCAGCAACGGGGCCTGTCTGTTTCGACCTTGACCGCCCCTTGCAGCCAGGTTGATCCGAGGCAATTGTATTGTTTTCTTGAGTAACACCATAGCGAGCAGACCGGTTACTGGCCAAATCGTGCCCCGGACGATGTAGCATTCCCTACTAACGGTATCGTTCTACTACCGGACAGTTATGTCTACTGTCACGACATAATACTCTTTTAAATTCTGTAGAAATTGCAGAGTGCATAGAGTCGCGCTCCATTTCGCTATGTCCGACCACTAGGAACATAAGACCTATATTTTCCAAGTCTGGGATTTCTTGCACAGCCGTTAAGCACATACTAGCTACGTACTTGTTCAAATTCTGGCCCCCACATGTCGCTGAGATACAGAATCTGGAAACAATTTAAAGTAACTGTAAAGACAAGTTGAAATTTCACAACTGCCACGTTTCCCGTCAACTTCTGTCCATACAAAACAATCTCCCTGTTTGGACACACTGTTATAAATAGTAAAATTAAATACCTTAAAACGTTGTTTATAGAATAACGCATTATTTGTCGGATCATTTGGTACCAGAAGCACTTGTTATAATTCGAAATTGCAATTGATGATTTCTTCGTTAGAATCGTCTGCCTGCTGTTTGCTTAATCTGTTTTCTTGACGAGCTCTGTCTTTTGCTGTGATATGGGCTAGGTATTCAGTCTCATAGCAATTTTATCACTTGAGGGGCAATTATAAGCCATGCAAACACGACACTCCTCTGAAAACACTTTCCTGTAAATAGCGGAGCTAGCTGCTGGTTGGTTTTTCTCCAAGCATTCGGTTTTGTACAATGAATTTCTCAAGCTAACCATCATTTCAGGAGGTGTAATCTTTTTAGTGTGTTTGCCTCGCTAATCTTCAGTACTTGTATTTTCTTCTGTTCTCTTTTGCATGACAATGTCCACTCCCTTTTTAATTCCAAGCGTGTTGATAAACATTGTTATGCATACCTGAATTTTGTTGCTATTTACCGGTAGAGAGAACATAATGGTACTTTGGCGGCTGGAGTTCTTTTTGGTGTGCCATTTTTTTTTGGTTCTTTTCGGTGTGACTATGAATAAAATCACGTTTCCTTTCATAAGAAATCCACTGATAATATCTTCGAAATATTATTAGCCTTTCATCATAGGAAATTCTTTCACTACATTTTCTTCTACAAGTAGCTGGGCAAGGACTTTTTATACAAACTCCAGGCACGCGCTTACCCCTAGAGGAGACATACGCTTCACCACTCTGTTTTCTTATCTTTGAAATATTTCTTTTCCATCTTTTTTCATTTCTCTCCCTTTTCCTTGGTTTATCAGTCTTAACAGGCTGCTCTTCCATGCCATGCAACTCACTGTCATTGCCTTGAAGAGTTAAATTTTCAGGAGCGAGGTCACTGTCAGAAGAATAATCTGAATTGTACTCCGAATGGTCAAGAGAATAGGGCTCAACGTCCAATTCCAGATCTTCGAAAGACGGATAAGAAGCACTTGGACCAGCCACAGATTCCACACCCCTAGCTGAATTTTTTGTTGTATCATTCAAATTAATAGTATGTTGTGAAGAAGCTTACAGCTTGTTCCCAACCAACACTGTACTGGTTATGATCTGAACTGGTCTTCACAGTCCAGTACGCCAGCTTATTGAAAAAAAAATACTAAATTGCCAATACGAATTCTAGGTTAGCGAACTATAAATAGTGCTTAGTTACCTTCAGCTATCTCCTTTCCCAGTAAAGATTTTTCTTCATATAAATTAGCCTGAGAGTCTGCAATATCCTTTAGTAGCAAATTTTTATCAATTTCAATAACTGAAAATAAACGAAAAATGTTATAATACGCTTACAAACCCACAAGAGTTTATTGGGATTACTTATGTTTCAATAATTAAATTACCCAAACTAATCAGTAATGAGAATGAGAAAGCATAACCTAAGAACTACAGTGCCAAGCTTTTATGAGAGTTTATCATAGTAAAAATAGACATAATTACCTTACCTTTTGTTTTTTCCAATTCCTTACGTGCCAGACCTAATATTCGTTTACTTCTTTCCGACATTATTAGCTTAAGGCCACCTTCAACAAAAACTAGAGTTACGATATCAAAAACAAACATCTACCTGGAACTGCACAACTAGATATTTCATAGAGATCACGAAAGTGGCAACGGCTAAGTCAAGTTAACCACGTGCATAACTAGACATCTCAAATTGTACAGTTATTGTATTGAACCGTTGCCGGAATTTGAACATGTCTGCATTGTGCTGCTGGATTTCTGTACTATGGAATTCAGATAAAACTTATCTAGTTGTAGGATTAAAAAGACCGCAAAAAGTTCTTTAATAACAACTAGATAACTCAAAATGCTAAAAAATCGAATTGCCTAGTTGTAGTATTAAGGGGACGATATGTAGTCCCAATCAATACTACGCAGACCATTACCGAAATCAGTTAGATTGAAATTTTTTAAATCATAAATATACAATGCAGGTTGTGTACAGTACTCTGCACTAATTAGGTAATGACAATATATTAGACAATGATATGACATATTATGCTTGGAACGTACACCAAATGCATTAATTTCCTTAAAATTAGGAACAATCATCAAATCTATTAAAGGTTGAACTTGTCTTTGTTATTCTGGTTGGTTCATTTATTATCTGCTTCAGTTCTAAGGTCTCTATTAAGCGAAACAATTCTATAACTGATTTGCTATTTAGTTTATTTACATCCAAAGTTAAAATCGCCGGTACAAATTAACTCATTGCCGTTAGGCTGAATTAAGGAAAGTGATTCCTCAAAACCACAGAGAAACTCTGATAGTGAAAATTCTTGTTTTTCTATATACAACACTAACATTTATTATAGAGCTGTCTAAGTTAAAGCTTACCCAAATGTGTTCAAAAGACTCCTTACTATAGTTAAGATTATTTTTTATGTAAATCCCAACATCACCTCCTTTTTTTTTGGTTTTAGGATCCACTCGCTCAAAATTAAATCTGTCAACTGTAATACTTTGGTTACAAATAGCTAGAACTAACCAGGTTTCCGTCACTCCCACAGTATCATATTCATTGGACAACACTTGTATCTCAAAATCTAAAAAATTATTTACTAAGGTTCTTACATTTAAATGTGCACTTTTTAAGAAACTCATGTATTAATTCATATTATACAGTACTATCCTGAGAAAAAAAATAACAAAAATTTAATAAATGGCACTTATTAAATAATTCTGAAGATGTATTTTTTAAGACATATTTTGATTGGTCAGTAACATTGTCAACAGTTTATTTGTATTAATGCACATCTTTAACGTCAGATGCTCTTTTGATAACATACATTTTACTGTTAACTGTAACAACACATGTAAATATTTCCATTTCTTGTCCATAAGAACTTTACTTTACTGCCTTTATTTAAATTCATAGGCTTTTTGGAATAATTGTATTATAAAATGATTCATTCACTTAACAGCATTGTTAGATAGATTTGTTTGTTTACAAGGATCTAAATTTAAGTCTCTAACATGCAAATTTCTAACAAATTTAATAATAATTTTCCTGTGTAGGGCACAGGGGCGTTTCCAGCCTATTGGCTTAGGGAGGGTAATTTTAAAAAAAGAAAAAACTTAAATATTTTTTTTATTCCATAAATACAAAACAATCAACATAAAAAAATATTGTTTGGAGGAATATTATATAATAAAATAAAATAAAACTCTATTCGCTTTAAATAAAAACAAAATAATATCACATCCGAAATAAATATAGGACATATAAAAACATAATAAAATATTCTGTAAAATTTGAAACAGATTTTTATATCTAAATTTATTAAAAAAACGATATATATTTCTTAAATAATGAAATCAACTTTTCTTTGTTTTCCAGAAAACTTGTTAATAATATCATCAATATTAATATCCATATATCTATGAATATGTAATAGAGCTAACCCGGTTAGTCTTTCTTGAGACATAGTGGCTCGCAGACACGATTTTAATCTTTTCAGTGCAGAAAAACTTCTTTCTGCAGAAGCAACTCTAACGGGCAGAGTACATAATATTTGTAAAATTATTTTTTATGTTGAGTAAATATTGGCGTCACATTCTCTGTATGCATCTAACGCATTTTTTGGTAATTGTTCCTTTAGTTCATTTTTCTTTTGCCATTGTAATTTCCAAAATTCCAATTCAGACTTAATTGCTATTGCATTTGCACATGTCGCATTTTATTTAAATATGTTGTCAATAAAATACTAGGAATTATTGTGTTAAAATTGAACCAATTCATTGTGTCTTTATTAAATCTGTATTGCAGATCCGCAATAATATTATCCAGAAGAGGTAAATATATATTAATTCGGCTCTATAATAGGTTGATCCACATTTAATCTATTTCTCTGATATTTGGTAATTCAAGGTTTCGTCATTTCAATTTTTAATTCGTTAAAAATATTTACTGCATCATCATAAATTGTTTTAAACAATGTGGCAGCATTTTTCCTCTTATTTGATAAAACATCAATAGTGTTATTTATCAAGTTATTAGCGTAAGATTTGTCGATTGATTTTGTTTGTAATAAAATAACCTACTCAAAGTTACCTCATTGCTAAAAATATCAGACAAAGAGTATAGCATAACTGTGAAAATTGGGGTACAAATCGAATTCTTTAGCAATTCAGCTTTACTAGAAGATTCTCTATCTTCCCATTGTAAAATTAATTCCAATGACTCCACAATGTTTAAAAAGCAGATTGTAAATTTTATTAAAGAATCATGTTGTTTAAAACTCGAAATTTATCAGTTTCATCAACATTAACATTACAAAATTTACCTACATCAATGTCAATTTCAACGTTACTAGATGTACATGTTGTATGCTCTTGTCCTTGTGTTTCCCTTTTCCCGTGCTGGGAACAACCTAATGAAGATCTTGAAATTCTCCTCTGTATTCGGTAAATGTCGATGTAGCTGGATGATTTAAATTGACATAGATTGATCTTTATTTGTTGAAGAATCAGTTTTTTTTAATTTTCTGAACAAATGAATACAACGTGGATTATTTTCGTTTTTCGATTATCCATTTTTATTTATTAATTTAATTAACTAAAAATAAAAATCAAGAATAAATTAATTTAAAAGAATGCATATATTATACCTAAAATCCAAAAACTTACCTTATGTATAATTGAGTAAATTATAATAAATTGGTAATTAGTAACCACTAATAATTTAGGACTTATATGCGATGTGCAAACAGTTTCGGTTTCTATCTTTTACATTTAAAACCAAGTAACTAGCAAGACAAGAAATATTATATACTGAACTAAGAAATGCGATTTGTGCTCTCTTAATGTAACGATTAACGATATCAAAGAGACGAATAGTATCAACGTATGTCGAGTATTATTAGAAAAGGGAACCCCTGCAAAGGAAGAAAGTCATTACTTCTCTTACGGCGCTTGAGCAGCTAACTTCATTTTGTTTACATAGCGTCCCATATTAGCGAGAGTCTCGGGTATCGGTCCCATCCACAAGTCTCCAGCAGTTTTCGAAAAATTCAACGTCATAGATCGCCGACTAGATTCACCATAACTTAACTTGTTTGTTTGAAATATTGGTGCTTTTTAAGAATAAAAATAAATAAGCGAACGAAAAATTCTTAGGGGGGGGTTATTACCCAATTAACCCCCACCCCACCCCACCCCCCCTGGGCCCGCCACTGGTAGGGCATTATTTTGTTTGTTACCAATTCTATGACAAGCATCCAGCATGGAACATAGGTCTACAGTTATGAACGTATTTCTCTCATAAATTGGCAAGCGAGCTAGACAATAGAAAGCAAGTTGATGTTATATATACAGATTTCAGCAGAGCTTTTGACAGTGTTCCTCATGATATATACTTATGGCTAAACTAGAAAATTTTGGATTCCATTCTTCCCTTCTTTAAATCCCATTTAAACACCCTTGTACAATATGTTGTCTACAACAATCATAAATCAGATGATATTCTAGCTACATCAGGAGTGCCTGCCTTACATGATGATATTCTAGCTACATCAGGAATGCCTGCTTCAAGGGTCCAACTTGGGACCTTTTATTAAGGACCTTCCAAGCCAAATAGTTAGTGACAAGTTATTGTTTGCAGATGATCTAAAAATATTTTCCTCAATATCATCTAATTCTGACTGCCAATTCTTTAAATCATTTGCCGCTGAAGAAGACTAAATGTAAGGTTGTTTCACATTCTAGAAAATGTCAACCAATTCATTATACGTATCTTCTTGATGCAACCTTACTTCAAAGAACTGAATTGATAAAAGACTTAGGTATTAATTTTGACAGTAAATTTACGTTTTCTCAACATATTAATATCCTAACTCGTTCAGCTCTGTCTACCCTTGGATTTATAATAAGAACTTGTAAATCATTTTTTAACAGCGATATCCTTACAACTTTATTTTCTTCTCTTATGCCTAATAAATTAGATTATTGTTCTTTAATTTGGTTTCCTATATATAAGTACCATATAAATAAAATTGAAGCTGTACAAAGGCGATTTTTAAGGAGGATGATGTTTATCTGGTTAGACAATATTGTTATAATTTGTTACTGTCTAGATTTAGTTTTTGTTCTTTAGAACACAGGAGATATATAACGTGTCTGATATTTCTCCATAACCTATTGAATAACAAACTTGACACTCCTAACTTACTACCTTCATTAAGTGTCTCAGTCCCTAAATATTACATATGTAGTTATGCTTATTTTCATTATACAAAACCATGTACAAATGTGTTGTATAGATCGCCTATTATAAATTGCTGTAAAATTTATAACAAGCATTATGCACATGTTGATTTATTTAACTGTCACTTATGTGAATTATTAAATGAAAGTAATTAACACTTAACTTTTCTATTTTTTTTTTCTTTTTGTGTATAGCAGCTACCTTCCGTTATTACAATTATTATTGAGTGATTTGTAAAAATCAAGCTTTGTTAATTAATTAATTTACATAGATTATTATACACTGCTTAGTTTTAATTACTACTTTTGTCCTGTAATTTGAATTTTTGTTCTGTTGGACAATAAATATTATTATTATACCTTTGCTAAAATTAAAATCAATAACCGTACTTACAGCTTGTACAACAGTTACTATATCCTCACTGATTCTGGTACTCCAAAATTTTCCTTTTTGTTTTACTTCATATTTTTTCCATTTGGAAGAAAGATTTTTAAAAGTGCACAGGGCATATATTGCATATTATTGTTATGCCGTACATTGTATTATGATTAAAAACAATTTAAGCTAGTAGAAATGTACTGTTTCAATACAAAAATAAAATATCAAACATCTACAGGTCCATTAAAAACAAAATTCAACTCCACTAACATAATATGAAATTATTCATATCTTTTCCCTTGATCACTTGACAATAAGGCACCACCGAAACTGCCCACAGCAATTCGAATTTTAGGTACTGACATAAAACTTTTTTATTTTAGTAAAATTCACTTAATTGTTTCCATCTTCTAATAGTCCACATCCGTCTTAAATTACCATTTCTCCGAGATTACTTGAAGCAAATGATAGTTCTAGAACTTGTATCTGTGATACAATCTTCAATAAAAGAAGACCGAACATCTGAATTGACATCGAATTTTTCATAGCTTTCCCTGTGACATAGTTGTAAATTGTAAACTGTAATTTTTTACATTGCAACATTTCAATAAAATAATTTATTTTATCTTATATTCAATATTTGTGATAATGTGTCATTATAAGAACAGAGACACATGCATTTTCAGATTATTTATTAATCAATCGTTAAGCATCGCAAGTAAACAAACAAAGAACAAGAAACATGCAACAGCGAAAACATGTTTATAAATTGTTAATTTAAAAATTAATATAAATCATATTGTATTATTGAGAAAAATCTTCCGTAAAAACAATAACAGAACTGCAAAAATTAACAATATTTAAAAAGTGCTTCATGTAATAAAAAAATAACAATTATTTTAAAAAATCTTCTGTAGGTATAAAAATAAGCTGCTATCTTTTAAAATTAACTGTTATTTCTGCAGACTCCATAACCACAAACAGGTTTCTTTTTGGTATAACGAATAAATTAATAATTTGGTAATTATTAATAACACTATAATATATTACGAAGATAACAAATGTTGTAATTTTTCCATTACAGAAGGACCTAGAGAGTTAACTGCAACTGCAAATTCTTGATCAAAATCACGGTGCATGATCTTTAAAAATTCTATAACTAACTGTTTTGTTTCTGAAAGAAAACCAAGTGATTAAATGGTTGTGCACTTTTACCTACGTACCGTCATTACTAGCTTGCTCGTTAGCGTAAATATGAGCAATAATTTTAACTACGCCAGGTAAATGCTGGCGTAAAACTGTGTTGCCCTGTTGATACAAACCATAGAAACATTTCACCACAGCTTCATTTTCTTGGAAATCTTCACGTAGTGGAAGCCTCTCTATGAATGCGGGAAATACCTGTATGTTTTAAAATAAATTAAAAAAAAAGTTGTTTTTTCGTATTTACCTGATCTAAAGGCACCAATGACGAATTAGCAATAATTAGTTTTGCTAAAGCACCGCAGATATTATCTAAGGTGCCTACATGAGATTCTTTTGTTGCCAAGGATGAAAGTGCTTGTAAAATTTCACCATAATAACTGTTTGATTAAGGATGGAATGTTTCAGTAAATTGCGAAAATCGGTAAGGGAACGTAACTTTAATACTGTAAAAAAAGGATACGGAAACACACACTCCCTTCCATGAAGCACCATTTCACCAAGACCATAAATAGAATTATTTCTGACCTCATCACTACTGTCTTTAGCACCAGCAAACCATAACTTTGTAAGTTGATCTTTAAATTTATCAATGTATATTCCAAGAGGTTCCATACATTCAGCTAAAGTTCCGTACGAGAACGATCTCTGACTTTCACTATTACGTTTTTTCTACAAAGTAACTCAAGTATTACTCCTAAATATAAAATTCAGAATGTGCATACGGTTCGATTTCCAACTAACGCTAATATGTTTGGAAAGTACAGTGCAAAATCATCTGATTTAATTGCTTTACCGAATTTCGGTATAACATCACCTGCATATTCCAATAAAAGTTCATCTTGTTCAGCTTCAGTCTCATCTTCTCCTCCATCTGCCCCTGTATCTATATCAGCATCTTGACATGATGTCTGCAATATTTACACTTATAAAACTATTGCTGCAGATGGGCATAGTAAATAAGTTCATTAATGTTTGTAAAACCAAAATTGTCATTCTTAATGCACAAACCATGTATCGATCAGTGATATGATGATGGAGTGACGAAAGTATTAGCACCCGCTTAATAGCTATTGGACTGTCAGCTGTTTTTAGTGGTTCGGATAATTTGGGAGGGTTATTAAAGTGCTAAATGCAATTTGCTAAAGAGCGGTTTTGACATGTAATACGTTAATAGCTTCTACATGTAACGACCGATTTTCGTCAAACCTTAGACATGTGTCTCCATAGTAGTGTCCTATAATTAACTACAACATATTGACTTAGAATCTGCCGCCCATATTAAAAATTTGTATTTATATGTCAAACTGTTTAGGGACACAAGACTGAGAACAAAATTTTATGATTTTACCATGTTGGTTATTTTTTTGAACCAATAAAACCCGAAATCTTTATTAATACACCAATTTCCTTCAGTTAACATTAATACAAGATGTACACAAAACATGAAATTATTGAATAATGCTAGTTTAGCTTTTTCTGCATAAGCTATCAATCAAATTCATGCTTGATGATACGACGATTTGATTATGCTGATATGTAATGTAGTTTATAACGGGGTTTTCTATTCACCCACAATTGTTTACGTACATTGTTTAGCGTTTAGGATAGTTAGCTAGAAGATTTAGGTTAGTTTTAAAAAGCACCCTTTGTGGTTTTGTGAATAAGCCGACGAATTTTATATAGCATATCTATTAAGTATGTCTCAAATATTTCCTTTATGGAAGTAAATACCTATATCAAAGTAATTTATTTTCAGAGGATGTTAATTTACAAAATTTACGGTTTACATTCTTTCTTGTTTAGTGATAGACATTAAAAACTTTCATTTCGTTATAACTTTAAAACGAGCAAAGATATCAACTTGCGGTTTTTACGCTATTCTTGTAAATTAAATATACTTTTGGAATACGATGTCAAAAACATACCGTGTGATTTAAATTGTCGGAGTAAAATGAAAAAACTGATATAACAAAATGCGCCTTTAGCACTTTTATTAGGAACTATTGTGTAACAATGGGAACGGCAACTTAAAATACCTACATTTGTCTTCCAAACAAGTTTTATTTTACTAAAATTGAATACGTGGTTTAGAATTTACAACAATTTTAATGATACCACCTTCAATAGCTTCGCCCACTCTTTTTCAGTACGCCAACGAACCTTAAACCAAAATTATATAGAATCGTCTAGACTTTCTAACGATGTAAGCGAAGGTATATCTTTATATAGGAGTTTTGGGAGAAATTTAGAATTTTATTGTTTAATTTTTAATTGCGCCCCTAGCGGTGAAATACAAACCTTCAAAATAATATCCAGCATGTTCTCATGGCCATATTCATAATAAAAAAAAAATTCCCATTGATGTCAGATTGACAGGTTCTGAGATACAGCCGCTTACCTCACTTATTTGCTCATCCGGAACATGTCAAGATTACTACAATGAATTCTCAATTTTTTACTTTTTAATTCTTAAGTCTTTGTTTAAGAATTTTTACAAAAGTTTAGGCCTAGCCCGCTATTTTTTTTTATTAAATCGCCATAATAACCCTTTATCCATTTTATTTTTTTTCAAAATCCGCCTTTTAGCGTTAACTGTACCGCTGCAGGGCAATCCACACATAACAAACAGTGCACCCCAAACGTAGCGGATACATTCTATAGAATCGTTGACAAATATTTTTTTAGAAAAATGCTCGGACACGTCGATTTTTATTTTAAAAAAACCTTTAAACACTCAAATGAAAAAGTATCTCGATTGATAGATTTTTTATACTGAATAGAACAAAAAAAATGTTAAGATCAGTTGAGAAATGTATGGGGGTCAAGTTGGTGTCTACAATAAAAGAAAATTCAAACTGTCAACAACGCGTTCCTCGCTTGGAGACGTTACTACATCTTATCCATTATATCAACTCCCCCTTTAGATGTACTCTACTTAAGAATTATTTCTGGCTCTTCTTGCAATGGATTCAATACCTCTGGAGTCCTATGCATTGTTGATAGTAACACTACTAATTTCTTCTATTTGGGAACATAAGAACTCACAGTGGCTCAGTCCCTCAGTAGCAGTGGGAAACAATCTCGCGAGATAGTATCACGAACAAGTGGCAAAGTGTTTAATTTCCATACTTCTGTTGCAAGCTGTCTATTTGATTTATGTAACCCAACTTTGATAAATATTCTGAGGAAAGCGCCCAGTTCTTCTTCGGTGATAGACTTGAAACATTTTCTTGTGACATTTTGTCAGAATTCAGAAATTTCAGTGTCTGAATTCTTATTATAATTTTCTATCGACCGTTACAATTAATTTCCCTTAGGACGATACGACCTTTCAGTAATAATTATTGTCACGTGTAGAATTTTAAATAAATGTTAGATTTCGTGTATAATACTTTAAAATGTTGCTATTGTAATTATTGTTAAATCGCTTTGTTTCTGTAAAGAATTTAAGAAACATAACATTAAGTGTTTTTCAGCTTGAATTTACTTTGTTATCGTGTTGATGTCATAAATCTCGCAGCGCGTTATGTGGTTCTGAGTACTTTGTAGTTTCTCACTTCATTTATGGATAAGTTATTATTGGGGAAAGTATGGAAGATTCATTTAGAACAATAGGGTTTGTTATTGAAAAACTGAATTCTAGTTATCGAGATTTTGGTCGACACACGTGAGGCTTATTTTTTCCCGTGAGAAGCGACCAGTTTGCAGTTTGTATGGCACGCTTTTATTAGTAATGGTAAAAAAATGACGTGTACTTTGTTCTAACGTCATTTCCGCTTGCAGTGTTTGCAACCCTGTCATTCATCTTTGATACCGCCTGAGAAAATATCAAGATCCTGTAATTATTCATTAAGGATACCAAATAAATTTATGCCGTTAATGTAAATACACTTCTCTAATAAAACCCAACTGTTATGATAACGTAATTTAACTATCAATGAAATCGCTACGCAATAACACAGCAAGCTTTATTAATGTGTCAATATAGTTGAAATTAAATACATTTCATTCAGTAGGGGAAGGTTAATACAAGCACACCTCTAACGGAAAATTTTACGATTTTCAATTAACACTTAATAATTACCCGTTGTACCGTAATTAGTTTAATTAGAAGCTCTAATCCATGGCCATCCTGTAAATATGAATAATTACGTTTTCGTCCCAGGAGTAATTAAGAATAGATTTATCCCTGTGTATTGTAAACGTTAGTATCGTAATGCGAAAGTATGAATAAAATTAAATATCCTGTAAATTGGATTTTGATCGAACCATGGTCTCAGCACCAACGTTACGTTTTCAGCCACCGATCCCGATTCGCCCACATAAGTCGACCACCCGTCCCGTCTTTCAACGCATCCTATACGGACACCAACGGTAGCCAATATTTCAAATCCATTTAAATTATTGTTAATTTATCAAAATTGAAGTTTATTTGTGTTACAATATATATATATATATATATATATATATATATATATATATATATATATATCAGAGCTGCGGTACTGATTACCGAAGGTACTTAAAAATGTACTTAAGTACTTTTAAGTACTGAAGTATTTTACTCTAAGTATCCCATAAAATCCGTGTACTGGTACTTGAACTTTTAAGTATTCAGGTTAATACTTGTACTTAGGTACTTAAATTTGTTTTAAGTATTTTTTACTTACAATTTAAAAATAAAAATACTTAAGTACTCTCAATGTACTTAAATACTTAAATGTACTTAAGTACTCTATAAAGTACTTAAGTACTGAAAAGTACTTGATCATATATTATTCAATCTCTTCAATTTGCAGTCGTTATCGAAAACACGTTTCAACAAGTATTTTCTTGAATTATTCCTGAACTGCACGGGCAGCAGAACAGAAATATCATTTACTTGATTGTAAAGAATCAATGCGGAGAGTTCGATTAATTAGTGTAGTGTATAAGGATTATTAATATTTGATGGTAAGTTTATGTTATATTTATAAGTTATAATTTATAATGTAAATAGTTCAAGAATGAAGGCTTATTAAACATTTTTAATAGTATAAGGAAAGCTATAAAATATTTGTTTTTCTACGCCGTTTTTTAGATGAAAGGCCTGCTTTACCCGACCCATTTTAATAAATAAAAATTAAGTTGAACTGGTTACATCTCCAAAAATAGATATGTATTATTTTGAAAACGTCTAAAATATTGTTTAAAAATTTTAAATGTTTGACCGTTATTGTGACATACTAGTAATTACTATGTTCACATTTTCAGCATGCATAATTTTTTATTGTAATGGCAAATAAAGAATCAGCAGCAACGTTTAATGACTTATATAACAATAATAGTAATGTTAGTAATGCGTCTTCACAACCTGATCCTTTTGAAACATCTGGAGAAGATGATGAAAAAATCGTAAGATTTATAAGAGATACAATGTCTCCAATATCCATTGTTTCACACGCTAGTTTTATTCATTTAACATTTTCTCGTTGGTATCCTATTTGTTGTTCTTTATGTCCAAGAAATTTTATGCATTCTTTTATAACACCATAACTGAAATGATTGTAATTTACTTATATCGTACTGTTTTCAACGTCCAGCTCTCCAATTCATACAGCACTACAGCAGTGTTGAAAATACGTAACATCTAAGTATTCTAATTCTGAATTCAATCAAGGAAATGTTTCTGTTACATAGGGATAGGATTTTCTTCAGTTTTACTTAAGTACTTGTACTGAAAAGTAAATACTGGTACTTAATATTAATGTTTACGTATTAGTAGGTACTTACAACACATGTTTAAGTACTTGAACCCGATATTTAAGTACCAAGTTTTTAAATGTAGGTACTTGAGTACACAAATAGTTTACTTAATACTTAGTACTTAAAGTTACTGTTTTCAAGTAATACTTAAACGAAATACTTAAGTATTTATATATTCTTGGTACTGGTACTTGTACTTAGTTGCACCTTGAACAAGTACTGGTACTTAAGACTTAAGTACTTTTTATCGGTAAACAGCTCTGATATATATATATATATATATATATATATATATATATATATATATATATATATATATATATATATATATATATATATATATATATATATATATATATAATGTGTTCGTTTAAAAACGATTCACCCTTAATATCTTGATAACCCATTGAAGTAAACAAAAAAGCCGAAATAGGTCAATTTCTGAATGGAGGGAGACATCTTTTGGCAGTCGTGAAGTGAATGTCACATTAACCCCCTCCCCTCGGAGGCCATACCCAGATTATTTTTAAATGGGACGGGTTATCAAATGATGCATCATTTAAAAGGTCTTTTAAACCTCTCTCCAACCATACGTTGGTTGCCTACATAAAATCTACTGTTTTAGGGTAAACATCGCTTAAAATAAACTACCTAAACTTTTCGAACGCCCCTCGTCTAGATAAAAAAGCTACTACATAGTTTAAAAAAATTAGGTTTTCTTCTTTTTAAATTAGAAAAGTCACAGTGACAGTGACAAAACATTGAATTTGAGACTTCATTGATTAATGTTATTAGCAGTTAATGTCACAGATACAGTAACAAAAATTTTCGGTGAATATTGTTATTGCTATTGAAAGAGGAAATGGTTTACACATTAGCCAAAAGAACCGAAATTATTCTTCTTTATGGTAAATGTGATCAAAATGCTAGAATAACGTCTAATACCTTCAATGCAAGACATCCTGAAAAACACGTAGAACATAAGTGATTGAATTAGTACGCAAATTCTTAGAAACAAGTTCTGTCTCGAATAAGAAACGTGAAGGGAAAAGAATTCTAGACGAAAACATACAGATCGAAGTAGTTGGAACATTTGTAGCAGATCCTACAACTTCAATTAGGAAAGCGGCAGCTCTAAAACACATCTTTCCATAGGTTCTGTACACAAAGTGCTTCATTTTCATAAATTCCACCCCTACATAATCCAATTACTTCAAAAACTTAATGAGGGTGATCCTGACCGTCGAATGGAATTTTGTGAAATCATCACAAATAAGATTAATTCAAATGAAATTTCAATTAAAAATATTTGCTTCAGTGACGAGTCGAATTTTTACTTAAATGGAATGGTTAATCGGGATAATTGTCGTTATTGGGACGATGCAAATCCCCATGTTTTTCGAGAAACTCATTCCCAGACACCACAAAAGCTAAATGTATGGGCAGGAATTTTAGGAAACGCTGTTATTGGTCCAGCGTTTATTGATGTTAATTTGAGTAATACTAATATTATTGTTAGTAAAGTCAAGATAAAAAGTTAGCGATTGTTTTGTTCTTGAATTTGCAATGTTGCGAATAAGTTCAAATTGCACTTTTCAAGATAGGGAGATCTGACTTGTGAAAAACATCTTAACCTATTAAAGAATGTCATTGAACCTTTAATTGTTGAGAGCTTAGAAAATCAGATAAATGAACAAGAGAATCAGTTAATTGATGAAAATAACTTACATTTTCAATAAGACGATGCTCCTGCACATTATTATCGCCCTGTGAGAGAATGGTTAAATGAAAGATACCCAGACAAGTGGATTGGACGAAGAGGAACTATAGAATGGCCGCCTCGACCTCCAGACCCAACTCTCATGGATTTTTTTCTGGGGATATTTAAAATCTGTAGTGTATAAAACACAACCAACAAGTCTCGATGATTTACGGCAGAGTATTATTGAAACTAGTAGGGTAATTAGACCTGAAACATTTCAAAAAGAGCGACAGGCATTTGAAAACAGACTTTATAATTGTATGGAAGCTAATGGTGGTCATTTTGAACAACTTATTAAATAAAACTAAAAGAAACACTATGTAGGAAATATTTGTATAACAATGTTCAATTTACGTTCTATGGTCTAGCAATAAAATATTGTATTTATGTAATTAAATTAACTTTACGTCCCGAAAATGGCTGAATAACCACCGAAACGTTGATAAGTGAAAATCTAAAAACGTATTGTTTTCCCTAAGTTTATTTGACCTTTACCAACAAATCCCGGAAAAAATTCATCGGAGCTCATAACATACTAAATTAAATAATATTTTGCTCCTTCATTTTTGTCGATGTTTAAGATATTTTACTGGTTCGTTTTTTGCCAAATAAATGATACATTTAGGTTTATGTATACGTTGTCATAACCTAATTACTTTTTCATTGCTACCTACTATTAACCTGACCTAATACGAGGGGTGTTCGAAAAGCATAGGTAGTTTATTTTAAACTATGTTTACGCTAAAGCAGTGCATTTTATTTAGGCAAACGCGGTATGGTTGGATAGAGATTTAAATTTAAATGATATCATTTGACTGCCGTCCTTTTAAAAAAAATCTGGGTATGGCCCCGGGGGGGTAATGTGACATTCACTTCACGACTGCCAAAAGATGGCCCCCTCCATTCTGAAATCGACCTGTCTCGGCTTTTTGTTTACTTCAATGGGTTATCAAGATATTTATTTAAATGAAGACATTTTATATATATATATATATATATATATATATATATATATATATATATATATATATATATATATATGTACTTTTTACTAGAGGATAAAAAATGATTTCATTTAAGAAAACATATTGGTTTAATATAGGAATAATTAACTCACTGACATGATTTTTGAGATATTCATTATATGCCCATCTATAAATCGTTGGTTCGTTTGTGTATGATCGCATAACTCTAAACGACTTTACCGATTCCGGTCAAGTTTGCACAATATATTCATTTTGTCTTTGTCATGGTTCCTAGATATGTTAGGATTTGATATTATTGTTATTTCGCTATTTATGCAATTTTTGCGTTCGCCTGTCAGCAAAATTGTAGTATGCTGCCAACCGTTAGATGGCGCTATTTTTATTACAAAACGCAATATACTATTTTATCTTCAAGAGACAAATAAGTATCCTTCGAATTCATGACTGATGACAAGTGTGCATCATTCTGACAGATTTTTTCTATCTGAAATTTTCTATCAAAATCACATTATTATTTTCAACTTCAATCTCATTATTAGGTAGAAACGATAAACTGGCGCAAGGCGTATGTGATTAAAATAACACACAAATAAAAGGCAACTTAAACTATCGAAATTGACAGTAGTAATAACAAATTTATTAATCTTTAGAACATAATAGTAGATTATTTTATGTGGAGAAGTATTATGTTTAATGGTGCGCCTGTGTTTAGCAGTCGAACGAAGTGAGTCATAAGTTGTTCTCGATAATGTAGACTTCTATTATTGGTTGCCCATTAAACAAATTGTGTAATCATTCTTTTTTTAAATTAATAGTTAACAATGCAACATCTGGCAACAATGACCTTGTCATAAACCATAACCAAATCTCTAAAGTAACACAACCTTTAGATTTTTCCAATTGATTTTGGTAAATTCTAATCACTCTATATAGGGAGTATTGGCATCATTTTCCTTATGATATACCTTAACATGCAAATGTTACGAAATTTTAAAAAAACCCGACTCAAAAAACCTATAAAAAGTAAAAAATTTTTGTTGAATCACACTTTCAATTGTCACCTTTCAAAGAAAAAAAAAACTAAATCAAAATCGGTTCATACGTTTGGTAGCTACGATACCTCAGGCAAAAGCACACGTAAAACTTATAACACCTGTCTTCAATACAACAAATGAAATAGTTTCATTATGAAATAAAGATACAAAAAAAGATAAAGAATAGATCATGTTGTCCGATCAATTCTCGGTCATCCGTCCGAGGAAGGGTTGGAGTCATTTTAATTAAACCTGTTGACCGGCCACCCACAAAATAACTAAAAATTCTTTATTTATCCGTTTTTATGGCAATATCATATAAACTCAACATATTATTAACTTAAAATAAAAAACACGTACCTTTAAGTTTAATTAATTCACAGTTATGAACTATTTTCTCTCACTAAGAAATCTTTAGAAAACCGCACCTGTCACCACTCACACATTACAAAGATTTCTGCTTCGCCAAGGAAAGCTGGCAAAATTGGCGTGAAAAGTTGAGTCTGGGCGGATTAGTGGTATTAATTTAGATGTGGAGGTAACAAACTTAATTTGTAGTAGTTGTGTTATTTATTTGCTATTTTTAAGAAAGTGGACGAGAACTGGACGTGTCCGGATAACTGGTCGACTCACCCCACATGTACTTTGTAACACCCACCGTTTGTTTAATAGTAGGGCGATTTGAAAAAATGTTGGTCATGTTGTAAAATCACTATCTCGTGAAAATTTTAATTATGGAAGTTGTAATTTAAAAAAGACTTTCTCCATAGCAGAATGTCCTCCGCTCTCCCCTAAATGAGAACAAAACTGAAAGCAATCGGATTTCTTCATCTACATTTTACCTTTGAATATAAAAGTTTACATTCAAATATTTTACATTATAGTCGAAGTATAACATATTAAAACAGTAGGTAGGTACTAAATTATTTTTGTTTTAGTTGTTCTGTAATGTCGTTCTGAATGCGAGTTAATACTACTTTATCTATTAAAGATCTAACTATTAATAGATACTACAATAAAATTTTGGTACCTGACCAAGGTAATCATTTTGCTAAAACAGGGAAAAACCAATCTATCCTTAGTGTGCGCCTACGTGGTAAAAGGTGCACGTTACCCAAAGTTGAAGTTCCTAGGCCTAACGATCCGACCTTGCTTTAATTGATGACTGAGCCAGTTACTGAGTGAGTAAGTGAGGACAAAGCCTTTTATTAATATATATTATAAATTAAATTGTCAGTATTGACATTGATAATAAGCTTTTTTCATAATAACAACTATGAATGACATCAGATAAGCGTGTAACAAACTTCGGACTGGTTGTTAATAATTCACCTCTCTGTAGGCAACTACCGTACTTTCGCGCCATGTGTGCTGCATATCATAGCTGCATAAAACATAATTTACTTATTTAAAGAGAAGCCTTCCACGCATATCGTTTGCACATTCAGTTTCAGACATGCTCATGCGCAAAGACCTTTTGAGAGCGGCTTTTTTGTGCGATACTGAAAGGAGTAGAGCATCCATTTTTGCTCTGTTAAATATTTTTTATTAAAAGTGCTGTAAATTCTATGGCACTTTTTATTTTTTACCTTAACTTCATTTTTACTGTTACTTTTCACACGTTTATACACACCTACGCAATTAATTATTTTACCGTTATTCCAATTTGCGGTATTAGTACGACTGATCAATCACGAGTGAGGTAATCACCTACGTTAATGGAAAGTAAAATTCTAAAACACCTTAATCCTGCAAATTTATTGATTTGGGAATTATGAAGCATACACATGCAGATTTATTTCAACCCTAAAATAATATTACGCAACAGTTTCCAAAAGGCTGACTCAGCACGCAGCCATTTGGGTATCTACAGTGTGACTAAGAATAAGGTATTCTGATTCCATTAATTACTCATAATATTAATCATTCTTTAGGCTATAACATTACTAATATTAGCATAATTAGCAAAATTAGCATTAGCATAAGGTATTTCCGTTTATAATTAAATACACAGTTGATTGAAGCAAACATGATAGCTGAGAGGGCGGAACTACTAGCGCTGTCGTCTTTTTCAGAGTACATTCAGGTTAAGAAGTATTTTGGCGGTAAATTTAAATATTTGAAAATTGGTTCTTGAACTGCAACACAACTACGTAAAAGCATAAATAGATGTCCAGACGACATTATTTTCTACTAGAAATATCAAAACTTTAGTCCATACCATGAAATTAGCAGCTTGTATTTGACATTTTTAGCGTAATGCATTAGGGAATAAGAGTTATTTTCAGTGTTTTCTATTATTATTCGTTTATTTTCTTTAATATTATTGTTTAATTAGTTTTTCTTAAGATTCATTGTTTACAAAAACGTTTAACATAAGTAAGTACAACATAAACAAAAAGTAACCCTTTAACCTAAATGTAAACGATTTACATTAAGCAATGTCCTACTCTCTGCAAGAAAACCAATTTATGTTGGAATCTTATTTTCGAAATAGGCAGCAGTATGAAAATGGTAAATTCACTTTCGAAGTACAGGCAGTGTTGACAAGGGTAGATATACGAGTGTGCATAGAACGTATTCCTAAAAAATTTACGGCAATTATAGCAAACAGATACAAACTTTTAATTATTATTTTTACCGACAATAATTAATTATTTTATGCATTTTAGGCTTGTTACGGAATGTGTCGAAAAGCACTTAAAAAAGTTACATTATCGTCCATACTATAATGCCTGATTATGAGACACACATAAACAATTTGAGGAATGACGAAATGCTAGATATGTAATTTTTTAGTGATGAAGCGTGGTTTTATCTAACAGGTCACATGTCATAAAATACAATATACGGTTTGGTCTGATGAGGCTCCCGGTGAATTTGTACAAGCTCCATTACATCCTACAGAAATTGGTCTCACGATAGATGGAATTAATAAAGACTTTGTTGATGCCAAATAATTATGCACTACAAATGAATCCATTAAATTTAATAAACGTTATTACAAAATAAATATGTATATAAAACAATGCATAACATGTTATTACAAAATAAGGTATTCAAAAATTATGTATGTTATTACAAAATTTTAAAAACTGCATATTACGTTTGTGTCTAGATCTCGTCCCACAAATAAAAAAAAACAATATGTTATTACAAAATGCAAAGCAAAGATTATAAATTTAATGTTTGAAACTTCTTTGTCAGAGCTTGTATCATTGTCAGATAGCCCAGTATTAATTGTGATAATCAATTTTTCAACTTCTTGATTCATCAATCCGTATCGCTCCCACATTTCTTCGGCTATATGATCGACATGTGTGCGATGTTTTTCTCAATCTGATTTGCTTATTTCGGCAAAGGCTGTTCGCACTAAATTTTCTATTTGAAGGCCACTTTGATTGACGTTATGCATTGCAACCTTGTGTTTTGCCATACTCCATATCAACTCAATGGGATTTAAGGTGCAATGATAAGGTGGTAAGCGTACTCCAGTGTGGCCATGATTCTTCAACAATTCCTCAACATAATATCACTTAGCTTGATTCTGTGCCTTAACAAATATTAATTCGGCCATACGCATTTCACTGGTAGTAGAAACCCTATTGTTTTCAACCCAATCACGAATATATTGCTTTCGTGCAGTTTAAGTTGGGGGTTTATTGATTTGCACACTATGGTACGGCGCATTATCCATTACAACAATACCATTAGGTGTTAAATTTGAAATTTTCCACCCACTGCATAAAATTATGATGGTTCATATCATCACGGTAATCTCCTGATTTGCTTTTGGATTTAAATATTAACAACCCATTATTCATAAATCCGTATGCACCCCTGTGTGTACAATGATATGTCGTTGACCTCAGTAATCAGTTCGGTACACCCCAGGCTGGTCTTCAGATTGCCAACACTTGCTGACACCATATGAAAGATGGATATGGGTTTCATCCAAAAAAGTTACCGGTTTCTTGTTTTCCCTCAGAGCATTATTCTCTCACAGCATGCGTAAGTAGCGAGAACGCCAAGCAACGATATCCTAGCGTTCCATCAATAATTTTCTTTTATTGTGACATTTTTTAAATTTAAATATTACATTTAGTAATTGCTTTCGAAGTGTACCTTCCCCACCAGTATAATTTACTTTGTACTTCATTATATCAACCACTATATTTATCGTTGGAACTTTCTTGTCGACGGTATAACCTTCCTGAACTGTCCTTTTTAAAATGTCTAAGTCACAATCATCAAAAACTAATTTGTTTGATCCTCCGCTTCGTTTCTTTTTCGAAGGTGATTTTATTAACTGATTTTCAGATAACTGCTTTTCCTTTCTAATTCTCATTATAGTTGGTAATGATTTACCCAAAGCAGCAGCAGCAGCTAGTTCGCTGGCCTTCTCTAAAGGAAAACTCAATTCACCAGCAGCTTTCTGTCAATCAAAGAATTCAATTGCATTACTAATAATGTTTCGTGCTATGAAATGAATACTTTTCTTCGATTTAGGTTGCATATTTCTAACCTAAAAGACAATCTATTAAAAATAAGATGTTTGCTAAAATATTTATACATACCTACTTTTACAAATACAACTAGCAATATTGCTTTGAAAAAAGCAGATTTTATAAGTAACGCAGAATAAAAAAGAAATTAACACACAACTACAAACAATACTGTCAAGTATAAATAATATTTTTGTGTGATTGGTTAAAAATCTTGCCGGTTCAAATATTTCAAATAAAATTCTTTTAGTGCACATATTGTCCGGCCATCTTGTTTGCTTGAGTGCACTGTATGTTGTGTAATAAAATTTGTTATTGTAGAAATTTTCTTTTAAATTTATTGCATAATGATTTACTTGTTTATTCCATACTTAAAAACAAGTAGGCGTCCGAGTATTTAACAATTAGTTTCAGGAAGCCCGATTTTAAAGTGATCATAAGGCACAAAATCTTCTAGTTATTACCCAACCGTTAAGTAGCTAAAATTTGTGCCATGGGTGTACAAGTATACTTATAGAATCTAAGGGTTATACACACGTAAATAGGGCAAGAATCAATATCAGTAAATCAGAAATAGAAACATACAATAATACCTTACCTTGAGATTAAGAACGTCTATAACACAATTCATAATCGCCTCACGATGTCCATCACCAGCCAAAACATCACCTTTAAGTTCGCCTAATAAATTGGCATAAGCATCAAGTGCACACATTACAACTTGTCTTTCCTCGTCAAATCGAATAATTTCAGCACACTTTGGAATAAACATCCTTAATGCTTGCTGAAGTCCTTGTTTACTCTCCTCTGTGTTAACTTTGTTAAGCATAATGCAGAACTCTTGTAAAGTATCTACAGCTACTTTACGCATATCATCTTGAGGAAAATTAAGTAACTTAAATACTTCTTGAAAACTCTTATCTAAGAAAGGTAAAAATGGGATTCCTACATTAACACACAACTCTTTCAATGTCCGGCAAGCTTGCTCCTTTTCGTCTACATATGAATTTTCAACCATGTATTTGCACTGCTCACTATCGTCAGTAGTTGATGACGCTATTTCAATATCTTCCTCAAAATCATTATCAGATTCGGAATCATCATATAAATCAACTCCATCTTTCTCATCCTCGTCATATAAGGTCTATATATTTTTAATTACAACCAACATTACAAATAGTGTGAGACTTACCTCGATACCTTCACTACTTTGTATTGTTCCAATCATTTGCTCAACAACATTTGGAAGCACTGGACTTAATTCTTCTTTAAGTACAATGGCAAGTGCACCAACTAAAGCATAAGCTGCTCTACGATTATCCGGATCACTGCTATTATCGAGTATTCTCAAACCTAATTGCAAAGTTTCTTGTGCTAACGGTCTAAAGTTATCATTTCCAATAGTTTGTGCAATTGCCGCCAAACAATCTAAAAGGATAATCGTACATGTGACTCAATTATAATTTCACTCTACCTAAAGCATCACATAAAACATGGAAATTTTCAGAGGTAGGATCAGCATTAACGTAAATGTTGATAATTTCTAAAACCCGTGGAAAATATGGTAACATCCCTTCTTTCACAGCACTTGCAGCTGAACTAACAGCATCAAATCCCATTTTTTTCAACTGCATTGACCAATGATTAGGATCAAGTGCAGTAAAAAGACGGTCCATTAGTGTAGGCATATAAGGTTCTAAACCTTGATCTAAATTTTCACAGAAAGTCTCTAAAGCATAAAAAATTCGATCTAAACTAGATGGAAGAGACCCTTCAGTCTGAACTAATTTGTAAATCTCTGATAAATGCTCAAAAAGAACAGGAAGTAACTCAGAAGCATATTGGCTTATTTCTGGCTAAAATCATGCCACAGATGAAAATATGAGCTAATTTTTTAAACACTTACTTGTAAATGTTCAGCAAACTGTCCTAAAGCAAATAGTGCTGCATTACGAACAGAAAGATGGGGACTTGTAATACCACCACAGACACATTTCAGTAAAGGTTCCAAATATTTTTTACGTATATACTCTGAACACCCTTCTGCTAAAACAGCTATGGCTAAATAGGCTGCTTTTTGACCATATATATCATTGCCTTGGATGGCTGGTTCAATTCTGCTTAAAAATGCGGGAATAACTTTTTCGGGTGGTACATGTAATGCAATCATGTCCAAAGTTTGAGTGGCAATTGTAGTGGGTGTGTATTCATCTGGGTCACCTTGATAGTACTCTTCAGTCGTTATTGTTTCATTATCACCACCTTCCAAATTTGGTTTTTGAGACATTACTTTTATCATAGCATCAATAATAGGCTCTATTAAGTGTTCTTTTTGCAGTGCCTAAACAGAAAGTACTAAATAATTAAAAATGTGATAATTAACCAAATACCTTGCTTTTCGATCGAATTAACCAACCAAGTACACCAATTGCTTTTATTTTCACTTCATCACAAACTTCCTTATTTCCACCTATTGATAGGCAAAGGTCAACCACTAAACGGACATGAGGAACTATAACATTAATTGCGCATTCGATTAATTCTTCTAGAAGTTCCAACATTTCACATTCTTTTTTGGCATTATTATCTAATGCATGAGCATTAATAACTTCTACAATACGAGGAAGAAGATTAAAATATAAAGTTGTCATCTAAAATATATCAATCAATTTACAAAAAGGGATTCTGATATTTTACCTGTTGATGACCAGCTATAATTGGCACCAAATGCTTCATTGTTATTACTGTGTAATAAGCTAAGTCACAATTTAAACTTGTAAGTGAACTAAATGTTGTATTAAATAGCACCGCAAATGATTCCAGATGAATAATGTATGAGTCTTTCGATATTTCAGTCATTATCGATAAGGCATACATTCCTAACTAAAATTTTAAATTCTAACGGAACAACCTAGCAAATTATCTAAACCTACCTCTTTATCCAAAGGATTATTACTCCCACAAAGTGTATGGATAAACTGTAAAACTTCTGGCCAAGTATTATTTGGAAATTCATGCTTTCCCAAAATACCAATAAACTGTGCAATTGAATTTTTTACTGTTTTAATGTTCTCATTAACTAAAGCTTGTAACATTCCCTGTTTGATTCTGAAAACGAAGTGCAATAAATCACTTGAAAGAAATAAGCAGTGAGTATACCTTTTTCGCACTTCTGGGTCAATTCTACTCCAATGACTTTTTTTACTTAAACGTCTTCGTAAAAGAACAGCAGCTGTTTGTCTTACTTCAGAATTAGAAGAACTCACAACTACATCGCATAAAGCCGGTATCGCTTCTGGTTTTTTGAAAGCTTCTTTAAGTTCTTTAGTTCCCTACATAAGTAAAACAAGAATAAAACACGTGGATTTGAGGTTAAAAACATTCCGGTTTACCTGTTCAATCGTTTTACTATTTGGAACCAAGAGTTTTGCTACTATTTCTTCCATCTTGATCTAGAATCACGCCTCTAAAAGTAAAATGATTCAATTTTATCACACAATTAAAATTAATTAAAGTTGACTCACAATCTATAGTAAAAAATGTAAAAACACAGTTAATACATTAGAACTACCTTAACACTAACGACGAGAACTACTCATCACAGGAAAGTATATTATACCTACTACACAGAATATTACCTAAAAACATTTCGATTCATAAAATGATAAGCGCTTTCAACTTACCCTATGGCTTTAGCTGATCTTAATTTAGCTCATTAGTATTAGTAACAAATAGTCCGTTCGTTTTACAAGTGGAGAGATTTTTATAAGCTGAGATTGGTTGCAATCAGTTCAACACAGGGCCGTAGCCAGAACGGGACAGTCGGGGGCCTGCCCTGTCTGGTAAAATATTTGCCCTGCCTTAAAAAAATTACCATTTATCTATTTTTTCTATTAATAAATTATTAATTATGATCCATTCAAAAAATAACGCGGCTTGTAGTAAGTTAAAATAAAAAATAAATTATGCTTCTTCACTCGTAAGCCAGCGCTACGCTGCAAAGTAAAGCCGATTCTAAATGCATTCATTAACTGCTACGTGTTAAACATTCATGCATCCTTTTGTTTTGGCGAATAACTTTGAAGAATTTAAGGTAAGTTAAAAATTATTATTAATTTTATTAAATACATAAATAAAAAGTTTACTTTGCTAGAGTACCGCGCTAACCAGCTGCGCCATCAAGGTTCAAGCCCAAATCGATGTAAACTTTGTCTTTATGTAGAACTGTGTAAATTCTAAATTAGACATTCCAATCATTCAGAACGTGGATTGTGAATAATTTTATATTTAATCTAACCATTAGTCGTTGCTTTAAAATTATAAGACTATATGTTACATTAAGACATCATGTAACATACCTTATAATTTTAAGGCAGCGTGGTATAAAAGAAATTGACACAGATGGTTTAAATAAAATTTCGCATGTCAATACAAACATGAGTGTAAAATATCCTCTGGAAACGGTACGCCACTTGTTTTACGCCATATGCAACACCCATCCCGGACGCACACAGGGTGGCCCACCTATCTGGTCTCGGAATATAGCTCCTAAATCAATATGGACCTTTTAAAATTATTTTTGTGCGTACAGGGTACTCCATAAATACGTAGCAAAAAATTTCAACATTTTTTTTAAACGGAACACTGTATATTTTTTATTTTCAGAAACTGTCTTGTGTATGCTTTACAGCATACCTCGTTATTATTAATCATCGGATGCAGCGTTGCCAAGTTATTCACGTTTTAGTAAAATTTACGGGAAAATCATATTGGTAAAGAAAATATCAGTGTTTTTTTGTTTTTATAATCAGAAGGACAAAACTTACCAGTCTAGTAGGCAAAATGTTAACTAAAACTTTTATAAGTATTAAGTTTATAAAAAATATACAGGGTGTCCAGAACAAATCATCCAAATGCGTCATTTTCAAATAGCTAAAACCTAATTTTTTCAAACAGAATACCCTGTGTATAAATACATGATTTGAAAGCTTATTTAATAAGCTTTTTAATGATTGTGGTAACTAGTATTACTTATTAATAGGTAAAAACCTAAAAATAATAAACGTGTAAGTACCTACATTCAATATTTAATAAACATAAAACCAAAATAAACAAATTAGTTGATCTTGAAAAAATAATTATTTCAATAAACGTTCGAAATGTCTCCCATTTTGTTCGATGCATTTTAGTGCCCGATTCCTTATCGAATCCCTAACTTGTGCCAGCATATTTGGTGAAATGGAGTTAAATGCTTCTCTTATTCTCTTTCATATCTTCTTTAGTAGTCGCTGGTTGGTTGTACACCTTGCTTTTAACACAGGGAGTTAGGTTCGGTGATCTGGCAGGACAATGTACCGGTCCTCCTCTACCTATCCATTTATGTTGGAACTGTACACTCAACCACTGACGAACAGGTATCACATAATGCACCGAAGCACCGTCGTGTTGGTACCGCATATTATTTAAAACATGTTGTGGTACATTTTGCAAAAATTGCCTTAAATAATTTAGAAGAAAATCTAGAAACACAGCACCAGTTAATATCCTGTTAAAATGGGGACCGATAACATAATTGTTGATAAAATCACCCCAGACGTTTATTGACCATTTCTCTTGGGAAGTAGTTCTAAATAAATGAAGATTTTTCATCTGCATAATAATGAAAATTATGACAATTTTCCGTCTCATTTTTATGAAAAGTACATTCAGCTGTGTAAAGTAGTTTCCTCAAAAAATTCGGTTCAGTATTAATCTTATTATTTATCCATCTGTGTGTTCCATTCTGTGATTATAATCTGGGGGTAGGAGTGCCTGATGTAACTGGTAATGAAATGGAGGAAATATATTTTTGTTTAAAATCCTTTGTATAGTTGTTCGTGAAATTTGTACGTATTGACTTAATTGCCATGTACTTATATTTCAATTTTCGACACAGCTGTTAAAATAGTAATTTCTTTGTCTTCTGTTAAGACAGAAGCTGGTCTTCTATGTGTACTATATTTTATAGAACCGGTAGTATTGAATCTCGCTGCTACTTTTTTAAAACATGCGCCAGTGGGATGTCTTCTCTGCGGATATCGTTGAGCGTACACTCTGCTTACTAAAAACACAGCTTTTCTGACATTCTCCCAAAATGTAAATCATTTCAATTAGTTCTTCACTAGAATAATTCATTTTAAATTTTTCCAAATATTCTTTACGAAACAATAATTTTATAATAGCTTCAGAAATAATTATTGGCAATTGTTTATTCTGAAAACTGTCAAGATTATGTTTTGTTTTCTGTGATTACTTTGCGTTTACTATTATACCATTGCTTTATACATAATTTAGTCAGGTAGCTATGTATTTTATGATTAAAGTAGTGCCTAGTCAGGAAAACAGGGCTACTAATACTACAATTGGGTATTTTTCAGATTAAAGTGCTAATTCTGTAAACCAGTGGTTTACAAATTTTTGTTTATTTTTAAATTTCTCTTGAAATGAATAATAAAACGAAAACAAAACGACATATTTTTTATTTTTAGGTTTTTACCTATTAATAAGTAATACTAGTTACCACAGTTATGATATCATTAGAAAGCTTAGTAAATAAGCTTTCATATCATGTATTTATGTACAGGGTTCTATTTGAAAAAATTAAGTTTTAGCTATTTGAAAATGACGTACTTGGATGATCTGTTCTGGACAAGCTGTATATTTTTTATAAACTTAATACTTATAAAAGTTTTAGGTAACATTTTGTCTACTAGACTGGTAATTTTTGTCGTTCCGATTATAAAAACAAAAAAACACTGATATTCTTCTTACTAATATGATTTTCCCGTAAATTTTACTAACACGTGAATAACTTGGCAACGCTGCATCCGATGACTAAAACGCTTACAAAAGACAGTTTCTAAAAATGAAAAAATATACAGGGTGTTCCGTTTAAAAAAATGTCAAAATTTATTGCCACGTATTTATGGAGCACCCTGTACACAAACATAATTTTAAAAAGTAGCTCTCTTAGTCTCCAATAACATACCGTTGGAATTGTTTATGAGTCTCTATTGATTTAGGAGCTATATCCCGAGACCAGATAAGTGAGCCACTCTGTATAATTGACAAAAACTCCTTCCTGGTATTTTATATTCTAAGTGGTTGCCTATGCTACAGGGTTTACTTATTCGGCGACTATTACGTCTATCAGTAACTCTACAGTGTGTCCCATTTTCGATGATATTTCGGGGTATCTCACTTACGAGTATTTAAAATAATTATGCAAGTTTTGAAATGCCGCATTGGTGGCATTAAGTAGTTCATCTATTGTCCGATGACGGGTACTATAAACCTTATTTTGCAAGTAGCCCCATAAGAAAAAGTCTAGCATGGATAGGTCAGGTGACCGTGGAGGCCATCTAATTGGTCCATGAGTACTGATCCACTTTTGCAGAAAATAATTGTCTAAAAAAGATCGCACAATTAGGGATAACATCTTGCAAAATTTCAAGATATCTGTTCCCCGTAAGACTGCCTTCATAAATTCTGTATTCTATTTGTTGCCCCAAAATAAAACAAGCTACGCTATAGCCAAATCGACCATGTTGCTCTCTTTCTAATAGCACATGATGATTTTCTTGGGACCAATGCTTAGTATTACGCCTGTTAAAGATACCTGCACTCGAAAAGTAAGGCTCATCTGACCATATTATAAATCTAGCAAAGTTATTACCAATACGAATTTGTTCCAAATACCAGTTGTAAAACAGTAAACGATGTTCTGCATCACCAGGATGCAAATGGTGAATAATTTTAATTTTGTATGGCTTAAATTTATATTTGGTCAATATTCTTTGAACCCGAGTCTTGGGAACACCAATCTCCTGCTGTAGAACTCTGCATGATTGTGAAGGCGTTGCCTCTATACATGCTAAAACGTTGACTTCATCCGTATTTGTCTTATTATACTTTTACATTTACATTTCCTTTAAACATTAAAAGACAAGGTTGCCTTCTTTCTGGATATCTATAAATCCAAATGATATTGAAATAAAAAATAAATCCACATACGTCAAAAGATAAATAAGTATTCAAAGAAACTTGTTGAAATACAGTTGGGAAGCCTCACGAGAGTTTTCATTGCTCTCTATAAAACAGGCTAACATGTCATATTTTTCAAAATGTTGATAATCTTCATTTTCAGCCATTGTAACTAATACAATATTACGCAGAGAATATACATTTTACAACTGACCAAGCGCTTAGCAAATGATCATTTAATTGTTCCAATAATCACGGCCTACTAATTCTAATGCTATATAATACATACTCTGTTATTACGCACATTTTGTGAAATCATAGATTTTAGGTTTACTATTTAAAATACACATCATGTATTTATATTTTTGTAAAGCTTACAAAATTTCCAATCAAACGTAAGAAAAATATACGGGTGTTCCGTTAAAAAAACCATAAGTTTTATTTATAGCTAAAAATTGATAGCTTGCAGCAAAAATACGACTACGCCACTTAATTCTACGTAAAAAAAACTGTATAAGAACCAATTTTTACCTTTGCCATACACTAAAAGATAACGGAGATACAAGGGGTGTCCCAGAATGCAATATTTTCAATTTCGCCCTGTATCTAAGAAATGTAGCGGGCTATGAAAGCTTTGTTTATACCAGCGTCTTTTCACAAAAAAGTAGTACGGTATTGTGAAAACCGCAACTGTATCTTTACTCGTAAGTGAGATACCCCGAAATATAATCGAAAATGGGACACACTGTACCGGGTGAGTCATTAAGGAAGGACGCCGGCTATATTCCAGAAACCACCTATGTTACGACTTCCAAAAAAAAATTCTTCAGTAAATGTGGCCAAGAGAAAATGCTGGAAATAATTTTAAAGTTTGTAAATAGACCGCTAGGTGGCGTAACTGCTGTAGTAAATTAAAAATGTCTAATAAGTAACAGAAACTTAAATAAAAGTTATATTGGAAATATCGTAGTTGTATTTTTGGGACAATTTTACCCATTTTTTGTATAAGAAGTTTTTCTCTAACTTCACAGGTTTTCCGTAGGGGGAGCTGCGAAAGTTGTTGGACAAACACGTAATTATCTTCGAAACCAGTCATCGAATCTTAAAAAGTAATATTTCATTGGAAAGGTCTTTTCTTGCGCTATTCGTTGATGTATTAAAAAGTTAGGTTTGATTAACGAACAAACCGCTAGAGGACGCTTTCCAAATATTGCTGAAATTTTAGACATTTTCTTCAAAAATTAAATAGAATGGTATGTTTTTTATATTTTAGTCAGAAAAAGTATAAAATTTCGCCTATACCCTGAACATTTCAAGTCGATATCTCCGTTGGTTTCAATTTTATTATTATTAAAAATAAAAATCTAAACAAATTAGATCGGGGGACCTAGAAGGTAACAATGGTAATGGTTATTAAGCTGTTAAAGTTAAAGAGTGAATAAGGAAATGTAGGTACCTAGCTGGCCATGGAAAAAAGCTTCCTCTTCCTATCCATGTATCAGGAAAAGTGATACTCAAAAATTGACGCACGCGTACTGAAAAATGTGCCGGACAGCCGTCATGTTGGAAAAACATCCGCTGCCTAGTAAGCAACGAGGCATCTTCTAAAAGTAACGGAAAATCGTTCCACAAGAAATTAAGGTATGTTTCACGATTAAGTGGTGTGTCAAAAATGTGAGGACCAATAATTCGACTTCCTAAAACACCGCACCAAACATTGACGCTCCACCAGATAATATTTCCTTGCCACTGACATTGATAAAATTAATGTTAGTATGGATAAATCGTCATTATGCATTGTTGGTCTGGTAGTGTTATTGGATGATCGTGGCACTACAAAATCATTACCATGGATCTGAACTTAAAGTAGGTATAAAATTGAAACCAACAAAGATATCGACTTGAAATTTTCAGGGTATAGGCAAATTTTATACTCTTTCTGACTAAAATATAAAAAACATACCATTCTATTCAATATTTTGAAGAAAATCGCTAAAATTTCAGCAATGTTTGGAAAGCGTCCTCTAGCGGTTTGTTCGTTAATCAAACTTAACTTTTAATACACCAACGAAATATTACTTTTTAAGATTCGATGACTGGTTCCGAAGATAATTACGTGTTTGTCTGACAACTTTCGCAGCTTCCCCTACAGAAAACCTGTGAAGTTAGAGAAAAACTTCTTATACAAAAAATGGGTAAAATTGTCCCAAAAATACAACTACGATATTTCCAATATACCTTTTCCTTAAGTTTCTGTTACTTATTAGACATTTTTTAATTTACTACAGCTGTTACGCCACCTAGCGGGCTATTTACAAACTTTAAAATTATTTCCAGCATTTTCTCTTGGTCACATTTACTGAAGAATTTTTTTTTGAAGTCGTAACATAAGCGGTTTCTGGGATATAGCCGCCGTCCTTCCTTAATGACTCACCCGGTACATTGCAATTAACTTTTGTAAACGTTAAAGACCTTTTTACACCCGGAAACTGGTTAAAAGTAAAACTATAATCCAACATTAACAACTGACTGTATCGATTTATTGATCTTATATGATATTACGTGTTCTACTAGTTAGGTTCTGAATCTTTTACGTGAAGATGAAACCGTCAATATTGGTACAAAATGTCAAATTGGGAAAGTTTTTCAAATAGGTCACCTCTCCCGTTAAAATTGCCCTTCAATGTCAAAAATTCGTATAGTACTTTCAGGTAAAGCAGTGTGTGCCAGAGCCATTCCTATTAATTCTACATGACACATTCCAAACATGACAGCGTATATTGTTTTATATTGTTGTTCTTGAGCTCTGGTATAAATCGTTCGGTTTACTTGTCACACGTTACGTTATGCTGCAGTCACTGATAAATAATTATGCATTTATTTAAATTGGCCTTTAAAATGTTTGCAATGTTATCGTGGTATTTTGGTATATGTATATCTTGTGCTGAAAATGTTATTTTTAACCAAAAAATAATTTAATCATTTTTCACATAACTTACTGCAAATTTGTATACTTTTATTTCGTAGTTTACAGTATTCTCGTAAAATACCGTTCACTTAAGCAAATCTATTTATACAAAGTAAATTTAAGAAAAAAATTTCCTCGATAATGGGGTTACTTAGTAGAGACGAATGTGCATCTAAAATTATATTAAAATGGTTACTATAAATAGGGTAATTGAGTAAAAGAGACCGAGGAACGACACAGATTGCTATTTTATATGAGCTGTCGATGATGCCACTTTACTACTTGATGACAACTACTCGCAATGAACTGAAGGCCTTTTCTAATATCACATGTGATAATTTGGTACTTCTATTTAGAAGAAATAAAAAATGTGGTTTCGTAAACCAATATGACTTATTTGTTACATACTTTTCTTTTACTACGACGTCAGTTCAATTTTTATTAGAACATTAGAACAATTATTTTACTAAAATTAGAGGAAGTACGATATATATTTGAACTTGATATGATATTTAAATTTTGTATATGTTGAAACGTTGCCTAAAATGCATATTAGATTACAAATTTCCAAATTAATTAAGACATTGGTAAGTCACTTTCAATTAAGTTTTACTATGTTTACCTTCATAAGTAATAAAGCAACAGAAACATTTCCAATATATTTAAATAGTATTGGCCGCTTCAACAAATTTATTCTTTGGAAAATTCTATAAACACAAATTGAGTCAAGACTCCGATCCCATACTTACATTTTAAATTTCCTTGGTTTATTAAATTTTCTTTCACTTTCCTACTTTTACTGAGGATACCGACAATTGATATTGAAACGTTTAAAACTTGTAATACAATTAGCTATTTACTTTCTTATGTGCCCATAAGTATTGTTTTCGTGAAAAGAATAAATCTCGAGTTTTCAACAGATTTCATGTTTTCAGCATTTTGAAAACCATCTAGACCATTTTCGAGTGTGTGTGTGTGTGTGTGTGTGTGTGCTTGCCAGTTTGCGTGTCTGCATGTGTGCGTGTATGCGTGAGTGTGCGTGTGCACGTGCGCGTGTGCGTATGTGAGTGCGTGTGGGTGTCGATGTGGTTGTGGTTGTGGGTGTTGGGATGGGCGTGGGTGTGGGTGTAGGTGTGCGTGTGAGTGTGCGTGTAATTTAGCAACAAAAAATTCTTAAAGTAGAATTTAAGTTTTCAAACTTTTTCAATGTGTGAGAAACGATTAATTTTATAAAAAAAAGTGTAGACATTTTTTAAAGAAAATTTAATTTTACATAACTTTTAAGATAGCATGCATATATTAATCTTTATATGACATGAAGTTTTAAACGTCATTCTGAAATAGATTATTGTTTTTGTTTTTGCAATGTTACCTCTTTTCGTTATGAACGAATGAGGTTTGTTACGTGTTTAAACGGGGAGCTGGAAGAAAAAGAAAGAAGGAAAGGATTCTCTGCTCATTCACAGATAGTGGGCACACCGAACTAGTTCAAAAATGTCGGTTCGGGCGGGGTGAGAGACGAAAGGGTGTTAAAGATGCCGGCGCCAAGAGCCGCTCCCCTTTGTAGAGATAGGATTCACCGCTGCCCCGACGCTTGGACAGTGGTGCAGGATGGAATGGGCAAGGAGATTGTAGGAAAAGGGAAGTACCAGAGGAAATATAAATAACAACACTGCTGTAGTGCGAAAGAAACAAATGTATATTTTATTTTTAAAAATTTAGACTAAATAGTTGAAGGTGTGGATCTAATTAATCCACAACAAAACAATATATTTAGATACCCCAAATGTACAAAAAAAAGAAATAGTAATTAAATACCGTTCGCAAGCCAGAATAGTTTTTCTCTATTTTACAAAAAAACCAAACTTAAGCATTTCCCCTTTTCAAGGGAAGGCCTTCCGTTGTATTCCTAAAAGAGAAAAGTATATCGACACCTATACAAAGCGTAACTTATTACTAAATAATAACCAAAACAACTTGCGATGGTTTACACCAAAACGGATAATACCGAAATAAAATTTTATAGTGAGCCACACGAAACTTTTATAGCTCAGCAAGCATTTTTTTCTTAAACAATAATGAACCAAATATATGTGAAAATTTAATAATTGCATACATTTCAAGGCGAAAAAAAAATTAATGTCTACACCAAATGTAATGAAAACATATGTTTATCTAACGGTTCGTTTGGCTACTGTGTAATTACTTGTGCGCATCCCAATTACAGTGATGTCGCACACAACACCAAAAATGGTAGCCACAACAGATACAATTAAATGTTATTATTATAATTACAAACACAATGAGGGAAGGAAAGTAATGGTAAAAGAACGGATAAGGAAGGTTACATGGTTGTGAAGTGAAGGATTACTTATTGATACAGCAACAAGGATATAGTGATATCAGGTATTATTTTAACTGACTAATTGATTACGTTATTTTTAGCAGGTGTACTTTATTATTATTCAATTAAAGTTCATGTGACCATAGAGAAAACAAAAGAAAAAGGAACGATCTAACCTTTCTATAAGCAGATAGTCATTACGTTCAGTCGATGCCCTCGGATCACGAACATAGGCAGAAGTTGTCATCATCCTGTTTGATTTTAGTTACGACTCAGAAGGTAAACCAGAATAGTACTTGTATGTAGATAATATGGAGATAATAGTTGAAGTTAAATCGTAGAATCCAAAAGTAGAAGGTACTTCGTTGAAACCAAAAGAAGAAGGTAATTCGTGCAAGCTAAAAGGAGCAGGTAATTAACACTATGTAGGTAAATAATCTTTATTCGTTACCCCTAGATGTAACGGGCCAAATGAAAGTGTATCGAAGTGCTTTCCTTGCTTTATGGAAGCATCAATAATTCATGTCTTGATTAAAACGTCTTCAAACGCTAAGAAAGAAAGTCAGTTATTACTAACAAAATCAGAGAAATTCACTGGTAACTTACTCGATCTTGCCGAAGAAAATTTTTCTAAAACCGCATGTAAGCGAGCGACAAAACTTGTAAATAATGATTAGAAAAAGCACCAATTGTTTTATTCAAATTATGTTTCTTGAAGATATATCCGATTAGTTATATCGTATAATACTATCAAGCAATTTTCAAGAAGACATCAAAAATTTTCAGCTTGGCAAAATGGACGCCACAGGAAAGAAAGAAGACGTAATTTTTATTGTTTGTATTAAACACAATACATTGTTATCACCCTTTTTATCTAAATAAAACCAGAAATTCTAAATTGTGATTTCTCCAGTAACGCCATCTAGAGAGGACTTCTAGAAGCTTGCAATATAATTCCCCTTAATTACCTATATTTTAGGATACGTCACTAGAGGGAGTAACAATGCAGATTTTAAATGAAATATATAAATGTGAATTTATAGCATTTGAATAACCAAAGGTACGAAAATTTATATTAGACTGATAGTAAAATTACTTGGAAATATGTGGTTCAAGTTATGAACAGAAACAACGTAAGCATTCTTAGAAAGAAAGTTTGAGTAAACATGTACAACTTGTACAAAAATTTACAATGAAAAATAACAAAATAATTTAAAGATGCAAAAACCTAAATTATTTCGTTACAGGTTGCAGAGTTATTCTAAATATCTGATGTGGAACACCACACGACCTTCCAACCTACAAAATGTAAATTAAAAGAAATGAAATAATTTTAATAACATTTTTTTAGGATAAATATGCAACTTTTCTTATATGAACTTCATTACGAAAATAGGCAACATTTTAAACGCAAAAAGAAGGACAAGTGTAGAGTGTAGGAGAAAGACTGTTCGGAATGGACATTAGGAAAAGGAAACAATTATTTGAGAGATTAATATAAAGTGTGGTGTTGTACGGGGCGGAAGTGTGGGGGTGGAAAGAGTATAAAGAGATAGAGGGACAGTAAGAAAAATACTAGAAGAGGGTACTGGGAGTGGATAGAGAATCTCCGGGATACATTATTATCAGAGAGAAAGTGCAAGAAGAAAAAATAAGGGTGGAGGCGGTAAAAAGAGCAATAAAATACGAGCAAGAAATGAGTAGATCAGAGTACGAAATTCTTTAAGAATCCTGGAAAAAAATAAAAGAAAGAAGAATAAAGTATAGAAAAGAGGCCAGAAAATAATTTTATGGAAGAAACGGGGATGCGAAGAAGAATTGGAGAGACTAAGAAGGGAAGGAGTGAGCATAAGAGTGGACATAATTAGAAGGGATAGGGATGTGCAAAGGCAGGAAAGATGGATAATAAGAAGGAAAATACAATGCAAACTATAGGAACATTAACGGAGAAGGGATACCAGGATATCTGAATTGGGAAGGGAGGAAGGAAAGAAGAAATGATAGCGAGATTTAGATATGGAAACCAAGAAAAGGGAAAGAAATATTGGAGAAGGGGCGAAGATAGAAAATGTAGGTTGTGCGGGGAAGAGATGGAGACGATTCATAGTATGTTGAAAGAATGCAGGGAGTTAAAGGAAGAGGAGAGGACGGTAGAAGAGATACTAGAGGAAAAAGGAAGGGGAGCCGATTGGATGGAAGAAATATGGAAAAGAAGAAAAGGGGAGAGGAGACAAGAGGGAAGAAGACAGTGGAGGTTATGTAAGGGAAGGAGAAACTGTAGACAGACAAATGTAAACACACACAATAACTTTGCAATATTGTATAAATAAGCAAATAAAGATAATAGTAGTAAACGCAAAAACAATAATTTATGTCAAACAGACGTTTAATGACAAACAGAGGTTAATAGGCATATAGATGCTAACTTAAAAAATTAAAAGAAATGAAATAATTTTAATTTCAATTTTTTTAGGATAACTATGCAGCCCCTTTTTATACGTTCATAACGAAAACAGGCAACATTGTAAAAACAAAAACAATAATCTATGTCAAAATAACGTGTAAAACTTAATGTCAGATAGAGATTAATAGACACAAATACATGTTAACTTAAAAAAAAAATTCTAAAGCCGCCCGCTTCTTTAAAAATATTGATAATACCCATTCAGCATTTTCAATCATATTTATTTAATTTGTACATATCTTTCGCTTTACATTAAAAAACTTTATAAAGAAAATTTATCTAAAATTAAATTTTCTTTAAAAAATACGTCTACACTGTTTCTTAAAAAATTAATCGTTATTCAGATTTTTTTTCTCTTATGTTTATTAAAACTAGTCTTTGAAGACTAACCATTAATTTTCATCTTCAATCTTAAAGCTATGTACTTATCGGCTAGAGTCTATCCATTGATGCCTTCTAGATTTTTCTGGGCAATTTACTGTTCACTAGCGCACTATGCTCTGCTTTATACACAACACACTGCACAAGGTCACATGGTTCTCTCCTCTTCAATCTTCGGATTTGGTGTTGGTTGTCCAGGAGTTGAAGAGCATCTGCATTGGTGTGGAGGTGAAGTCTGGCTTCATGCTTTCCAGCAAACCTTTTGATTTCTTCCTTAACGGTTAGAATCCGTAGGTCTCTATGAAGATCGGAATTTCGAACATACCAGGGGGTATTCAATATGTTCCGTAACACTTTATTTTGAAATATTTGGATACACTTGATGTTGGAATCACTGGCACAGCCCCACAGCTGGATGCCATAAAGCAATACTGGTTTCAAGATCTGGTTGTAAATCAGTAGTTTGTTGTAGATTGAAAGTTTGGAGTTTCTCCCAATTATCCAATAGTACTGTCTGTATTTTAGTGATAGTTTCGCGCTTTTCTTCTTTACATGCTCTTTCCACTGAAGTTTGCCGTCCACAATCATGCCTAAGTACTTGGCTGTGTTTTCACACGACACAATGGTGCCATGTATGTCTAGGTCCCGTCGGTCTTTTAGTAGTTTATTTGTAAAGTTGACGTGGATGGATTTTAGGTCATTTAACTTTATCTTCCATTGTTTGGTCCAGTCAAGTATTAAATTGCTGGCTATTTATAGTTTTCTAATGGGTAGATGATAGCTCTTTTAATTCCGAATATTCGTCTTCTTGCTTAATTCTGAAGAGTCTCTCCGAGATATATATTGCTAATAGCTCTGCGTATTGTTTTGGGAGCATTTTATTTAATTTGTGAACCAAGCCTTCATGCCATACCTTGTCGAAGGCTTGTGCAACATCTAAGAAGACTGTGGAGAACATTTTCTTTCCTTCCAGTGCACATTCGATGGTGTTGGTTATTTTATGCACTTGGTCTATTGTTGAATGCTTTTCTGAGAATCCAAATTCAGATAATGAAAAAATTTAAACTAATACTTAAATTCTCCCCTAAATTACGCGCCATTTAAAAAAATTGTGAACATAATTAAACAATATGTTTAAGGCATATATCTGGGTATTTTTATATCTCTGTAATATGCAGCTGTTTTAGAAATATTTGATAAAACCCAAAACTGCCCCCCCCCCCCTCTACAGCGCTGGATTTCTTCCAAAATCTAATCAGCTCCAAGCCAAATGAAAACAACCTTAAATACAAAATTTTAAGTACGTAGGTGTTTTCGTTCTGCAGTTATCGTGGATACTAACATACATTCACACGGACATACAGGCATACCCACAGACATCTGAGACATCCAGACAGGACGACCGATCTTGGCAAAACTTGGCCAACATTTGTAAAATGAGCTAATAAGTCGATTTAGCGATAGTGAAAAAACGTCGATTGTGTAACCTTCTATACCTACCTACATATGTATATGTAGGTTGGAAAGTAAAAAAAGTATAATTAAAATTATTTCATTTCTTTTAATTTTTTATGTTAGCATCCAAATGTCTATTAACCTCTGTCTGACATGACATTTTAAACGTCTCTTTGACATAGATAATCGTTTTTGTTTTTACAATTTTGCCCATTTTCGTATTTAACTTGTTATAAAAGAGGTTGCGTAATTATTCTAAAAAAAATGTTATTAGAATTATTTCATTTCTTTTAATTTCGATTTTGTAGTTTGGAAGGTGGTGTGCTGTACCACACCAGATATTTTAAATAGCAAATAATATACAATTTTTGATGACATGTTTATTTTTTCACTTGTATCTATATCACTCTCTCAACGTATAATTTTATCCTGCTGGCATTACATTTTACAGCGATACAAGAATTGTGAAATTCTTTGTATGTGCCTATACAAGAAACATTTTGCATTCAATAATAAGGTAGAAGACATACTGTATAATTATGATTTAAAATAAGTTTTTGTATTTTCCTCGTAAAATTAGTAAAATTAGATTTTAGCGTAAAAAATAATAAAAAGAAATTTTTTAGGGGATTTAACCTAGATACAATATAAAATTCCCCAACAACCACCACATGTAAAATCAACAACAAAACAATTCCCAAAATTGCTTTAAGTAATTACTACTAATTATCATAATCTAATTTTAGAATACGGTGTGTGGTTACAAATAATTAAAAAAAGAATAAAAAAAACTATAACTAAAATTACACATAAATATTAACCACGATTTGTCATTTAATCTTTTTTTAGGTGGAAATTGAAAAATAGTAATAGGAAAAGCGTGTACCAAATTAGTATTAAGTGGATTAAAAATTATGGCCACTTATACAAAAAAAAACACTCTCAAGTAACTATTTGGATATTTTATGCATAAATATCTTCCACTTGAAGTTAACAAATTTTTTTAAATTGCTGTAGTGTGGACAGATTTGTAATTCTCAACATTTCTTGGCAAAGTTAAAGATATAAAACAATCAGTGATTTATGTGAATACATTTTGATTTATTTTTTAATCTCTTTTACGAAACATTTAATTGATAATTATGAAAAAATTTCCCACAATATTCAAATCGGTGAGTGTGTAAAAGTGTAGTTCAAAGTACTTAATTCACACTCAATACACAGAAGTCTTTGTTATTATAAAACAACGATACCTTTTTATGATTAGATCCCGACGTTGCGAGTGTCATATTTTCTATATTTTTTTTTGTTCTATTTATTTCCATGGGAACTTTTGCAGTCAATGAATCAAAATGAGCAACTGTTTAAGTCAATTGGCTCTTCAAAGTTCAGATAAGATACCGCATGACATGTACTAAAGTACAGGTACCTTATTTATTATACTTAAATACTACCAGAAGTCTTTAATTATTATAAACAACGATACGTTTATGATTAGATCCGACGTTGCAGTGTCATATTTTCATATGTTTTGTTCGTATTGGTACCTTTCCATGGTACCTATTAATGCAGTCAAATGAATCAAAATGAGCAACTGTTTAAGGTCAATTGGCTCTTCAAAGTTCAGATATAGATATCATGACATGTATATATAGTACAGGTACCTATATATATATATATACTATATATATACTACCACTATATATATTTTTCAGTTTAACAACGAATGACACTTTTTCAAAGTACGTTTGGTATTTAGGTAATTAACTCAATTGATATAAAAATATTATTGTCAATATGATATATATATATAGTATATATATAGAGTATATATATATATATATATATTCCTATAATCTATGTTGTTTCAGTTTAAATGAAGACACCCAAATAAATTGTTACTTCTTCCATTAAAAAAAAATATTTTGCCCTTTTTATGTTTTTAGTTAATAATTTTTAATTTACTTGAGTGTTAAGAACAAAAATTATAATAATTATTCGAATATTTCTTTTATCTGATAAATAAATACATTAAATTTAAGAAATTGTTGAATAACAAAAAACCTGTAATATTTAAGTATAGGAAGCCCATATACCAAATGATAGAGAATGTTCTTTAAATAATGTAGATTAATAAAATACAAGGTGTTACATTTAAAATTACCAAGACAATGTGATTTGAATGTAATTATTTTACAACTGTAAATTTTGAACACCCTGTAAGGAATTAAGAATCATTTGCTATAGCTATCCAAAGGGTAACAACTTTAAAATTTACAACTACAATTTTGTCATTCTAATTTAATTGATTCGGTCAGTATGATTTTTTCGAAAACCTATTATTTTCACAAAATTCAAAATATCTGAAAAACTGTAATATTTACCTATAGGGATCATTTATTAAAGTGCACCTTATTTTTACACTGCTATCCAAAATTGAACGAAAATACAGGGTGTTCCAGTAAAAAAACATAAGTTTGATAAGCCACGCTTTTATGGAACACCCAGTATGTACGAAAATAGTTTTAAAATGTGGCCACTACTGATATACATAACCCCCCTGAAAAATAAATTTGAAAAAACGTATTGCCTAGATATAAAAGACCGTCCCGTTGGTGGTGGCCCACCCTATATATATATATATATATATATATATATATATATATATATATATATACAGGGTGGCCCACCACATTCGCCTCGGTTTTTCTACGAGAAATGAAAAGGCTTGGGAAATAATTTTTTTAGTGCAGTCATATGTGGGTTCTTGAGCAACTTTTTTTACCATTCTGTATAATTTTGAAATAAAACTTTTATATGGTAGTATACCTTAACCTTTCAGTTAACCAGTAGATTTAATTTTGAGCAGCTCGTTCTATGTTACAGGGTGTAAGCAATTTTTAAATTACAATATGTATTTTTATATTTCTCAAAATTTCTCAGAAACGATCAGTTTTAGGTATAGGAAATGTAACAGAAACTTACCTTTATTTGGTCTATAGTATCTAAAAATATAAAAAATTATAGGGTGTTCCACAAGAAAAAATATAGCTTTGATATGTACTGTATTTTTGTGCCACCCTGTATATTCAAAAATAATTTTGGAATATGCTCCTCAAGAACCCACATATGACTGCGCTAAAAATGATTTCCCAGCCCTTTTCATTTCTCGTAGAAAAACCGAGGCGAATGTGGTGGGCCACCGGTATACATATATATATATATATATATATATATATATATATATATATATATATATATATATATATATATATAATATAGTGTGATAAACACTATAGCTAGAAAGAAACCCAATAAGCATTATATGAGTGTGAGAGAGACATAGCATTACCGACGTTGCCACTTGTACATGTTTGCATATATGCATAAAATATGAACTACTTAAGTCTCCTTCAATCTAGCTTCAACGTTTTTAACGAAACCAAAGCAATTAAGATGATGTTGAAAAGAAGTACTATTAAGTAAATACTTTACACTTAAACATTAAATGATAATAACTCAAACATCGAAGTTTATTGTAATTGCGAATTTATGATATAGTTCGATTACTACTCGTAAGAAGAACCAAGAAGAAACCTACGACAGCTACAAACAAAAACATTAAAATTTACATTGATAGTATAACTTAAGTTTATGGTTTAACTTTAGCATTATAATGCTTAATCCAAAACCAACCATTTTTAAAAAAGGAACAGAGTACACTTTTTTCTAAACTCTATAAGATTTTCGAAAAGACCTCCACGTTGCGCAAGGCAGTAACCCAATCTGTGATAAAATTCAGTTCGGGTGGTTTCTAACATTTCTTGGGTGATGCTGTCTGTAATTTTGACACAAAGTACGTCCAAATTGTTAGAACGTGCCGATAAAATTGCTGGGATACGTATCCCGAAACAAAAAAGTACCTTTTCCACTAATAATACGGTTAGGGAACGTAGTTTCCAAAAACTGTTGAACTCTTATTGCGGTATGAGCAGGACAGCTATCTTCTTGATACCAAATGACACCAAAATTTATATTGAGGCGTTGAACAGCTGGAACTATCTGGTTTTTCAACAGTTATAAATATTTGTCCACATTCAAGTTTCCGTTGATAAAAAATGGACCAATTATGAAATTGCCTAAAATTCCTGCCCACACATTAACTTTTTGGGGGTATTGTATCCGGTAAGGAATACTAATGTGTTTGTTTTCCCGAGAGTAACCAACCGCGACAGACGGATTGTGATGACCATGTAAGTTAAAACAACACTCGTCGGTAAACAATAAATCTTTCGTTTTCATTAGCCCGATTAATCATATCTTCGCAAAATTCCATACACTTTTGATGATCACCTGGAAAAATTTCTTGTGTAGTTTGCAACTTAGAACAACGGAATTTATTCCTTTTCAAGACATTGCAATCTCTTGGAGTTCACGCTCTTCGTTTAAGTTACGATTAGGATGCTCACCATCATTACCATCAATGCTACTGCATTTTCTACAATTATTTAAACATCCACATCTTTCAAATTTACAAGCAGTACGCATAATCGTACTTTCTGATGGAATATATATACTATATATATATATATATATATATATATATATATATATATATATATATATATATATATATATATATATATATATATATATATATATATATATATATTCTTTTTTTGGAGCTAAAGGTAAATGTTTTGATTGCAATAAAGTATTTCCTAAGAAAAGATGTCAAGTTATTGGTAGGAAATAGTTTTTAAAGCATTAATAATGGTTTTTACATTAAAAGAAATTAAAATTAACTCAATCGTATTAAGTATTAGAAATTAAAAAGTTTTACAAAGGTTAGTCTTAAAATCGTTTTTCCAAAGGCATTTTATTTTCTGATAGATTTAATCGTAGAGCATTTATTTGGAAAAAATACGTCACGAAATTCATCTATACGTCGAGTTGTTACCACGTGTGTCTATGCAGTCGGTAGCTTCTCTATGTTGGAACTAGCAACGTAGCTTTCTGTAAATTGAATCATTTCAATTTACCCCTGATTCCGCAAGTGGCCACTTGCCAATGATGCCTCATATTATTCTACCGGATACCTGCTTCCTCCGATAACTTTGCAACACAAGACAATCCTTCTCCATGTCTTAGTTGTTGCTGATCTTTGTAAAAAATTGAATTTAGGAATTGATTTGTGGGAACGTATAAGAATTGTCACGAACGTTACCGACGATGCCTGGAATTTCTTTTCTACGCTAACGATCACTTAGTGTGGTATGTCCTACCTTGACTCCTTCACAAACACTCATTTTAAATGTTCTTGGATAACCAATTCGAGCAAATGGTAACTTCTTTAGGCTTAGCTATTGTTGGGAAACATGAAATTGCTGTACCTAGTGACGTAATACCAATCAAACAATAGTACTATCAGTCAGTCCTACTAAGCAGTAACTTATTAATGGCGAGATTAACAAAATGATAACTCAAGGTGTCATCGAGTCATCTAAGAGGTCGGTGCGCATGATTCCTATGAAAAATAACACGCTAACTGAATTCAGTAACCGTTAAAGATGCGTATCTATTGCTTTATATCTCTACCATTTTGGATCAGTTACGAGATACTAGATACTTGAGCTCGCTAGATATCAAGTTTGCTTACTGACAGATTGGAGTGGCAGAGTTTCACGACCCTATACGGCGTTTAAGGTCGAGGACTTTTTCAATTTCGCATTTTGGTTTGACTAATGCACCTGTGACCTGGATGAGAGTTATCGTCTTGAACCTCAACCATCTGTCGTCGATATTGTCATTGTTAGAAAATTTTTGAGGTCTACCTTAAAACTTTGCCGCTTGCATTCGATTGTTTACGTGCTACTGGTCTCGTGGTGAACAGAGACAAATATCACTTCTGTCGCGCCCAATTAAGACACTTGGGCTACGTTTTCTGCCAGATTTCGATTCATTGGCTGCGCCTCCAACTCGTCTGTGGAGAAAACGCAAAAAATTCGAATGGACGAACGAATGTGGCGATTCTTTACGTCACATAAATCAGACGTTATCTATTTCATTTCACTAAACAGTTTGTTTTGTAAGTCCTTATATTTTTCGAGAAACAGCGTAAGGTATAAATTGGGCCAAAACATCAAAACGCTTAATTATGTTCCTTCTTTTTGTAATTTTTTCGGGAGAGTTTGTACAATTCGTTGACAAGTTGTAATTTAGGTATAGTTTCTCTATAATTTTTATAAGTTGTTGTAGTACTTGGAGAGGGTTCTCGCGATATTCACAAACTGCTCGAATTACATGTATACAAATCCAAGATATGCTCGATTTATTGCATTACCCTCACCTTCAGGACTACCCAGCTGAGCTACACAGTTCCCGTGACAATTTAACCTTTTCAATAGGTAATGTAATGTAACGTAAATATGTACAAGCAATCCCCGGCGATGAAAAAATTCGTTTCCCACAGATGTGCCCCAAATTCAACTCATTCTGTTTGAAGTGTACAAGAACATTACCGTTATCTCCAATAAGTTGCTTAAGGATTTGGTATATGTTTAGTCCAAGTAAAAACAATCGATGTCATTATGCCTCCCCATTGAAAAATACGTCCTACTTTTTGCAAGCAATATTGAATTGGGTTTTTATCACAAAGGTAAAATAACCTAACTTATATACTTCATGGTCTGTAGCATTTCCTCCAACAAACTACACTTGTTCTGATTCAGGGGTTATGAATTAAAGTTTTTTCCTAGAACCAATAGATTCGGAGAAAAAAAATAAAATACAATACCATGATTTTTATTCTTTGTTAAATAATAAACTATGTATTGAGAGTGTAAAACAGTAAAGATGTAAAATGCAAGCAAAAAATACGATATATAACACACACATACACACACACGCACGCACGCACGCACGCACACGCGCACACGCGCACGCGCACGCACACGCACACGCACACGCACACGCATACGCACACGCACACACACATATACATGTATGCTTTGGTGTGTGTGAATCCTTTGCGATATTGCAGGCTTACATTCTATTAATATAAGTAATTTGATTGTAATCTCATTATATTTAGAATTTACATCAGTTCTAAACACAAACACAAAATTTGCATCGATTGAGGCTTGAATCTCGATGGCGCAGATGGTTAGCGCGGTACTCTAGCAAAGTGCAGATCGTTGGTTCAAATCCTACTCGAGGTAAACTTTTATTTATGTATTTAATAAAATTAATAATAATTTTTAGTTACATATTTACCTTTGAACTTATTCGTTCATTACAAAACTGATAATAAATATATCAATAGCTGTTGACGAATCTTGTGATATAAATGACACAGCGCAGGTTTCTCGTTTTGTGCAATTCATCTCTACTACAGGCCTTAAAGAGGTACTTTTGGGATTATTGCCACTCAAAGGACAATCACGTGTTGTAATGGAGTTCTTCGAAAAACATCAAATTCCATTAGAAAAAATTGCCTTGACTTCAAAAGCGTTTCTCAGCAGATTCAATCACTTTAGAAACAGCAAAGCGACGTTAGTCTTTGTTAACAGAAATAAAGTTTTCGCCCTTTAATATTGATATTGGCAGCTTTGAAATGCAGTTGCTGGATTTAAAAAGCAAAGAATTGTGGACCTCAAAATTCGAACGTCTTTATGTCGATTGGTGAAAAATAAATGTGAATTTAATTTAAAGCACAAGTGGTCTGCTGTGAAAGATCTGGAGAGGGAAGATATCTTGATTTTTAACACCTGGAATAGTATTCCTCACTCATATGATCAATTGCAGAAACTAGCGTTTGCTGTTCTTGCCTTATTTGGGTCTACATATTTATGCGAATGATCATTTTCAAGCCTGAACTGTATTAAGAGTAAATTAAGAAATCGGCTTATCGATGCGAACTTGGAATCGCGCCTAAAATTAAAAATAACAAAATACGAGGGTGGTTTGATAGAAGAGTGACTTTCAATAAAAAAAACTTGTTTTAAGGCAAAAATATATTTTGTTTTTCTACATAATTCCCTTTTAATTCTATACACTTATTTCAACGGCTTTCCAACTTTTTAAACCTTTAGAAAAATAATGTTTTGGAAACTCTGAAAAATATGCATCCATTGCTTACATTACTTCTTCATTTGTATGAAATCTCTCTCCTCCGAGGCACTTCTTCAAGTTTGGGAACAAGAAGTAATCACTTGGAGCTAAATCTGGCAAATATGGAGGATGGGGCAGCAATTCATACCCAACTTAATTAATTTATTAGATGCAATTACGGACGAATGAGAGGGCGCATTATCATGATGGAAAAGAACTTTCTTTTTGTTTAAATGTTCCGCAGCAAAGCGTGTTAATAAGTTGGAATAACACTCGCCAGTTATAGTTCTGCTCTTCTGCACGTAATCAATAAGGATTGCCCCTTGAGAGTCCCAAAAGACCGTGGCCATAACTTTGTTGGCAGAAAAAAACGGTTTTTGCCTTTTTAGGGGCACGTTCATCCGCAGAAGTCCATTGTTTCGACTGCATTTTCGTCTCAGGTGTGTAACAGTGAATCCATGTTTCATTCAGGGTAACGTATCGACGAAATAATTCGCTTGGATTATGCTTCAACTTAACCAAACCGTCACTTGAAATCCAAACACGTGTATGCATTTGTGCTTCTGTTAACAAATGCGGCACCCATCTTGCACTTACCTTTTTCATATTTAAATATTGATTGAAGACATTATGCACTCGTTTCGTTGAAATATGCAGTTCATTAGCTATCTCTCGCACTTTAACTCGACGATCACTTTTTATGATGTAACTGACTTTATCGATTGTTTCTTGAGAGGTAACCGTATTCGACGGTTCTGGACGTTCCGCAACTTCCGTGCTCATATGGCCACTTTTAAAAGCAGCAAACCACTTGCAAAGCATTTCATGGGACGGAGCAGATTCGCCGTAATATTTGCGTAAGTTTCTCTTCTGTTTGTTTGATGTTTTTTCTGCGTAGAAAAATAGTGTTTTATTAAAACATGAAATTCCTTTTTATCCATTTTTAATTAAATACAAAACGTGTCTTGTTTGATTGGCTGTCAAACATAACGTAGCTGACGGATTTTCACGAAATTTTGATAGCGGGCTTCTAAAATATGGCTGAAGTATGCAACATAATATCGTCACGTTAGGGTTGCCAACTTTTGAAAAGTCACACTTCCGTCAAACCAGTTTCGTACTAACCTGACTTACCCTTACTTTCCAAGGAAATGCACGGACATTGTTCACATTAGTGGAGTATTTGTAGTTTTTTTTTAAGGATACCTTTTATATTATTTAACTTGTTATATTATTAAATAAATATTATCTTCATATAAGTATGATACCAAGTTTTAATTAATATACCGTTAGTTAAACTAAAGATGTATTTAGCAAAGGCAATCTCGAGAGTACTTTTAATCCTAATTATTTCTATAAAGGCAAAGCTTAAGTTAAAAAAAAGGAAAAAAAAGGAATAAACTTCAATTTTGTATTGTTTATATTTGGCTCTTTTGGATGACGAGTTTACCGACCACTGCCCCGTGTGAATTGGAAGTGAGTAAGCTATAGGGTCAAGTCATACAAGAGCGCGCAGTCTACAAGAGTACGCATTGTGAATATTTTCCATAAAAATCGCGTATCGCCATTTAGCTTTCAATCATCGAATTAGTATAAACATATAGAATCCTCTAATGTTGCAGTTTTCGTTGCTGGTGTGTCAACATTGAAGATATCTGTATTAGTGGTCAAACCGCTGTCA